>BLIW01000008.1:1200000-1800000 GCA_016586305.1 Ophiorrhiza pumila | reverse complement strand
GTTAGTCCAATCCAATAAGAGGAGGTTTGAAAATTCTGAAGGGAACAATGTGATGAAAATCAACAGTTGATAAACGGAATCAATGCAAACGAAAACAGCAGCAATATTGTAGCAGACAAAATTTTTACTTGATTAATTAATCCAAAAATGCGTAATTAGAACTAAAACTGCAACATTTAGAAGATGATAAACCATCAAAGAAGAACTAAGCCCCACAAAATGAAACAGTTGAAATAAAGTGTTAATGCTTATACATTTGATAACCTTAAAAAGATCAAGAATTGGTTGAGAGTATATAGGAGTGCCAAAATGCGAGGAAGTTGAACGTACATTATCAAAGAAAGACTAATAGCAAAGCTGGGAGATAAACAACAGATAAAAGTAACCAACCTTACTACCCTTGCAGAGAAAATAATAGTAGTAACTTGGAAAATCCAGACTGCATAATGGACACCTTCCCCCACCAAAGCTCTGCCAGGCTTGTCAAGAAGAGAATATACCGGATGAAAAATTTGAAGGTAGATTTATAGGATTTTCCTTTAAGGGACTTAAATTGGTGCTTGTACTTAGCACTACAAGAAAAGGTGAAAGCTTGAAGCCGTATAGTTTGGCACTATATGTAGGTTTTGCTGAGAGAATCCAGAACAAGTGCAAGAAGTGCAAAAAAATCATGGGTTTCCCTTTATCCCTAAACAGTTGGCAAAATCAGAAGTCAGCAAACAGTATGCTATAGGAAGAGTGTTTATTTTTTAAGCTTGAATAATAAAGACAAGGAGGAGGACTGGAGGAGTACTGCATATGCATTAACCCCAACATGTTTAAAAATGCAGCAAATGAATAAAAAAGCAATGCAAAAAGTAAGCTGTTTTGCTTGCATGAAGAGGAAAAGTGGGATTTTATTCAAGAATCCAGAACCCAAGAAACTCACAGTGGCAGAATCTCATAAAATAACTCATGAAATCATGATGCATCATTTCCCTCTCCTATACAGAACCGTCTTTAGTCTATTATGCTCTATAAAATAAAACCAACAAGAATTTAAAGCTTCAAAGACAAAAGGGTTCATTGTTCATGAGATCATTAAAGGATATCCTTCTCAGAGAAGAGAAAACATTAAAAGCCAAGTTAATTAATACTACTACTACTACAAACAAAGCAGAAAAAAAATATATAAATGGGCTTCCTCTACATCTGCAGAGAGGTTAGGAAATGAATGAAACTGACTGACTCATTAGAAAAAGATAGAGAAAAATACAACCACATAAGGATAAAAGTATGGAGATATATAGAGAAGAAAAAATTGCTATAGTGCTACTACTAGTTTCTGATGCTGCAGTTCCACTCATTTGTTTTGCAGCCTTTTAGTAGAGGGCCCATTCCATATTTTCCATTTTTTTTCCACCCCATTTCTCTCTCATCTTTGAGGCCTGATTTCCTTTGTCCTGCTCATTACATCTCATTATCTGCTCAGCTGTTTTCATCACAAGCAAAATATCTGGATTCCTTCTGTTCAAACTCCTGTGCATGGCAGTGGCAGGTTTTTCTTTTCTAAGTTTTCTTATCACCATTTTTGAGAAAGAGAAAACAAAAGAAAAGAAAAGGGTCTTTACTCTATACCTGTATTTGGGATGGGAAACTTTAATGTGATGAGAAATAAGAGCTAAGAGGGTAAGATAAAGACATGCTTTTTTTTACCTGAATCTAACAACTAAGAGATAAAAGCAAGTTGTATGATGTGAGAGGCAAAAAAAGAAAAAAGAGGAGTGGCACTGTTGCACCAGCAGCAGTACTGTGTGACTGTGTGTACTTTCTTTAGCTTATTTATATATATATATATATATAGTTGTTTCTTTTTTGGACAGAGTTAAAAACCAACACTTTTATTAGTACAATTTATTGAGACTGAAAGGGGGGAGAGGATGGAAAATGATGATGATGCAAGCAAAGTTGGAGGGATCTTGTAAGGAGATCTCTGATGTGGAGATCTTTGACGAATTTATTGGTGCAATTACACTGCCCATCTACTCCGTTTAGATTTTGGTACGGTTTTGTTTAAGAGTTATGTTTTCTTGCCATTCAGACTTCAAACAAGAGGAGGGAATGGCAAGAACTCTTTTTTAAGTCTAGGACCCCCTCATAAATCATAGTACTTCTATAGCATCCTTTGTATTGTGGCTTCCAATATTATTGTATTTTTTCCCCCTCCAAAAACTTGTTTGAAGTACTATTCATTTGATTGCACTAAGAGCCTAAAAATTGCATGACAATCTACAATGAGAGTGTGCAAAAAGTGTTAAAAGTAATGAATATTGCATTAATACGAAGGCGGGAATATCTTTTATAGACCTGAAAATGAAAGAAACGTATTTAACATGATTTGTAAATGTAAATAACTTTAAATGGTCTAGTACAACGTGTAAAAATTAGAGAAATATTAACTCAAATTAAAAGGATAATTAATAGACCAAAAAAGTATTAGAAAGAAACTATAAAAAAATATGAAATATTCAATATAAATAAAAATATGTGCATAAATAAAACACGATAGTGAAATATGATTTATGTAATCGATTCCACATAGTAGATAAATAAAACACGTTAGTATTTGTTGTTGTTATACATTTTAATGGTAAAGTAACTTATTTGGAATACAAAAATTTCTAATAAAAAATTGACTGTCTGAGATCCAAATAAGTGGAATAAAGATATAGTAGTTGTTGTTATTAAGAATTTTACAAGAGTTTTGAGGATGACAATAATGCTCATTCATTAGTGTTGTCACTTGGAATTTTGTTTATGAACGGAGAGAAACTCCATATTGGTCTTGTTGATTCAAAATTTTGACTTGTTAGAGTAGTTTTTGCATTAAGAAACTTTGGGGTTGAGGGGTCCAAGGAAACATCAAGGTGAAATGGCCATTAGTGCAATTTATAGCTCATTATTTCTATCCAAACCGTTTGTTGACAAATTTCTTGACATCGTACAAATGTAGAATGATACAAATTTCTTGTTTTTTTCTGGTAATTCTTGTACAATGATAAAACTATTACTGCATCCTAGTATATTTTGTGTAGAGTTGAATGGGCCATGGAGTGTGTCGGAAGTACTCTTTCAAAATTCTATGCATCGAGCTTGCTTGTTGTTGTTTAAGTCTGTGCCAAGCAGGACCAAACGCATCTGAGGACTCATTGTGCTTAGTCCACTATAGATTGATCCAGAAATCAATGGGCTCATAGTTTGTCTCTTAGATTGATCCAGAAACTTGATGGGACATTTTTCAGCCTAACCATAAGGCCCAATTTTGAATCTCAACCCCTCTTACAATCATATTTCCTAGTTTTGCGATCTATACTCTATAGCATAAAACTGATAAAAGTGTGTGTGTGTGTGTGTGTTTTTAAACAAAAAAAAAAAACTTTTGAACTTCCTTGAGTTTTCTTTCTAACAAACCTTATTTCTTGAGTGTGAAGTTTTAACAAGATTTGAAAATTTTAAACGAGTCTTTGCACTTATATTCCAATTGAAATCCAAATCTTTAAATTAACTAATTAAGTGCAAACAAACATAGAGAAGCATTAACAATTCACAGTAGGTTTACATATATGTAATGACTCCAAAGTGCTCAATTATCTTTTAATAATGGTTCAATTTTGATAATATTATATCCTAGTGAATTTTAACCCGTCAACTAAGTTTTAAATATTAAAAGAGTAAGTTAGTTCAATCTCTTATGTTAACTTTGGAGTTCTAAGAAAAATATACTGATACGTACTGTCCGAGCATCTATCTTCTGTATATACCGTTCGAGTCGTATATTTTACATCTGTCTATATCATCCTGGTCATCTATCTGACATATATGTATACTGTCTGAATCGTCTATGACATCCATGTTGCATGTTATTGCACGTGTAAGTTATTCTCTACCAATTATACACGTGGAGCAGAGTGCTTGGTGACTCCTTATAAATTCTGACTGTGTGAGTTATTCTACCAATCATACACGTGGAGTAGAGGATCTTGTGACACCTTGTGCATTTCGACCATGTGAGTTATTGTATTAATCATACATATAGAGCAGAGTACCAAGTGACACCTTGTAAATTTCGACTATGTGAGTTATTCTACCAATTATTTACGTGGAGAAGAGGATTTGGTGACACTTTGTGTATTTTGAGTTGATAAATTACTATTATTTATTTAATGGTATGCAAGACTTTGACTCCTTAAAATCATGAATTGTTTATCAGGATGAGCAACCCATATTTCTGTTTGACTTCCTCTAATTGTTGTCTTAGTTTAATGCAAGCTGTACCATTCTCAGGATTGTAGCAAGCTGTACCATTTTGAAGCTACTGCTTGTAGATAAGTATAGGCGTTTTTGACTCTGAATTTAAGGTTCAGTGTACTTTCTGTCAACAGAGTGGACAAGTTCTTGCAAAAATTAATGTGCCAGCCTCATAAGTTTTGAATTTCAGGATTATTTTTTTGCTGTTAATTAATTGGCATAGTATTATTAGTTTGACCTCAAATGATGTTATTGCCCTTGAACTGTTTTTCCTTCAATATTAATTCATTAGTTGTACTTGAAGTAGCCGACAACTTGAACTTTGTACTACTCTTTCCATCAAGAAACTTACCAAAATGTTCTAATGAATCTAAACATCTTTGTATCACAAGTGCAAGTTTCATTTTGTTATATATGTTCTAAACTATATACATACATATATATAACAACTCAAACTTCCATGGTACTTAAACAATTAATGATTAATAGAAGGGCCAAAGCCAAACTACTTTAATTCTATCATTTGACTTTACAAGTTTTTCTAATGAATTAATTTACGGAACTCTGTTAAATCATCAAAGGACAGATTTAATGTGACAAACAAGGAAAATATATATTGCATTTCAAGCCATTTATGGAGACACAATATTTACTTTTGGTTTGAGAATGTAGTTGAATATAATCTTGGACATTAATTGACATCTTTTGTGCCTGCTATTGAGGCATATTAAGGAAGAAGGAACATTAATTCTTGTGCCATGACTAATCCACTTTCAATGAAGCAATTCAAGGAAAGTAATTTAATTATAGTAATATCAATTTGATGTCAATGTATTGTTAGGCAAATTAAGAATAAAAAATGGTTTGATTTTGTAATACTCCAATCCTACATTAAAAAGATATAAGTGACAGTTTAGCGTACAAAATCCAACTTAGAATATCCATTTTAATATAGCAAGGATGAGCCAAATTAAATTGAATTTGAAAGGACATATTCTAATCCCGTTATATATGAGTCAAATTAAATTAGCTTGAGAGGGACAAACTCTAATCACGTTATGGACTTCCTTGAGAGGGAGAAAGACAAACTCTAATCGTGCATTATAAATTTACTTGAGAGGGAAAGAGACAAACTCTAATTGCGCTACGGACTTGCATAAGAGGTAGAGGCAAATACTCTAATCGTGTTACGGACTTAGATAATCAAAATGGTTGACAAAAACAAAAGTGTATATGGCATATATTTATGATTTCTTGAATGTAAAAATCTAACTAAAAAAGCTTTTAGATTGTTGAAACCCTGTGGTACGCACGTACGTTCAACAATTACTTGCTCTAAGGTTCACATGTCATTAGTTTTTTAACTCACGAGTTTCTCAAGATCCATCCCTGTCTCCCTGTTGCCATTTTTTGGTTGACATTGAAGCCCAGATTTTACAGGCGTACAACCATTACATGCATTACAAGTTGGCTCATCACAATCACAACATATGTCAACTTCCCCCAACCCCGCCACCATTGAAGCCTCATAATCATCAAACCCTCAACACACTTCATACTTTTTTTTTATATTTATGTTGATAAATTCAACCTTTTTTCTGTGGTCATCAATAAGTCAACATATCATTGCTTATTACAACTTGTGATAAAAATAATAATACCATTTATTATTAACTTCAAACAAAATATCTAATTAAAACTCCCAATGCCGCCAATTGCCAACCAATCATTTAATTTATTTCAGACTTTTTCTTTTGGGGTTACATTCAACTTCTTTAATGATAGCCCAAAAAACCATGGCTGATTTCACATTCAGCCAACTAAAACAAGAAAAAAAAACCCAATTTGATCAACTTGCAAGTTGCAACAAACCACCAAGAAATTAATAGTATTAAAATAATTGTTTTCCTTAAGAACTGGGACAGCAGCACCATTGTGAAATGATCACCACCGCCCACCATGATCGATCCACCAGCAGCAGCAGCAGCAATGTCATCTCTCATTAATCATGTCCATGCAAAGAAGCCATTGCCACAACTCCAAGCTTTTGAAGGTTCAACTTGACAACAGTATCAGTAAACATCTTTGTATCTTCTGCAGTATTCCCTTGTGGGATATCAACAATATACGATTCTAAAACAATGGTATACACTTTACCTTCTTTGTTAAAGTCATTCACAGACGTTACAGATCGATAATTATTCAGCCTATGCTCACCACCAACGACCCTAAAGCTCAAGATATGCCTTTCATCATCCAAAATCTCAAGCCTTTCGGTGCTGGTCGATGCTGGAAGTCCAGAAACAACTGTGACTTCTCTTATGCTTCCTACACTTCCATCCCCAATCATATTGCAACTCTTGATGAAGTGTTTGTACTTTTGAGGGTTGTCGAAACTCCTAACGAACGGCCATACGGCATTTGCTGGTGCATCAATGCGTTGTGTAATGAGGGATGTGCATGTATTTGGGGTTGGCTCAAATGTATGGTATGTGCCAATGAGCGACTCTAAATCAGAAAATTCTTCTGGGGTCAGCCCTTGTGGGATTTGGGTAGGATCCATTTTGCCACCAGACAAATTCTTGATTGCAAGAAAGAAACTGAGAGTTATGTGTGTATCAAAGAATGAAGAACTAAAGGGGTGGGGATATTGCAACCCGCAATTTTAAGCAGGAGAGAAAATTGAAACTGAAACTAGGCAAACTGGCAAAGGCACAAGAGTGGTGCTACTGTTTTGGTAGCATTTTGTAGCCAAAAATGGGATAAAGGTGGAAGAAACTTTTGTTGGGGATTGGGCTTAGTTTCTGTAGTGCATTTATTTATTTTGTAAACAATTAATAAAGTAGTAGTAGTGTAGTAGTATTAATAAAACTTTTAGGGTATATTATATTTATATATATAGAGGCCACACTGCAAAAAGTTCAAACAAAGTTTTGCCTCAAATGCCCCCTTTAAGAATTTTAATGAATGATCAAGAATTTTTTGTACTATTATTTATGTTTTGTCTTTTTCCTAGAATGGGCATTGGATTATGGTATGGACCATTTCATTGCTAAACAAGGAAAATATACCATTTCTCACTAACTTTGAGATAGATGTCTTACTATATTAGGTAAGCCATTCAAAGTGGGGGATGCTTTGATTAGCTTCAAGTACTCAAGAGCTATAATTAAGGGTTTGGAGGAAAAGATTCATGTACTTTAGTTTAATGAAATTGGTAATTTTTTTTTTTTTTTGTAGTTGTTAATAATAATAATAACATCTTATTTTATAATAATGTAAGTAGTTTGTAATGATGTAAATGAATTTTTTCTTTAATGTCGTCTCATTTTAAACTCCAGTCAATTATAAATAGTTGATCCCAAATTTAAGAAAATGATGAGCATTGCATTAGATTGGCAAACGACATAAAATTTTGTTACTCAAATGAGGTGGGTTTTTCAAATTTTAGATCAAACACCGAGTTAATAGTACGAGAAATAAACATGCTATGCTTTGAAAAAAAAAACAAGATTATGTTTTTAGTTTACTCAAATTAAAATGAGAAATTTAGCAAAATAAAAAAAAAAGGAAAAAAATGAAGGATAAAAGAGGAAGAGAAGCAAAAGGGAGTAAAGGCGGTGTGGTCACAATCGTTTAAAAGGGCAGGCTGTAGATTCATGGATCATGTGACAAGTTTAACAAACTGCCCGCGTGATCCAAACAGCACTTTGCAGTTTGCAGGATTTCCACCTCCGCTTGGCCCCCACTTTTTAGTTTTTTCCAACTACTTAAACTACAATTTTCCTTTCTTTTCCATTTTTTTTTTCTTTTTAAAAATTTGCAAAACAGAAAATCTTGCAAAAAAAGGCATGCTATTGCTTACCCCAATTGTATTCTGTTTCATTTTTATATTTTAATCTCTGTTTTATCTAAGCGTATTAAATACTTATTTCTTAAAATTCACTAATTACTTAATAGAATTTTAGTTAAACATACTTTATATATTTTTATAAAAATAAAACAGAAGATGAAATAATGAATAAAACATAAGATTCGAAGTGTATTGCTATCCATACCCCAAGTTCAGCACAAAAAATTCACAATCCAATTGGTATTTATTTACCTTAAGAATGACACATATAAAATGTAAAATTGTATAGTCAAATTTTCTAAGTTTCAATTTGCTAACAATCAATGCTTGTGAAAATTCAATTTGTCCTTTTTCCTTTATGCCAAAATCTCAGCCAGCACAAGATTTAATTTTTATTTGCCTATCAACTGTTAGAGTTTTAGGTCAAGCAATTCAATATGCAATTGCTTGAAGCATTACACCCTAGGTATCTAGTTTGGAATACCTAGCATGTTGTCTCCAGCTAGCATATTTATAGGAATACACTAGGGTTAAAACCAGTTAATGGGCTCTTGCCCATTCAGGCCCATTACAAAAGTTCGTTATCTATTGGGCTTATATTAGAACATATTATTGAATTATATTAAATATCCAACATCAACAACAGATGATATATAGCCGAGAAAGTGAGAAGGGACAATTTCATAATAAAATAAAGAGTGAGATAATTTTGTTTGTTAGGGATATGGGCAGTTCATTGATCTTGAAGCCTCATAAAAATGAAAAAAAAAAAAACACCATCCTCATTTGTGTTGTATACTTGTATTGGTAACATGTCCACATTTATATTATGACCATCAATCATCATTTGGTTGGTATATCTTATGTATTTCTTACAAACAATAATTAATCAGCATAATATTTAACAATATTATAAAAACGAACCATAATTTCGTATATGTCATCAAAGTTTTGATTGTTGTGCATTGCCAATTTAATTGCTAATCATTTGGGTGAGTAGCTCAAACTTTGACAAAAAAAAATAAAAATATCACTATGACCTGCTGGCCGAATAAAATAACATTCAAACACCACAGATATATTACTATTTTATTGGCGATAAAGTCTACAAATACAAGATCTTGATTAATTTAAAGGGTAAATTACAAAATAAATTTCTTATGGTTGGAAAATTTTTCAAATTACTGTTTAAAAATCTATAAATTACTTTATTTTGATTTGTTTTTTTTTCAAAAAATGAAAAATCGATAAATTTGGAAAGAGAAATAGTGCAATTTATTTCAAATCAACAATAAAAAGTTACACCGATGTATTGGCCAGATAGATCTACAAAAATAAATATTTCAAATCTATATATTGTGTGTGTGAAAAAAAAAATTTCAAACCATACAATAGTAAATTGTAGGTTTTTAAACTATAAAAGTATAATTTAAAATTTTCAAAACTATATAGGATTTTTTTATGTGCCCTAATTTAAATTGTTTGCTACATGGCCAATATTCCAACAAATATGTCAATGGAGGTCAGAAATCTAACATGAGATCGTCCAAAATTTTGTCTGTCTTATTCTGTCCTAATTAAAACTACGTCGTAAGTTCACTAATCTCTTGGTTAGGGTGTAATAATTGTAAAGTAATTTTAATGATATTTATGCATTTAGTCCCTACTTTTAATGAAACTACGTAGTTTTAAACGTTAGACAAAATAGGACTGAATAAATATTGGACAGAGGATATGGACTCCAGAAATATAGTCCTCCAATTCACCAATTTGATACACCCAATACTTTCTCCTAAGTCAAACCAGATTTTCAAATAATAACTGAAAATTTTATACAGTAATAATATAGAGACTGAAAATTTAAAGTGAAAACATAGAAGGACTGAAATGAAGTAATTATATTATATGGGCAATCACTGATAAATATGGCTGGACAATTGATGTAAGTTAGTTGCTCTACGTTTTTAGTGAGTTTTTTTTCCCTATGCATATCATTATTTAATTTACAATTGTAAATTTTCTACAATTTCATATATACTTAGTCAAACGAATATTACTTTATCCAGAGATATCCTGTGAAATCGATTCATATATGAGATGAGTTTCATATATGAAACGGATAATTAATGGCCATTAAAATCGTGATTCTAATTTTCTATAATTTTTATTGTGCGTTGAAATCGTAACTAAATCCCGTTTCATATATAAACTCATTTCAAACGAGACCAGCTCTTGGTACAATATTAGAAGAAGCAGCAGCATAGTTTGGTTCCTATATATTCACATTTCCTCTCAATTGTGTAACCATGCCATGCCATGCATGCATCCCCAAAAGTTGCTCATATGATGAACAGGGAATGTTTTCATTAATTTCTTGCCCCATTGAGGAAAAGCAGCCAACGAGGCAAACTTCATGCAGCATATATTATAGCAATGCACGACACGCAAACAAACTTGTTGGTCATTGTAAAGATAGGAACATAAATCGAATCCAAATTGGCAAATTAAACTTCAATTCAAAGATAAAGAATGAGACACTTCTATATAAATATATTCTGCAGCAGAAGAACAAGAACCGCAGAATCCATTGACAAAATTGAAGCAGCCATAGCTCTAGTAGTAGTACTGCTGGTTCCATATATATATATATATATGCACATTTGAAGTACTAGCTATAGCTAGCTAGATATATAGCCAGCCAAATAATTAAAAATGGACGAAAATTCATGGATAATAAAAGTAAATGAGAAGTTGAATCGTGTATTGGAAATCACAGAGGAGACCAAGGATTGGGAGCTGCATTCAATCTATAAACTGCCCGCAAGTCTAACTGATGAAAACAAGAATGCATACAAGCCTCAGGTAGTCTCATTTGGTCCCTATCATTATGGAGATTCAAGTTTGGAGGCTATGGAAGCCCACAAAAACAGAGCTCTGGCTCGTTTCCTTAAAAGGTCGGGAAATCGTATTGCAAACAAATTAGCTGAAGTCGAGAAAGATTTGAAGGATGCGTATGCTTCTCTGGATCCTAAATGGAAAGAAAATTCGGAGGAATTCATGGAGCTGATGATAAGGGATGGCTGTTTCATGCTAGATATTTTGAAGTCATCATCATCATTTGGTTATGATGATAATCGAACAGTCAATCGTGACTATGATCAAAATGATCCCATCTTCAGTAACCACGGGAAGATCTATATGATGCCTTATATCAGGCATGACATGTTGATGCTTGAAAATCAATTGCCAATGTTGCTTCTTACAACGTTGCTTTCTTTTGAACAAGATATAGCCAATGTACTCATCCCTCAAAAACACACCTTTTTAATTTTCTTTTCTCCATGCTTTAATTTTATATATGCATTTTAACTTGTAATAATACTTTTTTTAACTACTCGAAATTTGGCATCGGTGTATTTGTTTTTGAATTAATTGTGGACATTTATTTTCATGCATCATACTTGATTGAACTTTAAAGTGTGTGTTAAAAAAACAAAGAAAAAAAGAGTACAATATGCCAACATTGATTTTAGGAAAAAGCCAATTACGATATTCAAGACAACAATTTTAAATTATGAATAAAAATGTAGTTATGATATATATATTAAACTAAAATTTCTCGATTATTATTATTTTTATATTGTTTTTTATTTTTTTTGATGAGATTATCATTCTTTTAAATTTTTGATGTTCCCATTTTCATATTATATATATATATATATATTCCTAAAGCTAACGGTTTTAAAAACGACAATTTTATTACAAAAAATTCATTTTTGTAAATAATTACATATATAATTACTTTTTTTTAAACAAAATTATGTCTGTCTTTTTGTGTAAGATGAACCATATTTTAGTAAAAAATAAAAAAAATAAACATCACATTAATGTGCTAATATCAAAATTTTATTTCAGAATTGAATTTCTATTTACTTTAAAATATGGTCTTTATACTTTATTTTATATTTAATATTTTAATATTTTTTTACAAGATTCCAAAGTTTTCGAACTCTAGTTTACTTCATGGTACAAAACAATGTTACCAATAAATATGTTTAGAAATTGGTAAAAGTATGCATATCTATTTGTCTAAATTTCACATTTTTAATTGTAATACTAAAAAATTGCTTCAACCCTTTTGTTATTCATTAGTAAAATTATGCATAGAAGTATATTTCATTGAAAAAGTAATTTGATCAACTTGCACATATTATATCTTTTGACCCTCTTACCATCCTTTTTATAGAGCATATCTTTTTGATTATCTTTAATTTAGTAATATATATATATATATATATATTAAAAGTAGGAATCAAATACAAAACGTTTAAAAATTGATTTAGTGTTTATATATATATATATATATATATATATATATATAAATTTATGGATCTTGACAATCAATTGAGTACGTACTCCATTTCAATTCTTTCACAAATTACTGTGCATTATTAATTAATCCAGAAACATGAAGACTACATCAACATTCTTATACTGGAATTCATGTTTGGCTATAGTACTCCCCACAAAAAGTTGGGAAAATGCAAGCATGTGTTAGATGCATATCGAAAGAGCTTACTATGGGAAGATCCTCATCTCCCCAGATACAAAACCAAACAATTCTCTAGAGGAGTCGTCCAGGATATCGTTCCATCAGCAACAGACCTTCATGAATCTGGAATCGTAATCAAAACGAACTCAACTGGAAGCCTCAAAGATATCTCATTCCATCGCGGCATTCTTAGGCTCCCTCCAACAGTGCTGGACGATACAACCGTACCCGTGTTTCTAAACCTTATGGCATTCGAAAGATTCCATGTTGGAGCAGGGCATCAAGTGACATCATTCACAGTTCCAGGGATGTTAAGCTTTTGCATGATCGTCATATTATTTACAACACTCTTGGTAGTGACAAAGCTGTGCTTGATTTATTCAATTCAATCTCCAAGTATATCATTCTTGATCCAGAAAGTACACCCTTTATTGTGCGAGAGTGGGTTTGCCATTATAGCAAGACAAGGTGGAGGCAATGGCGGGGCAATATCTATCGCAGTTACTTCAGGAATCCATGGGCGATTGTATCATTGATTGCTGCAAATGTCCTCTTCCTTCTCACCATAGTTCAGACTATCTACACCATTGGCCAATACTACCGGAAATGATTCAATATATATATATATATACATATGGCTAGAGTAATTAATGTATGTAATGCCTATTAATTAAAATGCATTATCATATATGGTATACCACCATTAATTTGTTCTTCATGAAGTTCAAGAGTGATCAACTTTACAGTTTACAGATGGATGATTTAAGGGTACTGCAGCAAATAAGTGTCATGGAAGACGCAAGTTAAAAGAGAGATTGTACTCATTTTTATCAATCTATATATACATGTAATTTCATACTGTTTAATTGGTCAATTGAAGGAGTTCTGTCTGTTTTTTTTTTTTTTTTTTTTTTTGATATTGAAGAAACTACTTTTGAAGCTCTTACATGCACTTTCCAACAGTTAAGTTCCCTTAATTTGGTGCTTCAGTTTTAACTTTTTTTCAATATTTAGTGAATGTTGAGAATTTCAATTCAATAATGTCTACAATTTTTTGTGGCCAAACTCTATTCTTTCAATGTTTCACTTCCTATTATGGGACTTATAGCTTGAGGGCTGACTCTTCAATTTTATCCACCCAATATAAACCATTGGAGCAAATTAATGCAGGATATATAGAGCAAAGCATACTTAATTAGATGAGGAGAAAAACTCATATGAAACGGTCTTGAGACATATTGGCGATTAATCGTTATTCAAATTGTAATTTTAATTTTCTGTCATTTTTATTGTATATTGAAATTGTGATTAACTCCAGTATCATTATGAGGAGGGGTATGATACTCACGAGAATGGGACATAGAGAACCAAATTAATGGAGATTGCCTGTCATGCATTGATATTTCCTTAATTTATCCCGAATGAACAGCACTGCGAGCTATATATAATGACCATCAATTGTGTGACTTGTGCCTTCAGCCAAGCAAATAAGATTTGTATTCTTTATATTCCAATTCATCCATATTAATATAACAATATAAATGTAAAATATATGGGATATATATATATGTAAATATATATATAAAATTTCAATTAATTAGTAGTGAATGTTACAAAATTAGTGTTAGCATCATTGCTATGTATTTATCTATGCTTGAGTTTTTTCCCTTTACACAGAATTCCTGACAAGTTTTTAAGTTTAAGAAAACGAAGAATATTACTTACTTAAAGATCGATGCTACATCAGAAAAAGATCAAGAAGAAGAATTAAGCAGCAATCATAGTTTGATTCTTATTCAAATCTCCTGAAGTAACCATGCAAATGCATGCATCACCAAAAGTTCCTTGTGTGTGTGTGTGTATATATATATATTATCATAAACTGCAGCTGGCTGGCTGGCTTTCTGGGAATCTTTTCATTAATTTGTTGCCCCATTGAGGAAAGGCATCCAATTAAGCAACTTCATGCAGCATAATATCTGTAAAGAACTAAAGCATAGCAATGTAGGACATACAAACTTTTAATTTTGTAAATGTGACTATACTTGTTAGTCATTGCAAAGATAGGAACATATATCGAATCCAAATTTACTTCAATTCAAATTTAGCTGCTTTTGATTAAAGAATGAGATGCTTATATATATGTATGTAGAGAACAAAATTGAAGTAGCTCTAGCACTACTGGTTCCATACATTAGAACTAGCTAGACAGTGAGCAAATTAATTAAAATGGGCCAAAATTCATGGGTGATAAATGTAAATGATGAGGTGAATCGTCTATCAGAAATCACGGCGGAGGAAATCAAGAATTGGAAGCAACATTCAATCTATAAACTGCCTACATGTGTCACTGATCTAAACAAGAATGCCTACAAGCCTCGGGCGGTCTCATTTGGTCCTTACCATTATGGTGAGTTGAGTTTGAAGCCTATGGAAGCCCACAAACACAGAGCTCTACTTCATTTCCTTAAAAGATCTAGAAAATCTCTAGGCTACTACGTTGAAATATTAACTGCAGCAGTGAAAGATTTGAAGGATGCATATGATTGTCTGGATCTTTATTGGGAAAAAAATTCTAATGAGTTTGTGCAGCTAATGATAAGGGATGGCTGTTTCATGCTTGAAATTTTGAAGGCATCATCATCTGAAACAGTAAATGATTATTATCAAAATGATCCCATCTTCAGCAACCATGGAAAGCTCTATATGATGCCCTATATCAAGCGTGACATGTTGATGCTTGAAAATCAGTTGCCAATGTTGCTTCTTACCAAGTTGCTTTCTGCTGAAGATAAAGCCAAGGTCCTCATCCCTCAAACACACCTTGATTTTTTTCTTCATGTTTTGAATATATATGCATTTTTTTCATGTTATATGTATATGCATCGAAAATGCTTTTTCAGTATTTTCATGGATTGACAATCAATATTTCTCATCAATTCATTATGTGAACTCTTTAGACTTGAATTCTTTCACATTTTACTCCATTAATTTAGGAAGGTGATGACTACATCAACAAACTTATAATCCAATTCTGCTTTGGCAAAACTCCCCACAAAAATTTGGGAGAATGCAAGCATGTTTTAGATGTATATCGAAAGAGCTTACTATGGGAAGATCCCCATCTCCCCAAATACAAAACCAAACCATCCCAAGGAATTTCTAAAGGAGGAGACGATATTGTTCCATCAGCAACAGACCTTCATGAAGCTGGAATCATAATACAAAGGAACACAACTGGAAGCCTCAAAGATATCTCATTCCATCGTGGGATTCTTAGGCTTCCTCCAATAATGGTGGACGATACAACGGAACCCGTGTTTCTAAACCTTATAGCCTTCGAAAGATTCCATGTTGGGGCAGGGAATGAAGTGACATCGTATATCTCTTTCATGGATGATATCATTGACAATGCCAGAGATGTTAACCTCTTGCATACTCATGATATTATTCACAATGCAATTGGAAGTGACAAGGCTGTGGCTCAATTGTTCAATTCAATCTCTAAGGATATCACGCTTGATCCAGAAAGTAGCCTCATCACTGTGCGAGAGAGGGCTAACGAATATAGCAAGAGAAGGTGGAATCAATGGCGGGGCAATCTCATTCATACTTACTTCAGGAATCCATGGGCTATTGTATCTGTGGTTGCTGCAATTTTCCTTTTCGCTCTCACCATTGTTCAGACTGTCTACTCCGTTGGCCAATACTACCAGTAATGACTCGATAGAGTATGCATTATTCTTGTGTGTTGCTAGCAATACCATTTGTTCTTCAAGAGTGAACTTTACAGATGCATGGATGATTTAAGGGTGTGCAGCAATAAGTGTCACTGAAGACACAAGTTAAAGAGATTGATTGTTATCATGGATCTATACATGTAATTTCATACTTTTGAAGTTCTTACACAGTTTCCTTTGGTGCTTAATTCATGTTTAATTTTTTTTCGATATAGTCAAGAGTTTAGAATTTGAATTCAATAGTGTCCATTGTTTACAAATCAAATGGGTTTTTTTTTTTGGGAAAAGAAACTCTATTCTTTACGAGTAATTCATCAACAAACAGAAACAGACTACCTTATGTACTTTATAAATAATAGCAAACATCTATGATTATATGCAAAAAACATAAAATCCATGCACTTAAATGACTATATAAAAATTGTAAAGTTGTTCTTTCCAAAACACAAACTAATAAATGACTTTCTTAGAACTCTTAGTGTGTGTATATATATATATATCAGGTTGAGGGAAATATATATAGCGGTACATCATCAGGACTTTCAGAATTGCCATTTTTACAAAAGTTTAAGTTTTCCTTTTTTTCCCCACAACATTCACTAGGTGCAAAGAACAATACAAATTGAACTCTCCTCGACTAGTTTTTGAGTTCTGCCAATTTTTTACTAAAAAAAAATGCTATAACTCATGAAAAATAGAGAGTTTTTTGAAATTCGAAATTTTCCTTTTTTTCCACATTATTCATTAGATTGCTAGTTTCCTACTGAGATGGGTGTAAAAAAGAGCACGAAAAGAGTACCGACCACTAATTTTACAAGATGTCTAACTGACCACGTGTGTCATAGATAATAAAAAATGGTGATTTTACAAGATGTCTAACTTTAGCCTTTTTTTTTTCCACATTATTCATTAGATTACACATTCTTAATTGGAATGAGTGCAAAAAATCATGAAAATAACCCTCATCTCTTAGTTGTTGAGTCATACAATTTTTCGTCAAAACACGTGTACTATAACTAATGAAAAATAATGATTTTTCAAAAAGTCTAAATTTCTTTTTTTTTACATTATTCGCTAGATTGACACTTGCCGTTTTTTGCTAAAAAATGTGTTATAACTAATGAAAATAGCCATTTTTGTAAAAGTTTAGATTCTCATTATTTTTCACACCATTTACTAGATTACAAATTCTCAATTAGAATACGTGCAAAAAATGGTGCAAAATGAGCTCCCCGGCTAATTTTTTAGTCTTGCCATTTTTGGCTAAAAAACATATTATACTCACAAAAAATAGTGATTTTTGAAAAACTTTAAATTCTCATTTTTTTAGATCATTCATTAGATTAAACATTTTCAATTGGGATGAGTGCAAAAAATGGAGCGAAATGAGCTCCCATAGGCTAATTTTTGAGTCTTGCCGTTTTTGACTAAAAAAACATGTGTTATATTCGTCTTTTGTTAGTGCACATTTATGTCAATATTAAGGGCAGAGGTTTGCTCTTAACTTCATGTTTGTGTAAACGAATTGGGAAGTTGCTGCCCAGTTTTGTTAGCTACAAACCATTTACACTATTGCATGCACACTCGTTTTGTTTGAGCTTAGGGAATCACCTATGGTGAATTTTGCTAGCTTGTCACACAATGTTAATCTCATGTCTTGCTAAAATGATGTTTCATTGGCTATTAGTCTGGAAAAAGGGAGTATACTCCTATGTTGTATCAAGTATTAGCCATGTAAATGGAGGGAGTACTCCAAATTTATGAATCTTTGAATCCATATGAACAATTTCTCATTAGGCTTTGGCATGTAAATGGGATCTTGTTCATATTGGTCTTTTGTTGTAACGATGATATTAGGGTAAATTCATTATCCAAAAAGCGTGCAAATATAATGGGAGTGGCGACCCACCTCAAATGAGGTTCTGCCAAAAATAAAAATAAAAACGTGTGTTATAACTCACGAAAATAGCGATTTTTGCAAAAAAAAAAAATAAATTCTCATTTTTTCAGACCATTCATTAGATTACACATTTTCAATTGGGATGGGTGCAAAAAATAGTGCGAAATGAGCTCCCGTCGGCTAATTTTTGAGTCTTTCATCTTTTGTCTAAAAAACATGTATTATAACTCACGAAAAATAATGATTTTTTCAAACCATTCCCTAGATTACACATTCACAATTGGGATTGGTGCCAAAAATGGTGTGAAATGAGCTTTCATCAGATAATTTTTGAGTTTTGCAGTTTTTGGCTAAAAAACGTGTGTTACTCACGAAAATAGTGATTTTTGCAAAAATTAAAATTCTCTTATTTTTCAGACCATTCACTAGATTACACATTCTCAATTGGAATGTGTGCAAAAAATGGCGCAAAATGAGCTCCCGTCAGCTAATTTTTGAATCTTTTCGTTTTTGGCTAAAAAACCTGTGTAACTCACGGAAAATAGCAATTTTTGCAAAAGTTTAAATTCACATTTTTTTTTCAGAGAATTCACTAGATTACACATTCTCAATTGGAATGGGTTTTTAAAACAGCGCGAAATGAGCCCCTGTCAGCTTATTTTGAGTCTTGCTGTTTTTGGCTAAAAAATGTGTGTTATAACACACGAAAAATAACGATTTTTGTAATAGTTTAAATTCTCCTTTTTTTTCAGAGCATTCACTAGATTACACATTCTCAATTGGAATGGGCGCAAAAAATAGCATGAAATGAGCTCCCATCGGCTAATTTTTCAGTCTTGCCATTTTTTGCTAAAAAACATGTGTTATCTTTCACGAAAATAGCAATTTTTGCAAAAATTTTAATTCTCCTATTTTTCAGAGCATTAACTAGATTACACATACTCATTTGGGATGGGCGAAAAAAATGGCGCAACATGAGTACTTGTCGGCTAATTTTTAAATCTGGCTGTTTTGACTAAAAAACGTGCCATAAATCACGAAAAATAATAATTTTTTCAAAAGTTTAAATTCTCCTTTTTTAAGGGCATTCACTATATTACACATTCTCAGTTAAGTTGGGTGTAAAATAAACATGAAATAAGCTCCCGTCAGCTAATGTTTGAATCTTGCCGTTTTGGCTAAAAAACGTGTGTTATAACTCATGAAAAATAGCGATTTTTGAAAAAGTTTAAATTCTCTTTTTTTTTCACACCATTCACTAGATTACGCATTCTCAATTTGTTTTGGTGCAAAAAATGGCATGAAATAAGCTCCCATCGGCAAATTTTTTGAAACTTTATATTTTTTGTAAAAAAACGTATGTTATAACTCACAAAATAGCGATTTTTGCAAAAATTGAAATTCTCATTTTTTAAGACCATTAACTAGTTTTTACAATCTCAATTTGGATGGGTGCAAAAAGCGATGCGCAATGATCTCTTGTTGGCTAATTTTATAGACTTGCCATTTTTGGCTCAAAAACGAGAGTTATAACTTAAAAAAATAACAATTTTAGAAAAAATTAATTTCTCTTTTTTTCTAAGAATTCAATAGATTACACATTCTGAATTGGGATAGGTGAAGAAAATAGTACGAAATGAGCACCCGTCGGCTAATTTTTTAGTCTTGCAGTTTTTGGCTAAAAAACGTGTGTTATAACTCACAAAAATAGAGATTTTTGAAAAATTTTAAATTCTCCTTCTTTCAAACCATTTTCTAGATTACACATTTTCAATTTTGTTGGGTGTAAAAAATGGCGCAAAATGAGCTTTTGTCAGATAATTTTTGCATCTTACTATTTTTTGGCTAAAAATATGTGTTATAACTCACAAAAAATAGCAATTTTTACAAAATTTTAAATTCTCCTTTTTTAAGAGCATTTACTAGGTTACACATTCTCAATTGGATGGGTGCAGAAAACGGTGCAAAATGAGTTCCTATCGACTAATTTTTTAGACTTACCGTTTTTGTCTGTTTCTATATAACTCACAAAAATAGCAATTTTTGCAAAAATTGAAATTCCCACTTGGGATGAGTTCAAAAAATGGGGCGAAATTATCTTTCGTCATCTAATTTTTGAGTCTTGCCATTTTTTTGCTAAAAAACGTGTGTTATGGCTCACGAATATAGAATTTTTTGCAAACTTTTAAATAATTCTTTTTTTTTCAGAGCATTCATTTGATTTTACATTCTCAATCGAGATGGGTGAAAAAAACGGCGCGAAATGAGCACGCATCGGCTAATTTTTGAGTATTGCCGTTTTTAGCTCAAAACGTGTGTTATAACTCACAAAAATAGCGATTTTTGAAAAAAATTTAAAATATCCTTTTTTATGACCATTCATTAGATTACGCATTCTCAATTGGGATTGGTGCAAAAAACAGCGCAAAATGAGCTCTCGTCGACTAATTTTTACTTTTGGCCGCTTTTAGCTCAAAAACATGTGTTATGAGTCATGAAAATTGCAATTTTTGCAAAAATTTAAATTCACATTTTTTTCAGTGATTCACAAGATTACATATTTTCAATTTGGATTGATGAAAAAATGGCACAAAATGAGCACACGTCGTCTAATTTTGAAGTATTGCCATTTTTGGCTCAAAAACATGTGTTATAACTCACAAAAAAAGCGCTTTTTTCAAAAGTTTAAATTCTCCTTTTTCTAAGGGCTTTCACTATATTGCACATTCTCAACTAGGTTGGGTGCAAAATCAGAGAGAAATGAGCTCCTGTCGGCTAAGTTTTGAATCTTGCCATTTTTTTGCTAAAAAACATGTGTTATAACTCACGAAAAATAACAATTTTTGCAAATTTTTAAACTCTAATTTTGTTTAAAAAATTCACTCAATTACACATTCTCAATTGGAATGGGTGCAAAAAACAGCACGAAATGAGCTCCCGTCGACCAATTTTTTAGTCTTGCCGTTTTTGGATAAAAAAACGTGTGTTATTACTCACGAAAATAGCAACTTTTGCAAAAACATAAATTCTCCTGTTTTTCAGAGCATTCACTAGATTACACATTCTTATTTGGCATGGGTGAAAAAACGGCGCAAATGAGAACCCATCGCTAATTTTTGAATCTTGCTGTTTTTGGCTCAAAAACGTGTGCCAAAACTCACGAAAAATAAGAACTTTTTCAAAATTTTGAATTTTCCTTTTTTAAGGGCATTCACTATATTACATATTCTCAGTTAGGTTTGGTGCAAAATTAGCATGAAATGAGCTCATGTCGCCTAATTTTTTAATCTTGCCGTTCTTGGTTAAAAAAATTTGTTATAACTCGCGAAAAATAGCCGTTTATGCATAAGTTTAAATTCTCTTTTTTTTTTCACACTATTCACTAGATTACACATTCTCAATTGGTTTGACTACAAAAAATAGCTCGAAATGATCTTCTGTCGTCTAATATTTAAAACCTTCTATTTTTGGTACAAAAACGTGTGTTATAACTCACAAAAATAGTGCTTTTTGCAAAATTTAAATTCTCCTTTTGTTTTAAGACCACCAACTAGATTACACGTTCTCAATTGGGATGGTTGCAAAAATAGCGCGCGCAATGATCTCTTGTTGGCTAATTTTTTAGACTTGCCGTTTTTGGCTCAAAAAATAGAATTATAACTTATGAATATAGCAATTTTCGCAAAAATTTAAATTCTCATTTTTTTTCTGAGCATTCACTAGATTACACATTTTCAATTGGGATGGGTGAAAAAAAACGTTAAGAAATTAGCACCCGTCGACTAATTTTTAAATGTTTCCATTTTTGGCTCAAAAACGTATGTTATGACTCACGAAATAGCGATTTTTGAAAAAATTGAAATTCTCCCCTTTTTAGACCATTCATTAGATTAAACGCTCTCAATTGGGATGGGTGCAAAAAGCGGCGCGAAATGATCTCTTGTCGGCTAATTTTTTAGTTTTGCATTTTTTGCTAAAAAAACGTGTGTTATAACTCACAAAAAATAGAGATTTTTGAAAAATTTTAAATTCTCTTTTTTTTTAAAACCATTTCCTAGATTAGACGTTTTCAATTTGGCTGGGTGCAAAAATTGGCTCAAAATGAGCTCTTGTCACCTAATTTTTTTAGTCTTACTGCTTTTGACTAAAACCGTGTGTTATAACTCACGAAAAATAGCAATTTTTAAAAAAATTTAAATTTTCCTTTTTTTAAGAACATTCTTTAGGTTACACATTCTCAATTGGATGGGTGCAAAAAAACGGCGCAAAATGAGTTCCTATTGGCTAATTTTTTAGACTTACGATTTTTGGCTAAAACACGTGTGTTTATATATAGCTCACGAAAATATCAAACTTTACAAAAATTCAAATCCCCTTTTTTTAAGACCATTTAATAGATTACACATTCTCAAACGAGATGGGTGCAAAAAATGGGGCGAAATGAGCTTTTGTCGACTAATTTTTGAGTCTTGCCATTTTTGGCTCAAAAATGTGTGTTATAACTCACGAATATAACAATTTTTGCAAAAATTTAAATTCTTCTTTTTTATATCATTCACTTGATTTCACATTCTCAATTGGAATGGGTGAAAAAAAGGGATCGAAATGAGAACCAATCGGCTAATTTTTTTAGTCTTGTCATTTCAAGCTCAAAACGTGTGTTATAACTCACGAAAATAGCGAATTTTGCTAAAAATTGAATGTCTCCTTTTTGTTTTGAAGACCATTCATTAGATTATACATTCTCAATTGGGATTGGTGCAAAAAAAAGGCACGAAATGAGCTCTCATCGACTAATTTTTACGTCTGGCCGCTTTTAGCTCAAAAACAAGTGTTATGAGTCATGAAAATTGCAATTTTTGCAAAAATTTAAATTCACCTTTTTTTTCAGTGATTCACAAGATTACATATTCTCAATTTGGATTGATGAAAAAATGGCACAAAATGAGCACACGTCGTCTAATTTTGAAGTATTGCCATTTTTGGCTCAAAAACGTGTGTTATAACTCACAAAAAAGCGCTTTTTTCAAAAGTTTAAATTCTCCTTTTCTAAGGGCTTTCACTATATTGCACATTCTCAACTAGGTTGGGTGCAAAATCAGAGAGAAATGAGCTCCTGTCGGCTAAGTTTTGAATTTTGCAATTTTTTTACTAAAAAACATGTGTTATAACTCACGAAAAATAGCAATTTTTGAAAATTTTTAAACTCTAATTTTGTTTAAAAAATTCACTCAATTACACATTCTCAATTGGAATGGGTGCAAAAAATAGCACGAAATGAGCTCCCGTAGGATAATTTATTAGTCTTGCCGTTTTTGGATAAAAAAACGTGTGTTATTACTCACGAAAATAGCAACTTTTGCAAAAACATAAATTCTCCTGTTTTTCAGAGCATTCACTAGATTACACATTCTCATTTAGCATGGGTGAAAAAAACGGCGCAAGTGAGAACCCATCGCTAATTTTTTAATCTTGTTGTTTTTGGTTCAAAAACGTGTGCCGAAACTCACGAAAAATAAGAACTTTTTCAAAATTTTGAATTTTCCTTTTTTAAGGGCATTCACTATATTACATATTCTCAGTTAGGTTTGGTGCAAAATTAGCATGAAATGAGCTCATGTCGCCTAATTTTTTAATCTTGCCGTTCTTGGCTAAAAAAATGTGTTATAACTCGCGAAAAATAGCCGTTTATGCATAAGTTTAAATTCTCATTTTTTTCACACCATTCACTAGATTACACATTCTCAATTGGTTTGGCTACAAAAAATAGCTCGAAATGATCTTCTGTCGTCTAATATTTAAAACCTTCTATTTTTGGTACAAAAACGTGTGTTATAACTCACAAAAATAGCGCTTTTTGCAAAAATTTAAATTCTCCTTTTGTTTTAAGACCACCAACTAGATTACACGTTCTCAATTGGGATGGTTGCAAAAATGGCGCGCAATGATCTTTTGTTGGCTAATTTTTTAGACTTGCCGTTTTTGGCTCAAAAAATAGAATTATAACTTACGAATATAGCAATTTTAGCAAAAATTTAAATTCTCATTTTTTTTCTGAGCATTCAGTAGATTACACATTCTAAATTGGGATGGGTGAAAAAAAAGGTTACGAAATTAGCACCCGTCGACTAATTTTTAAGTGTTGTCGTTTTTTGCTCAAAAACGTGTGTTATAACTCATGAAAATAGCGATTTTTGAAAAATTGAAATTCTCCATTTTTTAGACCATTCACTAGATTAAACGTTCTCAATTGGGATGGGTGCAAAAAATGGTGCGAAATGAGCTCCTGCCGGCTAATTTTTTAGTTTTGCATTTTTTGCTAAAAAACGTGTGTTATAACTCACAAAAAATAGAGATTTTTGAAAAATTTTAAATTCTCTTTTTTTTAAACCATTCCCTAGAATATACATTTTTAATTGAGTTGGGTGCAAAAATGGCGCAAAATGAGCTCTCGTCAGCTAATTTTTTAGTCTTACTGTTTTTGGCTAAAACGTGTGTTATAACTCACGAAAAATAGCAATTTTTTAGAAAAATTAAATTCTCCTTTTTTTAAGAGCATTCACTAGTGTTACACATTCTCAATTGGATAGGTGCAAAAAATAGTGCAAAATGAGTTCCTGTTGGCTAATTTTTTAGACTTACCGTTTTTGGCTAATAAACATGTGTTTATATATAACTCACGAAAGAGTAGTGAAAAATTAGAGTGAAAATGCAAAGTGACTAACGTGGCAGTTATAAAAAGACAAACTAATACTCTAACAAAATGATGAGTGAACCCTACTGGATAATGGATTAGTTTGTTTTTTTATAATTGCTACGTCAGTCACTTTGTGTTTTCCGTTTTCACTCTAATTTTTCACTCCCCCAATCATTAATCCTCACGAAAATAGCGATTTTTGCAAAAAAAAAAATATTGAAAATCTCCTTTGTTTTTTTTAAGACCATTCACTAGATTACAAATTCTCAATTAGGATTGGTGCAAAAAAGGGGCGAAATGAGCTCCCGTCGACTAATTTTTTAGTCTTGCCGCTTTTAGCTCAAAAACGTGTCATGAAAATTGCTATTTTTGCAAAAAATTAAATTATGCTTTTTTTCATAGCATTCACTAGATTACAATTTCTCATTTTGGATTGGTTAAAAAATGGCACAAAATGAGCACATGTCGTCTAATTTTTGAGTCTTGCCGTTTTTGGCTCAAAAACGTGTTATAACACATGAAAAATAGCGATTTTTTAAAATTTTAAATTCTTCTTTTTTAAAGGGCATTCACTATATTGCACATTCTCAATTAAGTTGGGTGCAAAATCGGCGCGAAATAAGCTCCCGTTGGCTAACTTTTTAATCTTGTCATTTTTAGCTAAAAAACGTGTTTTATAACTCACGAAAAATAACGATTTTTGCAAATGTTTAAATTCTAATTTTGTTTAAACCATTCACTAGATTACACATTCTCAATTGGAATGGGTGCAAAAAAAAGGGCACGAAATTAGCTTCAGTTAGCTAATTTTTCAATCTTGCCATTTTTTTGCTAAAAAAAGTGTGTTATCACTCATTCGTCCTGAAATGAGTGTAAATTAGCTGAGCTAGTTCAACTCATTCATCAATATTGCATATATATATATGTGACTTTTCAATATTGTAAAAAGGGTCAAATAAATTAGTCTTTTGCGTCATCAAACTTATAGAAAATTCCCTTTCACATGGTTTAATATTGATTTCATCCACCAAGATTTTTCAGTGAATTAGTCCGTAAGACATCAATTAGTCTTTTGCGTCATCAAACACACTGAAACATTGCTTTCGCATGGTTTAATATATGATTTCAATCTCCAAGATTTTTGAGTAAATTAATCCGTAAGGCAGCATGATATGAGTATTAATACTGCAGAGTGCAGATGAAAGTCACAACTAACAAGACATTCATTCTGGAGTTTATGGAGTACAAACTAAACATATAACACAAAGCACTTGGAGATTTTTTAGTCATTTAAAACTTGTTTTACCCTAAAAAGTAAAAGGTTTGTATTGCTCTGAGAAGAAGATTCCTCCACTTACTTCCTTTAATTACTTCCACATTCTGAGTCAGCTGTGGATGCATGCAAAAGGGTTAGTTGGTGAGTGAATTATAAGCATTTCAATGAACTCAAATTTGGGTTTACACAGTACTACTCCCCATCACCATAAAATATCCAACAACTTTGATCCCAGAAAATGATCAATAAACAAAAATATCCAGCAACTTCTTAAATATAATATATGATAGTTATGACAAAGAAAGTAAGGGGAGGCATATATAACTGTAGTTATTGGATTATCTTTCACTATGCATGTTTTAATTGTTGTGATTAATATTAGCATATTTCACTATGCTTTGGGCTGGCCAATCATTATGCAAATTTTCATTGTGTACAGATGTAGATATTCTAATTGTATAGCTCACGGTAGATTATAGCAATAAAGTCTGTCTAAGTATTTTCTAGTTGAGATGGAGATGGAACTGAATAACAACATCCACAAGCTCTTGAATTTCTCTTCAAAATTCAAAGCCCGTGTATTTCGTCCGTTTGACAATGTTGCTGATGGAACCCTCTTTTCCATCCTTTGAAATCAAAACCATTTGCGATTTGTCAAAGTTTTGTTTCCATCAAGAACTAAATCATTAATTGACATTTTGATCATCTCCAACAAGCCTAAAAAAAAGACATGCATGAATGGAGCATTGCAACTTTAATGTCACATATATATGTAGTTGAATGAATTATTCTTGAAACTTTTAAAATTTTATTTTTGATATATAATTAACCAAATATTTAAACTAAATTAGTACTGATCATTATAGAGCTTGTAATTGCTAATCATGTACGTTAATAATAATCAGACTATATTTTCTGGATGAACTATTGCTATTTAAAGGTGGGCTGTATTTGTCTGGAGAGGGAGCAAATTAATGAAAGGTAATATTGAGCTAGCAAATCTTGTAGCAGTTGTAGCAAGAAATGAACAGTTCCTGCAAATTTTCAAACCAGTATGGCGTATGCTATTCGTTTGATCGAACATCAACATTACAAGAAGTCAAGAACAGGTCCCCTCTGCTGCGTCTTTTCCCACCTCTTAAGCTATTTAGATTTACCAAACTTCAGAGTGTTGAGTTTCCAGTATGTCCCAACTACTTTCTATAAAAAATTTTGTTCCCACAATCTAAACGTGCCTGACCCAAAGCAATAATTAAAGTAAAAGCTTCTGATCTTCCAGAAAAGTATGGTCTTTGTATCCAAGCCCCCTTTTGCTTACCTAATTATTCTTAAAGTAAGAGGAGAAAAACTCCATGTAAACCTTGAGAATTCTTTCTTTGTGTAATGATGGAAAAGGGGAACATGCATGACCATAATTGATGATGGGAGTAATATTATTTAATACAAAAACTTTTCTGATTACCGTCTCATATATGAGACTTGACACGTAAATTATATTTTATAAATAAACTAATTTTTTTTTACGTTATACATTAAATATTTGATACTTTTATATGCTAATACGCTATTTTTTTATACTTTATATGTTAATGTTTGATACTTTATACCTTAAATAGAAATTCATACGCAAGTATCCCATATGAGACGGTTTGACACGAGAATGTCACACTACCTAAAAACCAATTCCTACTCATCGTGCCGGCTAGTCCAACTTATGCTATATATGCAAGTAATCGTTTAAAAAAAACGTCGAATACAGCCACATTATTTGCTCTAATTAAGCAGTACTAATCTTATAAGCTTTTTGATCACCGGCCTAGGATTCATCAAAATTCCAATGATAGTATACTTTTGTTTCTAACCTCTTCATAGGTTCTCAAGTCTTAATTAAGGAACATAAGAGGTATTTGTGCATGCTGTCTTGTATGCATATTAAAGGGATAACAATATGAAAAAAACACTAAGACGAATGGAAAAAGACAAGAAGTCGTGTAAACAATGCCAGCAACAGGAGATAAGCTTTTTACTAAGCTAATCAGGAAAGGAAGAAAGCGTGTTTATGGTGCTTCCTTTTTAAGCAAACGTTGGTTGGAAAAATATCCAATCAGAGAGAGTTTTGACACCAAAAAAATCATTTTCTATTCAGTTAATTTCCTACATACATTATACAGTCAATCTGCCCCATTAGCCACAATTATATAAACAACTACAATTATTGGTGATTCTCGTGTAGGCTAGCTAGTTAGGCTGATCTTTCTTTCTTTTTTAGTGATGAGCTAGCAGTCGTCTTGGATCGTGAATTAAGAAAATGGGCAGGAAATGCTCACATTGTGGAAATATTGGTCACAATTCAAGAACTTGTCCCACGTATAGAAGAAATAATGGTGGTAGGATGAAACTTTTCGGGGTTCAATTACTCGATCCATCATCATCTTCTTCTTCTTCTTCTTCTGGAAAACTTTCCATCATGAAGAAAAGCTTTAGCGTGGATTGCTTATCTGTTGAAACACCCTCCTCTTTTACTTGTCATAATCATATATTTGCTGATGATCAATCTGGTAAATTGGCTACTGGATATCTCTCAGATGGCAGAATTCCAAGAATAACTCAAGAGAAAAAGAGAGGTGAGTTGATGAATATGTACGTTCTTCAATTCTTTATCACCCAATATATACATGGGCAAGAATTGATTTGTATGTATTGGGTTTATGATTATTAATGCTTTTGTATGAAAAACATATATATATAGGTATGCCATGGAGTGAAGATGAGCACAGGATATTCCTTGTTGGCCTAGAAAAGCTTGGTAAAGGTGACTGGAGAGGTATATCAAGGAACTTTGTCACCACCAGAACTCCAACACAAGTAGCCAGTCATGCACAAAAGTATTTTCTTCGCAAAAACAATCTCAACACCAAGACCACCCGTCGGCCTAGTCTTTTTGATATGGTACAATTAGTAATTTGTCTCTAATTCCTTCAATATCATTTATGATATATAGGAAATGAAATTTTATGTGAATCATGATCATGATCAGGTGGAAAGGAATAAATATGCAGTCCAATCAGTTCGTGAAACTCTCTCTTTAACAAATAAAGATGGGATGTTATCGCTGCCTAAAACAAATGCATCACAGCTGATAAATTTGATCAGTTCATCATCATCATCAGAAGATTCACAACAAGAATATTCAAAGTCGTCGTGCTGCCAAATTTCTATCCCATTTACAGTAGCAGAATCTTTAGTGAAGTCCAGTTATATTAATGGTTCATCAAACAGTTCAAGAAACAGCCCTGATCATGATCTAGTAGCACCAAATCTAGAGCTAACTCTTGCAGCTCCACAGCCACTGATTAGTCAAAGCAAAACAACATCTGCTGCTGCTGCTGCTTGTTTTATCACAGGGACTATTGCAGTGGTATAATATATAAGACTTTTAACACCAATTATTACAGTACGTAAGTATCATGTTATAATAGTAGCACAATAATCATCATTAATTTCAGCATATATATATATATATATATATATATAAATGTACATATTTATAATGATCAAAACTAAACTGTACGTGCCAGTCTTTCTTATGAATCATCACCGCACAAATTGATTGGGTTTTTGATGTAATGATTTGTAGTTTCTTAACGCGGTTGCATGAATTTGAAACTGCATAAATTTTCTTGAAATGTTCATCATCACTACTGTCAGGTATAACAGTAAGGTTAATTAATTTAATGAGTATATATGAAGATTTTAAATACTATATATGAAACTTTGATCCATCGAAAAGCATACCATTCTTAATGGATTGTTAAATATTTGAAAAGAAAGTCAGTGAATGATCATATTCTTGAACAAGACTTCGAATTTTGGAAAAGATGTCTTTTCACAAATTTACAAAGACTTAGACGTGGAACAAGTAGCTTGTATTCCAAAGAAGAACGTGCATGGTCAGGCGTCATTTGCACGGTTACTTTTCTTGTATAGTCCAAATTCAAAAACTAAAGTCACATTTTGAAATAGAGCATAGTATTTTGCAGGACTTTTAAGAAAACCAATTTGAGCTTTGAATATATATATATCCTCCCGAGAAGGATACAAGGCTATTTTAGCTTCAGCACTCTAAATATGTTTTAAAAAAAGCATCAATTTCCCAAAAACTTTGGATTCAGTTCAGTGGAAATGGATCAGTTTTTGCCTTGTACCCACAAACAAAAAAGAAGGGATATATTGAAGATGCAAGAGTTCCTTTAAATAAATAGACTAACGAAGAGAATCAATGCCCCCATCCCCATGGGCAACCAATGGCATTCGGGCTTTTGCATGCTTGCCTTTGGACTTACCAGCAGGATATGTTTTAAGAAGAAAATGGAGTTTTAAACTGATGGGAGCATGGTAAGAGGACACATGTAGCACGCAGGAACTCAAAACTGAAAGCTGGAAATCAAAAACAGCTTCATACATTTGCTTGTGCTCTATCACTTCAATTCTTAGCATTTTGTACACTTGATCATAATGAAAAGATTGACGAATTGGTACATTCTGTATCTACAAGCTGAACATATAAACTGACTTACACCGCCGAAAGATGTAATCTAGCAAACTGAAGCTCGTCACAAGCTGAAACTATTTTACATTGAGAGGCGAAAAAAAAAGACACCAAAAAATTGCTTTTGTGAATTGGTAAGCTTCAATTAGTCAGTGGTTTTGACAGTTAGATTACCTCCAAACATATGGTTCCCCCCACTTTGATCAAGCTATCCTTTTGGTTTGCATGGCAAGCTAGTTTCCAAGCTCGTGTTGGTTTTGAGTTTCTCTAATTTGGTTGGATGTAAAGGAGCAAAACTTAGGCGCTTTATACCAGAATAATGGAGAAACCAGCTGAACTCATTCAACACCTTTTCTACCATAATGGATAGCTGATTTGGAATAAATAATTTCAGGTAAAACTTGGCAATTTTAACTTCCTTATGGTTCATCCTTCGTGAATCAAGAGATCCTTTGATATCAAGGCGATCCTCTGCTTCGCACTGTCAGATCGGAGGTTGTCCGCTTTGAATCCCAACTAGAAGAGAAAGTGTTCAAAAAAAATTTAGGTCTTCTGTTTTTTGAGATTAGCTAGTGGCCAAAAACAGGAAAAGAATTTAGATTCACATCTAGCTACTGAGCACTTTCTGAAGATGCAAATGTTAATATGGGTAATACCTCACTCTGACTATCAGGAGCAAACCACCGTAGCAACACACCAAGATGAATCACAGCAGGGATCAACTTGAAGAGTAGAGGAGTAGTTACCTGCAGATTTCTCCAGTTAATCCACAGAAAAATTGTAGTGCACAATAACTCAAGATCAAAACTACAATCACACATCAGAGATATTGTCAACTCATTCAAACAAATGAATGATCCTAAACACCACCAGCACACAGAAAGTAACCACTTTTAGCTGGCAAATAAAACTTTCAAAAGTAATCTTCCAGTAAAGTCCAATATTAGAAACGAATGGACCAAAAGAAATTTCAGTAAACCAACTATGCATTATCCTACCATTGACCATCTATTTGGTACTCCTAGTTGGCATCAAAAGCTTTCGGCAACAATTTGTTGTTATTTTAAGAAGATCAAGAATTATTCCATACCAGACTAAGAGCTGTTGTCCCAAGAAGCAGCAGGTACAGCTTCCCCTGAAAAAAGGAAAAAAATTCAGTTTATAATATGATTGAAAACAGCCCAAACAAACTTAAAATGTTGGTCAAGAGGTACCTCAACAAGATGAAGATTTGAAGCACGACTGAGCAATACAAACGCAAATTCTCCAATTTGTGCCAATGACATCCCAACCTAGACAACAAGATGATCAAATTCCATCATCAATGAAATATGAGAAAGATGCAACAAAGCAAATACCATTCAAACAAATCTTTATTATCTTACTAGAACCGAAGTCTTGTTGTTGTAGCCAAATCCCTTGACAACCGTTGATATTACAATGGTCTTCACAATAACCACTAGAATAACCGATGCTAGCAAAATATCAATATGGTTCCAAAGGAAATGAACATGGATCAGCATTCCAATACTGGAAAGGAAAAGTGCCGCAAAGAAGTTGCGTATAGGTTCAACCTGTGTAAATCACAAACCCCAAATGATATAAACCTGTAAGACATAGTCTCAGTGCAACCTAACAATCCATGCATTAAAAAAGCAAGCAAAAGCACTAATGGAGAATCGAACCATTAATCTGTGCATATTGACCCATCATCCTATCGTTGAGCATTAGCATAAAAAAGTATCTTATGTCAATAATTCTCAACCGTTTCCCAGCACAAACCTTTTAGTTGGATATATCTTCGTTCTAGAAAAACTAGAACAGATGTCCAGTACAAAACAACTGGTTCATGAGATAATCATTAATTGAACTTTCACAACAACGGATCAGGCGTAGAACAAAATAACGCTTTTATGATCAAGTTTATGGTTTAGCATAAATGACCCCCTTTATGAAAACCTGGAACTTCACAAAACTCTTCGCACACATAAGCAGCCTCTCAAGGTCAGGGTAAGAAATGGAACACAAAAAGCCACTGACACTTCAAAACTATAACAAATTTATAAAGTAAACGGTTGCACCCTTTCATTTCACTAAAAAGTACTTGCTCACAAAAAAGCTTCCAAAGTTAAGTGTTGTCTAAAAGGGAAAAATACGATTTACTGGTCTGGAAGTAAGAACCATCTCATGACACTGAAACTTCTCACAGGTTAATTAAGTAAATCAAGATGCAGCTGTTTCCAGACATATTTCAATTGATAATAGCAAGACATAAGTTAGACACAAACAAAGTGGATCTGTTCCTCATGACAAAATAATGGAGGAATGTCTTACCTGTTCAAGTGTATGTTGAGCAAGATCAGTTGTTGCTATCATCACTCCAGCAGCAAATGAACCCAACTCTAAACTAAGACCTAGCTTGTCACTACACTGAAATTACACAAACAATTAGATAAAGTACCGCTGAACACATTACAAGGGAGCACATACAGCAAGTAGTAAGAAAACAGTTGACTTCATTCAGCAGACAAACACAGCATTCATAAACTAATCCAACAAGCTACTCACACCACCAAATAATCAGATGCAACATACAGGAGTGAATCATAATAATAGAAACTCTTCCTACCCATTATACTGTCTGCCTAAGCAAGAATAAATCATCATGTGTTTTCTTCTTTCCCAATACGATTTCACAATTTAATTTTAGGAACTCCGGTTGGCAATGAACCACATACAGTGACATAAAAAGCTATTATTAAAGAAAGATTTACATAACGAGTACAATTTCAAACTTGTACACGCCACAACATTAAACTAGAGAAAGCCATAAGAGTTTTTTGCAGCTCAAGAAAACTTACTTATAAGATGAGATGGAATCTCCAAGTAGTGTGAATGTGATACACAACAAAGTATCATTTCAAAATGTTGCAAAGAGAAAGAAATTAAAACAGGGAATAGAATATAAAGGTAAGACAAGTAATGCAAGAAACCAAACAAATATCAGCAAAAAAAACCATTCAATAAAAGATTAAGTTGAGTAAAGGGAACCAACCCAGGCTACAAGTAGGCAAAATGCAACTGATGCCAGCTGATATAGTTCATTGGTCTGCACAGGAAATCGTTTTAATGAAATTAAAATGTGGACATGACCAACACTAATTCAAAGGATTCTTGTGCACAATCCCAAGCACGAGCATGATAAAGAAAAACGTGCAGCGAACTATAACAAAAGAAATTCTCACCTGGGACGATAAGCTCATCATCAGTTTGAGGAGCCAAGGAACACACGTCCGAGACAATATCGTTAAAACAGCCAAGAACACAATTAACACCACCAACCTGGCTAATAAATTAATCAGTAATAGATTGCATCGACCAAATAGCTGAACAGCAAAACTGATAGTAAGACACTTGATTAAACCCCTACACAGCCCTGGGAAGCCCAAAATACCAAAAGAAATGGCAACCACGAGGTATTGAGTGATTCAGATAGCGGCTGGGGTCTCAAATGTTATAGTATTTACTTAGATATTTTCATGTGAACTACTTTAAAATGTTGCATGACTGTAAATCTTCATACAAAATTTCAGTTTCAGCTGAAATTCAAACATATGGTCCCTGAGACTAGGGAAGAAAGTATTAGGTGGTTAATAACCACCAACTCATCAGTTGAGTTGATGGTTAATAACCAATAGCAAGGGGGCCATGTGTCCCATATAGCCGCACTTTCACTTGGTCCTGTGGCATGAGTAAGGAGCCACGCTACATATAGCTCCTTACTATTGGTTATTAACCACCAACACCCAATAGCTTCTCAGACTTGGCCAAAAGGTTGACACAGTATTGATGAAAATAAGCCCAATCTACAGCATATTCTATCTGCAACTTATTATAGGGGTTCCAATGTTGCAACTCAAGCATACTCTCCATCTTCTCTATGAGATGCTGAAAGGGAGGAATCTAGAAATTTCCAGAATCATAGGCCACTTTCTTCACTGCTCATTTTGTTAATGTTATTTTGTTGTTTAATTTCCTTTCTATAAGCAAAAGTCGATCATCTTAATGTAAGCAGTGATAAAGGCCTGGTTTAAGTTAAAATTAGAAAGAAAGACATAGTTCCTCGTAGTTTTCCTAAAAAGGTGGAAGACTATAGAACATACTATTCTGTTGCATACTGGGTTATTTTAACTAGAAAACAATATACACCAAAGCCGATGAGCAAATAAGCTGTGCATAATGAATGATCCTGTATTTTTGGGAAGAAAAGCCCTAAATCAGAGTGCTCTAGACGAAGAAATTGAAAGTACACAGCAATTTTCCCAACAGGTTTGAAGGGCTTTAACAAATTGAAGACCGCAAGAAATTTTTCCATCAAATTAAATGCAAGATTATCTAATAGCTACATGAAATGATGACAAAAGTAAAAACTAGAAAACCAACCCACCCTCAAAGGTAAGAAAGTTCCCGATTCAATGTTGAGCGATCTAACCTATATATCTCTATTCCCATCATTAATGTATAAGTTTTTATGCGTGTGAGTTTGACAGAAAGTTCATGAAGAAAGGGATAGGGAGTGGTGAAAGTGGTTAAAAACTTACGATTTGGTCATGGAAATCACTCCTTGTAGAACACCGGAAGTTCCTCCCAGGACTGGAAGTAGCGCAAACAACAAACCCACAGCACAGTCCTGAAAGGAAACAAAAGAGATTAGAATTCTGTAACCAAAAGGCTCACATTTAAACTCCAGAAATTGCAAAAGTCAACTCAAAACATATTATATTTTTTCATGGAGCATGAAAATTTCACAACCATGTTGTCTAGTAAAAGTAAAGCAAGAGGTGAACCCATGTGGACATCTTACTACCAGAGATCTTACACATGGAAAAGTTTAAACAGATATATCTAAAGTTACCGTTCGAGAACTAGATACCTGCAAAATCAGGGTGCCAATAGTCACTTGACCATGAAGGGCGTTAGTACTATTCTTCTCCATCAGAAATTTCAAGACCTGCATCCATAACAATGTAAGCAACTGTAAGAATAGCATTAGCACGAAGCCTATACTTACCAACAGATTAGTGAATAGAAGATTACCACTGCTGTCGAAGACATGGAGAGGAATGCACCTACAAATACTCCTTCAGAAGGCTTACCACCACATAACTGCAAGATCATCAAGTTCATTGCTTTCCAATCACAGAATGTAGAAAGAAAATTCAATCGCATAAGCAGTAAATGAAAAGGAGAATCACAAAAATACCACCAACACAATTCAGAAAAGATTATCACAACATTATGGCAGATTGGTAGAGGGAATATAAGTGATGGATCACAGATCGGGTTTGGGTTGTTTTTCTTTGAGGGAGGGAGGGTCGAAGACTTATACTTTATCCAGCTGCATGATTTCTGTTGGCAAGGTGCACCTAAAATAGAAATCACTAAACTAGCCATAAACACTTAGAAGTATAATTTATGGTATGCAATTTCAGACTTACGGAGGCAGTAATTCCACACAGGCACATGAATGAAAGAATTTGGAGTAGACCTCCAAGAACAGCAACTGCTCGAACAACTCGAAGCTATAAAGACAAAGTGAGACTTATTTACAGTTGAAATGTTACAATGAAGGCCTAAACATTCTAAGGTATAGGAAAGAAAAGTAATAACACAAAAAAAGATTCAAGCACATTAACAGCCAACCTTTGTTGTGGAGAACTCCAGCCCCAAAGCAAAAAGAAGAAAAATGACACCAAACTGTGCCACTGTCTCAACCTGTCCCCACAAGGCGCAGCAAAAGTAAAATGTAAAATATGTAGCATAGGACAAACCAAAACACTTTTGCCTAATATACTAAAGCAAATAGTTTAAATTTTCTAAATTCAAAGGGAAGGCTACCTACTTGCACCATTTCGCTCACAAAATTGAACCCACCAGGACCAACAACAGATCCAGCTAGCAGGTATCCTGTAATAACCTGAGAAAGTTTTCAAGAAGGTATTGATACATTAAGTCAGAGCTTAGAAAATAAATATTGTTATCACTCTGAAACAATGCAAGCATATATCAAGGCCAGCTACATACTGGTTGCCCAGCACAAGCAAAAGCAATCCCACCACAGGTCGCAGATACGATGACAACAACAAGGTCAGATATCAGCCTGCAAACCAAAGCGTTAGGAGAAGCTGACGCACAAAAGAATTGGACTAGAAATAGCCAGCTCAAATCAGTATTTTTACCTCAAGTCTAACTGTAGGACTGGATATTTTGATTTGAAGTTGGATATGATGAACACGTTGTCCTGGAAAATGAAAAGCAGGATGTCATAGAAGGTAAGAAATCTACTTTCTTCCTATAACTTTCACTGGTTCAAGGGCTTCTCCCTCTCCCCCAACCCCGAACCCCAATATTAAAAAAAGCCCACAGTGCCAAAAACCTCTATAGTAGATAAGAAAAATGAGAAAAAAAGCAAAGAAGGTACACACATGCAAGATTTTACCTTCCTGTCTATTAAGGTTGGGGTTTCTTCTGCTCCATTGTCATTATCCAAATTGAAAACATGATGAAGCTTAAAAGATCTGAAACAATTTTCACCAGTATGAAATAATTAATTTGAGTAGAAAGTAGATATGATATTTACGCAAATTAACCATGTCAACAGGAAAGTAAGCAAAAATCTGTACAATAGGAGGACGCACTTTTCCTCTTTCGCTTTGGTTTCATTTTTCTTGGGCTTAACTCTAGCTACAGTCTCCAAAACTGCCTGATAATAGAAAAGAACACAAGACAGATAAATTTCATGAAGTGTCTAACAAAGACATTGTTCAACCAAAGAAAATGAGCAAGAAAAGGCACATTCTGTACAAAATAAAGGCAGTGTTAAGAAGCCAAAATTTTAAAACAATTATAACAAAATAAAGCAAACTAGGACAAGAGCAACCTTGCAGCAGATTAGGCTTGGTAGAAACAGCTGGTTGTTTCCTGCCTGGTACCCCAAATACAAATATGCATATACTTGGCCTCATAGTGCATGCAGACGCATAGAAATAAGCATTTGCACATGGATTCCAAAACATACTTCAAAATTCCTTATACAAATGCACATACAAATGTTCACTAGTAATTAGTAGACACCTTTCATTCTCTAACACACTGAATAAGTCATGCTTCCCCAATTCTTTTATCTCTTTCAGTGAATAAACCTTTAATATAACACATCGTCTCATAAATTCTCCAAGTTGGACTAACTTTCTTTCAAAAGCAAAAGCTGAAAAAGTTAGTAAAAGCCAAAGCAGTAATGACATGTACCTGCTGCTCTGCAACACTGTTATTGAAGCTACCTGCATCATTTGCTGCAGATACAATGCAAGTCCATATCAGGAAAAGCTTTAACAAGAAGTAATGGTAACCATATCTATCTATCTATCAATCTATCCACGCATCATTGCTGCAAATACATGTTGGGATCACATAAATATCAACAGTGACAGACTAATAATAAAAAAGTAGAGAAACCAAAAAAAAAGGGAGTAACTTCATATGCAAAACATCAAACTTAATAGACTCAACTCAAATTCATGAATCCTAAATCCGAAATCCTAATTAAGTAGCAACTGCTTTCTGATTCATCTTTTGTCAATATGATATTTTTCGCTCATTCCTTAATTAGGAATGAGTGTCATCAAGGAGCATCTTTTCTGTTAGCATTTCCCTTTCCCGCTCAGAACAACTAACAGAATTCCAATAGGCAATAAACCCCAAATTTGACAAACATACCTACTATTTTCTAAGACTTGTCCAAAGAGGAGTAAATTTTCCTAAATACCGATCAACAGATTACAACAACAACTAAGCCTTTTCCCACTAGGTGGGACAGCTATCCGGATGGCACTTCACCACCGTACTCAGTGGAAACTCATTTTTACCTGAAATTGTGCTTCAAATACTAGCCAAATCAACAATAAGCAGCTCAAAACCTAATTTAAATACTTGCTAAGAAATGTAAGAAAAATTCGAAATTAAGCACAAAGCGAGGATGAAACACTCGTACAAAAACAGCAGATCTAAGATGAAGTACCTTCGTTCTGATCGTCACTCTCAGTGAATTCTTTCTCCAGTGCTCGATCTATCATGTCGGCAAAACTATCTTCCTTAGGCCGATTCAGAGTTCCATTATTACTATCACTACTATTAACACTATCCTCCGCCGTGGCATTCAAATCACCGTTGAGATTCACATTACCATCCGCAGCATTTTCAACATCAAAATTCGCCGCCAAAGAAAGAGGCGGAGCAATCACTAAACCGATAGCGAACAGAACAAATAGCGAACACAAAACCGCCACAACCGAAACCTCGGAGGATGAGGAGTAGGAGAAGAAGAAGAATGGCGCCGACGACGATCCCGATCTTCTCCTCCTACTAATAGTCATTTGTTGCGTATGGCGCCGGCGCACTTTACGCAGGCCACTCCCGCGCACTTAGAGCAAGATCTATATGGAAAAATGCGAAGTGAATACAAAAATGGCAAAATATCCTTCAGTATCGCAACCTATCGGTGGCTGTCAGCGGCAGGGAAAATGCCAAAAACGGTGTCGGTTCGTCGCTGTCCACAGGCTGTACGAACAAATTTGTAGGAAGTAGTAATAATAAATTATAATAGGAGCTGAAGAAGAGTAATGAAGGAGTGGTGGTAGTAACGCTAGAATACGACTGCCGCTATATAACACCAAATCATGAATCTTTGTTAGTGTTAAGTGCCCGCCACTGTGTGTGTGCGGGCTTTTGTTTCTTCTTCAACTAGAGAGAGAGAGTTGAGTGAGAGACAAACCTTTTTCATTTTTTTTATTATTATTTTTCAATTATATTTGTCTTAAATGTAATAATACCAGTACACATATGTCAAATAATCATAATCTTAGGCTAATTAGGAAGACAAAGAACGAAAGGAGTATTAATTAATTAAAGTGGAATGTTTTGTTATGTTTTTTTTTTTTTTTTGGAAAAAAATTATTGTGGAGCCATTGTCACGTCACGTGAGGTTTTAAAATCTTTGGAAAATGGTCCTTAATGACTCTAGTATTGATATATCATATATCCTTTCAACTTCAATCATTTTTTTAAGTAGAAGATCCTACATTTGATTACTTTTGCGTTTTGCATGGTTGTAGAATGATCATTCTCTGTCCGTGATACGTTTCGTATAAGAAACTTGCGTATGAAATTTGATATAGAGAAGAGTTTGAAATTTTTTAACAAATAGATATTTATACGAGATTAATTCTAATATAAGTTTCTTGGAAAGACAAATCTAATTTTTTTTAGAAAAAAATGGGCATAATTTGATGTCAACTTAACATGAATATGTTTTCTATGATCATCATCATTTATACATTTTTCAACTACTACTCTTACCTTTGTTTATTGGTTTTGGTGGAGTGAGTGTCTTCAAACACATTTTCCTCTCTCATAAGTCATAACCACTCTTTGGGTTTTTAATGTCCAACCTAAATTTAACTAGTGAGACTTGTTTATTTATTCAATGAAATTAGCATTCGTTAATCAATCAAACTTGTTACCTTCTTCACTACAAAAACTTTGTTTATTACTTTCTTCTTTCTATGTTAGGAGAATCAATCTTTATATGACCCTTTCATCTCATGATCACAAACTTGGGGATCTTGAGATGAAAGGTTTAGCGCAAGTTATAGCATTAGGTTAAGCTGCCTTTGTTGGGAGAACAGAGTCTAAAAGACACACCATTCTTGTATAAAGCTATTCCCCAATATGTGAGACAATTTCCTGCTCATTGCATTCAGAATTTCAGACCTAAGAATTCAATGGCACATTTCTTCTGGATCTATCAAAGTATTTTGAGCCAAAAGAGAACCCATCTGGAGACACAAATATACAAAAATTCCCAAGATGAAAAACAGTGTATACAATAGCAAAGATTTTTCGACTCTGTCATAGAACCCAAGTAGACGAGTATATTCATTTATTTACAATCTATCTACAGCTATACATGATGGTGATGATGCCCATCTGAGTTCATATGTTTCACTGTCCATCTTACTTGTTTTCCATGTACCTGATTAGCATAACACTCTACAGTAGAGGAATCCAAAAACTTATAGTCATACACAATAACGCCTGCTCAATACGCATTCTCGGTAATATAAGCACAACGGGGACTTGCGTTGTCAGATTTTCCCTGGTGAACACTGCAGGTCTATCAACGACTTCTTTGAGAGGTTTATAATAGAATCTGCAATCACTCTTGCACTGGATTTCATATAACCACCTGAAAATGTGAAAGAAGAGTGCTATGAGATTAACATGGGACCGTACAAGAAGAGGAGTAATGAACAATATCATAAGTGATGACATGACAAAAACCTGATGTAAGCATAACAAGAGGAATCTTCATCTCAGAAGCAAAGTTAAAGACCTTTTCATCCCTCGTGACTATTCCATCGGGGCTGATCTGCACCGATGTACATTTGACAATAAATATTCACGAAATCTTCATCAAGCAGCAAATTCTTCCCATATATCATCCTTTTCTTATGTCATGCATAGAAAATGAATAAATAATACACCTGAAAGCAGATTCCAATCACATCCGGTCTTTCCTTCTTTTTTTTTTTTCCTGCTTTTCCTTCTCTATAGTTTTTAGTCATTTTTTATTACTGGAAATGAAATTGACAACAAAAATGAAAGACAATACCTTCAGCCTGCCCAGAGGATCTCCATCCAAGATATCAGTGCCAGCATTATACACAATCAACTCGGGGTTAAAATTCTGTGAAGCCACCTAGAAAATAAGAGAGAAGATGTAATTTTTCTCTATATAGATATCATCGACATGAATAATTTCATGTTGGACCAAGAAAAAGAATGTGAAATTAGTCCAGATAGCATGTTGTCAAGTTGATTTTTAGTCATAACCAGAAACAAAACACGAATGATAAAAGAAACAACAAAGGCAGCCATGGAAGCATGTCCATGAAATCCAGTCACACAATATAGCTAGTAAACTGAGGAACGGAACTTTAAACCATATATGTTCCTATTTGTACCAGATGCCCACTATACAAGCACATTAAAAAATTGATTCCATTAGTCGCATGGCAAATGAACTATAAGACATAGGAATCACCAATCCATTCAGATCAACCTTAATTGATCATTTCAAAATGTTACTACCAATACAAATTCTTGGCTATGTTCATATAGCACAATGAACAATTAACATTATAAATAAATAAAACGAAATCCAACATAAGATCATAGAATTTTTTTCCAAAGAAGAGCTTTTAAATTATGCTCTAAATATGTCAAACTAAATGCTGGCCATCTTCCTCAAGGAATCATTTATTGTCCGCGGTTTCCATAAATCTGAGATTATCAAGTACTTGATCAATTCTTTTCTTTTTCTTTGAAGGGTTTGCAAGTTTCATTAGGTTCAAATACTATTAGTATTTTAATCCAAAAAAGCTTCAATGTACAGAAAAACTCAATGGACAAAGATATACATTGAGAATGGCAAACATACATACCTCAAGAGCTTCATCTAGTTTTGACAAGTAATCACTTGTTGATGTCCCGGTCTGTTTAAAGAATGTGACAAATATGTCATCTGACTTGAAACTCAGAAAGAATGGAAGTACGTATTACCCCAAACAACAAAATCTTATTCTGACCGGTACTTCAACTTTCTGATCAATGTACCTCCTGGCTTCATAATCCTAAAAATAACAAAGAGAAATTTCAGGTTCAAACACAATACAAGCTTGGTACTGGTATCTCTTTCGCTTTTTGTGCTACCACCAAAATGTGGAAGTTGAAGAATAAAAGAAACAAAGGTCACAGAAAAATCAGAGACAATGACCAGAGGTACTTGCTATAAAGAAAAGTGAGATTGAAAAGATAACTCACAAAAGGATAAATATGAGGATTGTACATATCAAGAATATAGACTCTTCCTGCGAGTAGAGAAAGATGCTAGTTAATACCACCACAGCCAAAAAAAAAACAAGAAGAAAAAAGAAGTTCAGAGTAAAGGATATGGGCCATACTGTCATTAGAAAAATCCATTTCATGGCCATTTCCCTGGTGTGCATCAAGATCAATAATCATCACCCTGTAGATTTTTTATTATTTTTTTTGCAATTAATTAGCAAAGAAAGAGCATCAGAAAGAGCATCCGAAAGAACATTCTACCACATTGCCAACTAAATGATTAGAAAGTGTTGCAAGAATAACTACCTTGATATATTTAAACGGACGAAGGTAAAATGTATGCAAAGAGAGATGTCTGCATATGCACAAAATCCACCTCCTTTTTCTGCAGAGCAATGATGGAACCCTCCCCCGACATTTATAGCCCATCCACGTTCTTTCGCTAGCTTTGCAGCCAATATAGTTCCTCCAACCTATAGCTACTTTTAGCATAAAGTTTTCAACCAAAGAAAGAAGGAAAATAAAGTTCACTTGATAATTAACCTGCTTGCGAAAAGGATGAAGAACTTTCTGCTGCACAAGACAATTGGGCAATATCGCAACTGGAGGGACCTAAATGCCATAACAATCGAATGATCAAGCACAAGAGAACATGCATATAACACATGATCACATCCAGAAAATGATGAAGATGAAACCATTTCTGAATCATGTTTCACTCTAGGTTAAGAAGAACGGTTTGGAAATTTAGGATTATATTGACATAAAAACTGAAGGCTGTTTTAAGTGAAGATTATCATGAACGATGCTAAAACTAAATATCTAAACAACATAACAAGATCAAAGAACTCAAGCCTCACCTCAACAATGGTGGAGACATTTACACTGCTCTTTAAGCTATTCAAGTACGACTCAGAATGGACCTAAATACACATAAAAGTTAGCAAAGAATGTTTAAAATCCTCCACCGGCATCATGAAATTTGAATACTTCAATCTTCCCATGTTTCCTAAGTGGCATCCCAAAACAGAGACAACACAAACAAATTCAACGAAATGTAAACTGACCCTAAGAATGCAGACAATTACCATTCAAGAAGCATAATATTTACAACAGCCCATCTCCTTAAATGATTTATTTTCTTTCTTTTTTTCCCATCTAGATAAAATAGGTACAATTACAAGTGAAGAGTACCACAAGGAGGTCATCTTTGGTAGACTCCAGAGGCTCAACAATGCATTTTTTCCCCAGAACACCATCCACATTAAGGAACTGACAGATGCGACCCCATTTTGAAGAATCAAAAGGGTGTCTAAATTTTTGCATGATAAAAAACAAGTCTTTAGTTAGTAAAGACAGCAGTGATGATGAACTAGAGGAAATTAAAGTGCACGCAGGGTGATTTAGCCCTTACAATTTTTCAATTCCAAGAAACGCAATGTCATACGAAGACGAGTAAATTACTGGAACCTGATCAAACAAACAAAAATTTAGGGGAAAAAAAATCAGTCAATTAAATGCGAATTTACGAATAGAAATGCACAAAATTAATAATTTTTGGTTGAATTCGAGAAGTGTCACAACTTTAGAAGGAGGAATGTCCAAGTAGAGCTTGCTAGACAGAATACGGTTGCGGCGTAGAGTTTCGACGTCGTCCTTTTCCGGCGCAGTGGAAGACATAGTTGAGACTGTTGTAGACAGTAAACGGAAAAATGATCGGAGATCGGTGATGATTACTTGATAAGCTTCAACGTTGGCGACTTTAAGAGACGAAGAAGTTGCAGTGGAGTTTGAGTCGGTGGAAGAAGTGGAGCTGGGCAGGAATCGGGTGCGGTGAGCACGGATCACCAGATCCAAAACAGCAAAACTGGATTCAGCGACATGGGCCCAAAGGTTAGTAGAACTTTAATTTATCAACAATTTTGGGTTGATTTGCTGTCAAGTTTTATTGGGCCGCTTGGCCTTAAATCTATCATCCAGGCTTAATTCCAAGTTCTACATTGTGAAATCTAGTCCAACCATTTTTTTTTTTTTTGTTTTTAAAAGTTCCTATCCTTTTAGGAATCTTTGTTTTTTTTTTTAAAGACATTGAAACCTACATGTCTAGAGTTCGATTCCTGCAGGATGCATGTGAGGGCGTGTGTGTTATAAAAAAAAGAAAAAAAGAAAAAAAGAAAAAAAAGACATTGAAACCTATCTATGAATCTCTACATATTTGTTTGTCTTTATGTGCCAAGCATTTCATTATTAGCAAAAATATCAAACATATATATAGATATTTTTTGTTAAATTTTTGAATAAAATCAAAATTGAAATTAAAATCGTAAATTCTGGACCCAGAACAGTAATCGGCTGTCCATGCCTAGAGTGCAGCTAATGAAAAGTTGAGACAACTATCATAAAGAGTTAATATCCATTGCTATGTTTCTTGCTCGTTTCAGTAGAATCAGAAGAAAATATAACATTGATCCATGCCAGTATTCTATTCTTGTAGTAAAATATGCGTTGATAAAGACCCAGGAATCTGGGGAAAATATTCTTTTGATCTTGTTGCGCTGGCCACTGAAAGGACGGCAATGTCTGTTTGTTTTGTACAAAATAATCACTATAAATTTCTTCTAATATGGTGGGACCTTTGAGATGATTGATGAAAAGATGCCAGATAAGGTCCAGAAAGTAAAACAGATACACATTCCCAGTTGTAAAGGAAAACACAGTATCAACAAAATGCCTTTGCAATGGACTCGACAAATAACTTTCTGGTAAATTTCATTATTATATTCATCTTGTAAATTTCATGATTAATGCTTTTTTTTCATTTGGGTTTTTTTTTTTTTTTTTTTTTGGTGATGTGCATGCTGCAGGGGAATTCTTTAACGTTTCCGGAGAAAATCTGTGCTGTATTTATCCCGTTTGTTGCAATATTTGAAGCATTGGTTTTTGCTGTGAGGGGATGTTTTGAGTGCCAACCCTTAAACCATCCCGGGAAACTGCAGTATGACCATGAATACCTGCTTCGACTAACACAAGAATCTCGATGTAACTTATGTACTTACGTTTTTTTTGTTTTCACTTTCACTCTTGCATGGTTTAGAGTTGGAATTGGGAACAGAGAAATGTGGAATTCATGGTTGATATGTGATCTTATCATGCTGGGTTTCTAAAAGAACAAAAAAGTAGTTGTTTATTTATCTTTTATGGTTTCGTTGGTGATATATATGTTTGCAGTGGAATTGGGGTTTTTAGCTGTGATTTTGAAAAGAGTTTTGATTTTTTGATTTTTTTTTTCAAGAATCAGATCGTAGTTTGAGTAGCAGTTTCTTGAATTACAACATCCCAAGTACAAGCTTTGAGTTTTATGCAGTCAAAGATGGTTACTTTTTAAGATTTTTGTGTTTGCTTTGTCCAATTTGGATTGCGGATTGGAGTTTAGAACGAAGAAAAGGATTGAATTGAAATGGATTATCGAACTCCAGTACACAGCTCTGAATCCTGAGTCAGTGGTGGGGAAGAATGGAATGGAATAGAGTTTTGAGCATTTAATGATTTCTTATTTTCAGTTTCCATAAACGAAGTTGAAGCATTGTATGAGTTGTTCAAGAAGTTGAGTAGTTCAATTATAGATGACGGATTGATCCACAAGGTATTTTCAATCTTTTTACCGCTTGATTGGAATGTTCTTTGATCCGAGGTTTCTATAGAGTTTATTTGACATCCGCCATCTTTGAATTGTTTATGCTTCTACAGGAAGAGCTTCAGCTGGCATTGTTCAAAACTCCATATGGTGAGAATCTTTTTCTGGACCGGGTAAATGCTCTACAAACACTTATTTTGAGTGTTCTAAGCTAGGATCAGTTTCTTGCTATGCTTAAGAAAAAACAAATGGAGTTACATTACTGGGGAGTTTCTGCATTAAGGTAGAAATCAAGATTGCCTTATCAAAATATTGTTCAGAGGATGATGACTGGGAATGCAAAGATTTTCTTCCATTCATATATACCTTGGTTTTTTGTTTGATAATTATGCATGTAATTAGATACTTGTGTATAGAACTGAGATAATGAAAACTTCCAGTTCCGCCGTTGTTCGCGCTTCATTTCGGGTTCCAACTTCTGCATATACTGTTACTGTGGAGTCATGGCCTTGATTCTTGGTGTTTAGCATAATTAGAAACATTTAAAACTGTAAAATAGCTCAAGCAAAGAGAAACTTTTGTTGTGTGGATCAAGGTTAATTTGTCTTGATGTCTTGATCTGTCTTTTCTTTGTATGAATCCATCAATTCCTTTGCGATTTATGAGTATAGTATGATGGAGAAAGTTGCCCTTTGGTATGAGCAATGACAGAGCTGGAAGTCTGTAAATAATTCTTGCACTTTTGTGCCCTCATTCAAGTTGCTGTTATTTTGGAGCCTAATATCATATGGACATTATCATAGCAGATTGAAATTTTTACACAATAGCTAGCGGAGTACATCATCTTTACAATTTCACAGTTTCTTTTCTCTGTATGTTTAGGGGAATTATGATAGGTTGAAGCCATATTCGTAAAATTTTCGTTCACTTCAACTGGCTTTGGTTGTTCTATCCAGGTTTTTGACCTTTTTGATGAAAAAAGAAATGGTGTGATTGAATTTGGGGAGTTTATCCATGCGCTCAATGTGTTCCATCCCTGTGCACCAATGGAAGACAAAGTAGACTGTAAGTTATGATATGCATTCTCGTTTGGCTGACAGAAAAAACAGAAAAATGCAACTTAATCACTATATATGCCTTAAAATTCTTATGCAGTTGTGTTTAGGCTTTATGATCTGAGACAGACAGGTTTTATCGAGCGAGAAGAAGTAAGTACTCTACAACTTAACAACTGCCTTTGCATATATTCATTCGTCCTGTCAAAACTTTGATAAATATATGTTCTAGAGTATGGTTTAGTGCATCTTGCAAAAATGCTTCTTGGGCTAAAAGTAGAAACTGATTTAGGGGGAGAAACAAAGAAACTTCTTTTTTCCACCTTGTTTTAACAGAATGTGTATGTGAAGTTTAATCCATGTGTTTATGATGAATTCAAGAAATTTTCCTTGTAAATAATTATCTCCAAGATAACTAGCATTTTAAGAAGGAAAGAGCAGGGAATGAAGTGGTTAACTTCTTGCATTTCCAGTCCCCCACCCTTTTGTAAAAAGTAACTTAGACTTGAAACTGTTTTTGACAGAAATTGTACCGCAGGTGAAGCAAATGGTGATAGCAATTCTAATGGAATCTGAGATGAGATTGTCCGACGATCTTCTGGAGCAAATTATTGACATGGTATTGCTTTTTAATGTAAAACTAATTTCCTTGTTTTTTCTTTTCCTAATTACCTCTTTGTTTGTGGATCAAACTGTAATCATGGTGTCTGAATCCTTCTTAGACATTTGCCGATGCTGATGCAGACAAGGATGGAAAAATTGGCAAAGAGGAATGGAAAGATTTTGTTATTCGGCACCCTGCACTCTTGCGGAACATGACTCTTCCATACTTGAAGTATGCCATTTCCTCATGGTTTTGTTCATGGCTGTTTATCGTTCTTTGTCAAAGTAATTTTCTTGCAAATACACATAAACTGATGCATATCACAGTTTTTGTGTACATTTCTAAGTTGACATTCACATTAAGAAGTGAACCCATTTTTGAGGATGTTCTTTTAGTTAATTCAAAAGAGCTTACAAAATATTTGACCTGTGTTCTTGTCAATTTCCAGGGACATTGGCACTGCATTCCCCAGTTTTGTTTTCAACACGGAGGTTGAAGATGAAGATGCTTTAGTGATTCTCTGTTGAAGTTCATAGTTTTCTGGATTGCCAGTAAATAACAAAATATATACCTTGGCTCATCAGTTTCTTGGTAGGAAAATCTCTATCTTAAAGTAAAAGGAGTGCTTCTTGAAGGAAGTTTGAGTCTTTGAGATGGGATTTCAAAGATTTTATTCTTTTGATGGATTGATGAACACTTTGTTCAACCAAAGTGAAAGCTCCCCTGTACATTTACATATTCATTCCCAACACTTAATTTTGAGCAAATCTGTTACTGCATCTTCTGCTCAACAATTTCCAGTTGGTTAACATTGTCTTGTGTATTAGTTCTCCAATAATGCAACCAAACTTAGCATTGGCTAGTTTCCTATGAACCCTGCTTCAACACAAAAAATTACAAGTACCGGTACAGAATTAGTAATTCGATCTACTGTAACTCCAACCAATCCTTCAACAGCAAATGTGTATACCTATAGGCTATACCATTGTCATCGTGTACGTTTTAAACTCATTTTTTAGACCTTCAACGCAAATGTGTATACCTATACAATTGACTTCTTGTTGTTCTTAACTCATTTTCGAGTTTCTTTATTAGTGATGTGGTATGAATTAATTACAATTTCATCGCACAACAAAAATATAAAATGTAATGTTAAAATGACAATATGAATACATTTCAATGATCATTAATAGTGCGATATATATATAAAAACAATGTCTCAATATGAATACATTTCACAGTTATTTTTTCAATTCGTTTTATTATGAAGTTTGACAATTTGTTTTTTTCAGAATTGAGACAGGATAATGTATAGAAAGTGCACGTATCCACGCAAATGGTATGTGGAATTTAATGAAGTACCTCGATGTTCCCAAACATAGATGCTCATTTGTCTCTGTCCTTAATTTTGTGTTCCTGAGCTGTGCGGTATTTCATACTGTCTACATCGCTCTTTTTTCTTACTTCTTTCTTCACTCTCAATCTTTTTTTTTTCCATACACTCCCTCTCTACACACACACACACAGTGAGTGTGGCAAACAGAGAGATGGCGGACAAGCCAAGCAGAGCACTGGTGTTGTATGGAGATGGGTTCGCCCCATTAATCACCCCATCACATACCCACTTCCATTCCATGGCATCTCTGTCTTCTTGTGGCTTCTTAACCCTCCCTCATCCACCTCCTTCAGGTTCGCTTCCTTTTTTTTTCCTTAATTATTCCTTAGTCTTTTTCATAAAATTTTCAAGATTGTGCATTTATGTTTGGTTTCGATACGTGCTTGCTGATTTTATATTGCTGTGGTAGCTTACAGAAGTAAAGAGATTGAAGGCATGCCCTTTACAATCCATGTTCATTGTCAAGATTGTATTTTTATATATGTTTTTCACTAGGGGAAAAAGAAAGGCAATTTTTTGGTGGAGTGCGGTGCTTGTTATTTTGCTGTTTCTTGAGAAAATAAGAAAACTTGGTTCTTAGTTTTGTTCCTAGATATTCAATACTTGAATTTTAAATTCAAGTTTGCAGGATTTAATTTTGCAAAGATAATGCTGAATCATTTGGGTTGACCTGTGCACTTCAGAAATTAAGCTGCAAAAAATTAGCAAAAATTAGAGTTTCTGTCCGTTTTCAAGAACAAATTTTAATAAAGTGTATTTCTGTTGCTAGAGCTGATTCGCAACAGTTACCAATCTGAATGATATAAATTAAGAACTCTTGATGACCTCAAGGTCGTACCAGGATTCATAAATGGAATCAAACTGTCAATCTTTTTAATTTTTTTGAAGTTTATTTTCATCTTCTATGTTGGATTTACTTGGGGATTACCTTGCAGAAAATGTGGATGAAAGAATTATTAGAGAGTTTGGTGAGCTACTTGATGTTTGTGAAGGTTACAATAATGAGGTAACTCTCGTTTTTCCAATGATGATAACCTAATAAAAAGGTGTTACTCATATGGGGTTGTTTGTGTTCAGAATGTGAAAGCATTTAGCCAAGCTAATTCCCAGTTTCCAACTATATCTGACAGGTTGGAGTTTTTCTTTCGAAAACCTTGAATTCCTTCCGTGTTTGTGTTGATGAACAGTTTTGATAACTATCTTTTCCATCCATAGGGTGTATCAGTCTGATGAATTTAATTGATTTCAGGTTTATGGGGCTGAAAGCCGCTCTGATTACTAACAATTCAAGCTTACAATGCTTTGGAAGGAAACTTGGATTGACCATCTTGCAGCTGAATGAGATAACTGAAAGCAGCCATTCCTTGGCCGAGTCACCACTTGTGGCCTCTGAGTTGCTGAAGTTGCTTGGATTTCAAGAAGGGAAAACTTTAGAGACTAGCCAGTTTGATTTGCTTCTTGTTCACATGGGAGCCACTGAAGAGCCAAATGGTCTTGTGGACATAGAACATGCCAATGATTTGGTAGGTGCATTAGTTGATATAGCACAGCCTGGAACTGAAATTAGTTCTCGGTTGCATCTGTCTTTGATAATGAGTTATGGACCTGTATGTGGGGATGACAATTCAAATACTTCCTCATCTGTTGCCAATCATGATACTAACTCTAAATTATCACTGCTTTACCCGCGCCAAAGTTACACAATGAAAAACGGAAAGCCGCGGGAAAATGTCAGGTAAATGATGCAGGCTACCTTCTGTTAAAACTAATAAATATTGGCTCCATCTAACACGTTCTGTAACAGGCACCACAGCCCGATGTTAATTGCTCAATGGCAGAGTGCTGTAACTCGCAAAGATATGGTTGGGACCTATTCTTTTCCAGATTTTAAAGAGGTATATTTTGAAAACTTACATTTGATCTCAATGGAGCACAGTTGTATGAACTTAAGTCAATATGTTTTCATGCCTGCTATTTGTTCCCCTCTTCCGTTACCAATCCTGATGTTCTTATTCATTTCTTAGGATATTTTGCATTTCACATTATGCAGATAGTCAGGCTTTGATAGTTTTATATTAGTTGGATCATGCATGTTCTTTGTTGCCCAATATTTTTATTTGGTTTTCTTACCTCTATAAGTATAGTTAGTAATGTATTTGGAGTTTGATTATGTTGAATAACTGTAATTGACTGTGTTCTGATGTTTGTTAAATCCTGCTTTATTTTGGTAGTTCTGTTATGTGTCCATGGAGGTCATTTGTTCAAGAAATTAAATTTTCAACATGGTCGCATGCTGCACTGTACTGGCTTGCTTTACATCTTAAGTTACAGTACCTTTTTTATATGTATGCCACTTCCATATGATGTTTATCTTTCACGTTTCTCTGGATTTCACGACCGACCATTTGCCATTTCCAATCATATATATGTTCGATTCCATAATTGCCTCGTTTTCAAGCGGTGAACTTGAATCATAACAAACTTCATCTTGTTAACAATCAGTTCAATGGATTTTGGTTTCTCAGAATTGATAAAAATGGCTTCTAGTGCTATTCAATACAGAATCTGCAGCGAAATTTCTTTGTATCTGTATTTGTAATGGAGTATCATTTTTACTACTATCTACACTATAATACCGGCAGTGATTTCAACATTTAAGTTAATATTTTGAGCATTACTTTTCAAGCAGCATGGAGGCAACCTTGTGATACCAGCTGATAGATTTCTACATGAAGTGGCATTTAAACTCTGGAAGGCCCCCAAATATGGAGCTTGAGTTCTCAGTCAGCCTGGAAGCCTCAAAAGCAATTTTGATACAGTCAATATTGCAGATGGAAAAAGTCTGTTCTCAAAGTTTTTTATTTTTTATTTTTATTTTTATTTATAAGGGAGAAACAGTCTGTCAATCTTGATTCAACCACATTAGACATGTATTGATAAATCTACAAAGTAGTTTTTCCTCTTATCTGTCCATGAGAACAAGGTAACTAGTTGGCAATAATTTTACCTCTTTTCAGATGTTTTATTGTCATGTACTGTGTCATTTTTAAGTTTTTAGTATTGAAATATACATGTCTATAGAACACACACAAACACGATAACGAAATATGATACATATAATATGATACATATAGTTGACTCTAAATAAGGAAATAAAAGTACACGATATTTCTTACTTGATAATGCAACAAATACAATCTACCTCTCCTCAGATCCTTTAAGATCAATGGGACTCACTAACACCCCTTCTCTCAGGTCTATTGCCATTAGCCACCACAGCCTCCTGCTTCTATGCCAGGTGTGAGTGGTGTTGTTTAGGCTAATGCCAAAATGCTCATGGGGTGTGTAGTAATGTTGATTAGGAGAAGAGAATTTGCCATTCTTGCAGAACCAAGATGCTATATCTGTGGTCAGCACTTATGGGAGGAATGAAATTCAAGATTCTCATTCTGTAGTCAGTAATTAAGGGATGAATGAAATTTTCTCAATCTTGAATATGTATCTTCTGTGTTCCATTCGGACAAGAATCTTTCAGCACCTAAATTATCATGTAGCATAAGATTGTCAAAATCTTTATGAAACACAGGGAGTGGGAGTGATATTTATATTTACCAAAGAATTCCTCAACATAATAAAAAACGAGATGCCAAATAAATAGCTCAAAATTTATTATGTAGGTAAAGATTTTAAGAGCAGTACAACTCTTTCCTCAACCCCCACAATGCAAAGTTTCTTTTCCACCCCTATTTTTTCCCCAAAGGAAATGATTCCATTTTATATCACAATGATTTAGCATTCCAACAGATTGTTGAAACAGTAAGTAGCCAAAAGAAACCATCCCATGAGGAGAAAGGAAAAAGAGAACATTCCAATAAAAAAAGGCCATCCCACCATGAAAATACCAAGGCATGTTACTGCCACGAAAGGTAAAAATGACCTTATGACCGACAAGCCATCAACCCAGTGTCCTTTGAACAGTATGAGCCCTATAATGGTAATCATGTTCCATTGCATTGATCTCCCATAGCAGAGCCGGTTCAGACAATTAGCCACAAACGAGTGACAGTTGCATGTAAAAAGGTTGTAAGATTTGTGCTCAAAGAAACGCATGCTTGAATGGAGGGCATCATCCCATGTTATTGCAGTCCCATACTCGGCATGTTTGTAGCTATGCATACATGTGTGTGCAGAAAGGTTCGGAGGGAAGCAGCACTGTTTAAACAATACAACTTTTAGAAAAATACATTATGAAAGACTTGCTCGCAATATTAAACTAGCCAATCTAACCTATCATGTTCTGGTAAATAAAGATTGAAACAAAACGTTAATGAAAACACGGGGCCTAATATTCCTCCTTGAAGGTTCCCCTGTCGCCCAGGCACAGGCCACATGAAAGAAAGATTTGCACTCATCAGCATGCATAAAGGAGAGACACACGCATGAGAGGTCACAAAGGGGTACCTGCTCTCTGTCTAACTGAAGGTATCTGGCTACTGATCCAAATGCAAAGTTGTCAACATTCACAGAATAGGATCCGGAAAAATCCAGAACAGAACCATCCTCCAGGCATATGCCAACATGTCCAATAAAAGGTGCCAACCATGAGACAACTGGAAGGGGTGTCCAAACTACACAACAAGGGAACTTTGAATTCTTTGGATCAATTTGACTGAGTGGCCATAGTTCATACTGAACCCTTTGTTCAGAACTTCGAATTCCGGTGTTGTATGTAGGTAGTGTTAGCTCCATCATCAAATATCCTCAGAAGACACACGGCCATATATTGTCTAGTTGTCCTACTTATTACCAATTCAGACAGCGTCCTCCGACATATTTGATATATAGTTCCTGCAACTTCTATAGGTACATCAATTGCGTGGTAACTCAATCGCACAACTTGTTCTGCGGAGAAGGACTTCAAGAAAACATTTTGCTTAGAAGGGAAGCAACTAGAAAGAACATTGAAGTTAAGTTGCATTAAACAAAATGCTAACCCTGTACAACAGCAAATTGAGGTAAAGCAGATATCAAAGATGACTAATGTGAAAACAGGGAGAGAGCAACTAAGAATTAATCTATAAACTGCTCTATTTTATGCCCATCATCAAACGGACCCTCAACCTCGTGTCTTCTGTTCCATATGAAACTCACCTCAGTGCAAGTTATAGATTACAGAATTCATATGTAAAGTTTTACACAGCTGTCACTGCAAATAATACAAATAATTTCTTGCTTTTCTAACCTGATTCCACATTTATTTACTGCAAAAGCTATGTTACTATCTATTGTCTAACACCATCAAAGCAAACAAAATCAGATGAAAATATCTAATATTTACCTTAAGCAGTCTAAACTACACAGCCAATTAGAATGTCTGGATACTCAAATCAAGAACTAATATCTTTACCATATTAGATAAAGCCATTCGATAAAAATATTAATATAGTTGTATTGAATATCACTCATTTGCCAAGCTTAAATTAGTTATTGTCAAATTAGTTAAATAGTTCAATGTTTCCAACAACAAACACATTCAGTAAAAGACACTCCTTACCATCAACTAACTGATACATGGGTATAGTATGAAAGAGAGAAATCAATATTTCTTTTGGAGAGTTTATCAATATAATTTGCACACTCAACAATAGAGAAGCCACTTCTTGACAGCAGAAGCCAATCTTTTCATGAATCATTCTGCATCTCTAGCCATTCATTCCAATACACTACCAATACATTTCCAATTTCTATGGAGCTCAAGTGAGGTTAGCTCATCCATCTTTTAATACTCTTCACTAGAATAAATTTGACCTCCCCCAAAGCTCGACACATTGGCAGAGAACGATTCTCCTTCTGGAGTAAGCTCTTTTAGGATTAAAAGTACGGGCTGTAATAGAAGTCTAAGTTGGTTTACCTCACTTTTCAACCAAAAAGCCAGTCAAGTCCCAATAAGAAGAAACAGAAACAAAAGATTTAAATGAAAGGTATATTTACTGAAAAAGTTTGAGAATCAACATTTGGTGTGAATTAAAGTTGCTTGATCTCTCCCTCTTATCAGTTGATATCACACCAATCAATCATTCAGCTCATTACTAATAAATCCAGGAAGGATTCCGTTGATCTGCACTCTCTATCAATATTTCTCTAATGATATTGAAACAAGAAAGTGAACATAACTGTTTGGTTAAATGACTGGAAACCACTTTGTTAAAGTCCATGGTAAGCAGAGGAGGCATCTCTCAACAACCATATATCAAATTTTCAGTGTCTCCCTCACTTTCCAACTGTAAAAGTCAGATAATAACAAAGTCCAACCAGTGTTTCCAGGGAAAATAGGAATGACACTCAACCACCCTTACACCCTTAAAATTCAAAGGTCTTATCTCCCCTTTGGCTATAATAAAGGGGCTTGTACGCTTTTCAAGAATTCTTTTTTATTATTTTGCTTGAACAAAAATAACAATGGAAACCCTAACAGTTTTGATCTTCTACCTACGGATCGGTACACTGAACACAAAGAAAATCTTGATTAATTAAAATAAACATCTTTCATTGCACTAGGTTCTTTGCCAGCTAGCTTTTACGCTTTGGTTCAACTACTCTTCTTTCTAACCTTTCATCCATCATTCACTCAAAAGCCTCCCAGTTCTTAGTCCCCCAAAAGACAAACCAATGCAACTTGACAATTGCATAATAAACACTACTTATTCCAAAACAATTTATAAGCCTTTCATTTATTTATTTATGATCACGATATATCAAGCAGCATAGTGAAGTCTGTAACATACTTCTTCAGTAAAAATATTTCCAACTTTCTCTGTTGTCTTCAGAGCTCTTTGCTAAGCCAACAATCTGATAGCATAAGTTAATCATCAATCATTCAAACCCCAAAAGAAAAAAAAAAGGAAAAAAGAAATACCCAAACCATCAGTATAGTATTACAAACAAATACTTGAAAGTCCAAATCTTTTTGAGCCAAAATCTCATCTTGATAATGACACAGCATATATACGCAGTGCATCACACAAACCCACTTGCAAAAGAGCTACAACATTTTAACCCACGAAGAAAATTAAGGGAAAAAAAACCCATTAAGCCAGCATTTAAAAAAAAGAAACACAATGAAAGAAAAAGAAAAAGAAGAATAACAAACCAAAAAAGTTTGATGATGATGGTGTTGAGGCAGGTTGATGAATTTGAAGAAGCCTTTAATTTTGCATAAACTCTGAAGAAGTAGAAGAGGGATGGAGGGATACTGAGACAGTAGTAGCAACCTTTGACAAATGTAGCTCAAGACATCAGCCATATATGTATATATGCTTCCAATAATTTTTCATTTTAAAAAAAAAAAAAGGAAGAACAAATTCAGGAGAGAGTGGGGATGAGGTGAGTGTGTGACTGTGTGTGAGTTTTAACATTTTATTAATTGTGAAGCAACTGTATATCAGTGATTTTGGGTATTGAAAATGGAAAGGAAAAAACACAAACATGGCAAAGTTCATGCATCTACATAATCCTTCGTTCAATGGTGGACCCTACACTTTCTCTCTCATATGGTTGGATTTGGTTGGATTTGCTGTTTGAACTAATTGTTTTTTTTTTTTTGTTTTATATTTCCTAACACTGAGACTCCGTATCAACTGTATGTAAACCCCGGATGTGCCCCTATTTATGGATAAATAGGTGGAGATTGATCCAAGTGGGATTTGAACCATGGTTGCCATGGTTCAAACCCATTTGTGATACAAATTTAGCTCTATTGGTGTTTGAACTAATCGTTGTAAGGTAATTGTTGCATTCACATGGATTATTATTAATAACTGTCAGACCAATACCGTTGATACCTGTTTTTTCTAATTTCTTTCTTTTTAACCTTTCTGAGATAACTGGATGAGGATTGGGAATAGGTAGATCAATCAAACTATTGTGATTTATATATAAAACGGACAATTAATTGTCGTTTTAAATACCGATTAACTTGTTATATGAACTCATTGAAATACCGATTAACTCATCTTAACCTATTTGAAGGAAGAAATTTTAGCTTCATAGCACGGATTTATGGGCTAAAATCTTAGGACAGACTTGGTATGCACCAGCTTAAGATCTTTTTAGTTTCAAATTGACAAATGATGCAAAGAACTTGACCATTCAGATTGAGGCATTTAGTTTGTTTAATTGGTTGAGATTTCACTTTAAACTGACTTTTTAAGGTTCTTAAAAAGATGCAGTTTTACTTGTGATACCAAACATGAATGCATCTTTGAGTTTTGACTAAGATAATAAAGACCATGTGAAAATTGTTTAGTAATAGCATATCTTGGCAAGAAAAAGTAGAGAACAAAAGGGATGCATTGGATCCCATTGCTGGTCCTTCATACATTACCATTTTGACTTTTTCATACCTCAAAATCTATGAAGAATTGAAAAGTAAGGTGGCTAGTTTATCATACAGACATAAAAAAGAAAGACCAATGCATATAACGTTAGAAGAAACAAGATCAACTGGGAAACAATGGCAACAAACAAAATTATGTTTTCCTTTGAAATGTACTGGAAATGACAATTGTCTGTATACACGCTGTGTTGTTTTATTCAATGAACTCTAAATAATCGTGCAATATAATTAAAGCGAAGTCAAAAATAACTTAGGTAAGCATCCAGTATTGGTACAATCTGGCTGCTATTTTGGATTCTATTCTTCCTAGTCCAAGGAAGTAAAATGTTCAGGCGGTGTGCATCTGCATTTGCAAGCAGCCAGAATATCTCAAGCTTCAAGAAAAGGCAATTTGTAAATGGGCTCCAAATATCAACTTCTGCAGCAATCTCAAAGTGATTTTTTTGGAGCAACAATTCACACTTGCCTTTAACAATATCTTCTACAACAGAATTCCCCCAAGAAAAATGAAATTATTCATCGATATATGCAAAAGCATAAACATAATTATATACCACTGACGTTGAAAAAAAGTAGAAAATTCAGCTCCATGCCTTTCTTTTTTTTTCTTATTGATGGTGTTTATGCTTGGCACCCAAAAAGACTGAAAAAAAATGTTGCTTCAACATTTTTTGAGGTCCTCAGTTTGTTCCTGGAATGATTTTGAACCAGTGACTAAGACTAAAGAGTTCGTACCCGTATGATATTCACAAAAATCAGGGGAAACAATTTACAGAGATCAGAAGGACCTCATATAACAAAACTATAAAGATCTACACAGAAAGTGGATTCACATTATATATACATGTGTATGCACTGAACCTTATCAGAGTTAGAGAACAGCAGGTTCACCACAAAATGCATCTGGTTCAAAAGCTCTAGCAGACTCGTCATTGTAAACTCCAGGGGCAGCTCTACCACCGGCTTCCTCAGAAGTCATGTAAGCATCCTTGTGACTGCTTTCCGCATTGAAAAAAACGAGCACGCATATAAACAATGATATTGCTAGTGTCACCAGAGTGTTCTTTAATCTACTGAGCACAGGCTTGACCTGTAAGGAAGCCAGAAGAGTGGAAAATCGTTATAAAAGTTTCACTTTCATCAACAAAATTTCCTTTCTGCGTGAAAATGCATCAAGGTTAATAAATCTGACAAATCGTATTTTGTCCCATATAATTAGAATACCACATTAACCTTTTCCATCAATATGATTTTGTATCTGAAAACATACTAGACTATGGATAAGACACGAAACTAATGTCATTAAGACAGCTGGTCTATATCCAGAGGCAAAGCACTAAGGCTTTCACATTCTATTATTCATCATGTGGAAGTCATCGTCATCACCTACCTATATCTACATGTTCTCAATAAGAAGCCATTGATTGGATAAAATTGCAAATCAATAATGTCTAATCCCAATAATTGGAAATTCAATAATCCCCTTAACTTGGAGAATAGTATTAGCAAAAAAAAATTATAATCCAACAGAACAAAATGTCAAAATCTAAACTAAGCAAAAGAATTAGTAAAAATAAATGAAGAGCTTCAGAAAGTAGGAACTTTGATGTCTCAGTAATCTTTCAGTTGAAGCCATCAAAATATAGTTTGGTTGCAACTTGAGCCAAGAAACACATGCAGTTTGGATAACTTACAGTAAATGAGCCCAAAAGTCGGTCACGAGCCAAAACTTCAGCAGTTTTCACCCACATCTGTTCAGGAAATTCTGTTCAAATCCCATAGTTCAAATCTTTTCTTATGCGAGAAATTCATATGAAACATGAAATGGATATGGCAGAGAGATTAAATTGTCAAATTTGCACTTTTCTTTCACTGTGGCAGAATGCAATGATTTGGCATAAGAAACTCATTGGGAATAGCTTGTTAAGAATGTGAGATATAGATTGCAGAATCGTAAAACATTTGAAATGAATATTTCCAAAACATGTCAACTTGTTCTAAAAATTATGAAGTTGAATATAGATTCAAGCCTCATGCATGATGACCTCAAAGAAGCTTTAGAGAATTATTCTTCTAGTTCTTCTTTATACTCATGACCAAATATCATGGATAAACATCCTTACCCTCCCCCGCCCCGCCCGCCCTCCTTCCCAAAAAAAAAAGAAAGAAAAGGCATCAGACTTTCAGTCTGAAACGTGATTTGTCATCTACTAATTATTTCTGAATCATACTATGTCCTGATGCACCATCAGTAAATCATGGGTATAAATATTCAAATTCTAACTCAAAATATGAGACCATGTAAATAGAAACAAACTACAAAGTGGCCCTAGTGGGTAGCCTCATAACACTAATGAGTCTCATTTATTTTTGTTTTCATGACAAAAAACTAACACTGCCCCGTAAGAAAATGTGCTATAGCCTATAGGATTTCTGAGAGAATTACTTTAATAAAGAATACTACGATGTTCTATCTTATTTCTCCTTTTCTCATATCAGTTCATTCAGAAATAAGCAAAACATGAATCAAAAAGTCTTTCAGCTTAAATCTTAATGTCTGAAGATAGATAAAGAGTAATTTTTAACTAGCAGCTTCACGTTGATGGTTATCCTCAAAATTCTCACTTTACACCCCAAAGCAAATAACTTTTATCTCGTCTGAATCAGCAGCCGCTTATAAAACATCAGAGTTACAAAAAATGGAAATCATGAGTTACATCCTTTATGGAATTTATACTTTGCAAGCTGAGCTACATAAAAAATCAGACAAAATGACCATCAAGATTCAATTTTTACTTCATTACCAAAGGGATATCCCACTTCTTCTTTTTTTCAGGGAAGTGACAAAAATATGCTCAGTTTCTGATTTTGGAATTTTTCATTATAAAATAGCATCATAACTTTGTTCTTTAGCAGTTAAAAAACAACAAAAATGCTTCCAACAAAGCGAAGTAATATAAACTGGAAAATACCTGTCCATCATACCATCCTGTCTCTTCATCTGTCGTTAAAATAAGCACAATAAAACGAAAAAAGAATTAGAAAATGACCATGTATTGAACTTGAAACTGCAAAAAAAAAAAGGGAAAAGAAGATTAAACGAGATTACATTCAACAGTGGCACTGAGTAGTCTATTGCCCACATAAGCCCAACCTAAATACATCCTGACAGCAAGAAGAGTCGTCACAAAAATCCCACTTGAAACACCAGACATGACGAGTTTGATAGGGTCGGAATCGGGTCCAACAGAACCGAACCAAGAAACGGGTAGGCCAACAAGAAGAGAAAACGCAGCTCCAGTGACGAAGAGCCTGGAGGAGTACTCAACAAAATCAGCTGAGGCCCATGAAAAAGGGAAAGAATTGGAAAGAGCTTTGTACTCATTAATGGGTTGCTGTTCCAAAGGAACTGGGCATTTACCAGTTTCTGATGATTCTGGTGGTGGTGGGATGCTGTTGTTGTTTCTGAATGATGCAGAGGGTATATTTAGTTGATATGTTTTTCTTATGCTATGATGAGCTATAGGAGGAGTTGTTGTGCTAATAATGATAAAGGAATGGTTAGTGCTGGGAGTGGAGGAAAAGGAAAGAAGATTTGATGGTTGTACCAATGATGGTTTTGGTTTTGGATAGAGGGAGAGTGGCTTGGCCATTTTTGGCTTTGCTGAAGTTTTGTTTGTAGCATCAAAGATGGAAGTATGGAGTTTTTTCCATGACCCTCTTTTTCTATTGTTTTTTGGAGCTTAGATTATCAAATATCTGCTTGGACTTTTGTAAAAATGTCAAAAGGGATTTTGGTCATGTGGTTCATATCTTTTGATGTTTGCTATTTTTAAGGATTTCTGAGCAAGTTTTGTTTACATTCATTCGCTAAAAGTAGGCATATAATCTTTACAAAAACAGTGGGATTGTACGTATATGGCTGACCAAGTGAAGTAACAAAACAGCAATGGTCGAATATGAAGAGAATCCATTGCACACCGTTTGAGAAAATTCCAGTCCCTTCGGAAAGGAAAACTTCATAATCAGTTGAATATCCCAAGTTTCTCATATCAAACAACCAGAAAGAATGTACATTTTAAAGGCCAAATGCATGTTTAACACTAGAAACTAATTCTTTTCCCCTTCAATCAACTTGCAGAGTTCAGATGTTTACATTTACTGAAGCAAATTGCTTCCTGGACGACCTTCACAGATTCAGAACCTCTATTTCTTTTTCATTATACATACTTATTGAAGAGATGTCTCATATATGTATCAATTCTACAGCAGCTTCTACTATCCCTGTAGCCTATCAAAAGGAAAAAAAAAAAAAGAAGATTTTATTTGGTATTTTCCACCCTCGGATTGTATAGTAAGCCCACGCATAAATTACTTTTGACTTGCTTCGGCTATTATATCCTCCACCGCACTTCTTTGTGCATAATTTACTATGGAGAACACATGCTATAATACTGAACTGGAAGTGTTATGCCCCCACTTCGAATGAACCAACACTTCCAGACCCAGTACTTCCTGTATGTTTCTTTGATCTACACAAGTTTTTGCAACAAGAAGTTCTGCTCTGGCTCTTCGAGCACCTGAACGAACTCTTAGCTATCATTACAACAATCATCATCCATTAGCCCTACTGTTGTTTCGTTTCTGTATCTGTTTTCTGAACAACTAAACGCTCAAGACACTTTAGACGGGTGATAATCTCTTTAAAAGATGGCCTTGCATGTTGGTTGCTGCATAAAAGAAATAAACATGTCATTTAACCAGAAAGCAATTTGCAAAGCGCTCATTGCCAAGGAAAAATACTGTGGGAACTAAAGATGGCATGGAAAAAGAGGGACCAGGAGCAGTTGGGTAGGAGGAGGGAACTACTTACGAATCCCAGCAGTTCATTATAATTTCTGCAACCACCGGGTCAACACGGTCTGGAATAGTGAGGCGTTTACCCTGGAAACCAACAGCTCCAACAACCTGCATAGAGTTCATCGCTGTCCATGGAATATCAAGAGTTGCCAACTCCCACAAAATTACACCAAAACTGTACACATCAGATCTGCAATTCAACCAAACCAATCCATTAGAAGTACTGGAAACAAACAATACCCGGTAAAGCTAAACTATTGCAAGAGAAAATAGACACTGGAAATGGAAAACTATCTCACTTCTCATTGGATGGTTCATTCCTTAAAACTTCTGGTGCCATCCATTCAGCCTGCATTTGTAAAACACCTCAATTAAGTTCCACAAAAATCCCGTTGAAGAAAAGGAGCAGCGATACAACAATACGGTTAAAATTGATTAATAGTTATGAATTTTCCGAGTATTACTGTTCCAGCAGTAGACTTTGAAGAAAGAAAAGTGTGGTGCTTCATGCGTGACATCCCAAAATCACAAACCTGCAGATCCAGCAGACAGCAAAGGGAAAAGAGATTACCAACAAAACAAGTGAAGAATTCCTAATTACTTGACCTTCGATCATGGCAGTCATTTCACTACCTTAACAACCCAATTTTTATCAACAAGGAGATTTGGGGTCTTCAGATCTCGATGTACAATGATAGGATTGCTTGTGTGCAAATAATTCATTCCCTTGGCCTGGAACAAATCAACAGTATTTATATAGACAAGACCTTTTCTTTTAAAAAACAAAAACTTGATAATAATAAATATGATTAATAGTCTTGTACCACATCAAGAGCCATCCTCAATCGCCTCTTTTCATCAATTTGGACATTCGAGCGATGCAATAGCTTAAACAAACTTCCCCTGTATCCAGATTAGTGGAAGGACAACACATCGATTAGAGTACTCATCCAGTCTCCGACCAAGGTTATGGGTGCAAGCAACAGAAATTTAAAGAGATATTTCAGCTGACAGATTTGACGTTCAATACTAGTCCAATCCAAAACCAAGGAAGATACACGGAGAGACAAAGTCTTTTATACCAGAAATCTAACTCATTTTTATTGTGTCTGCATAACACGGCACCACACACATACAAAAATGACAACAACAAACTAAGTCTTTATCCCACCATGTGAGGTCGGCTATATGGAACAGCACCACACACATACAACTAAGCCTTTTTCCAACTAAGTGTGGTTGGCTATATGGATCACGCTTCTCTACTAAACTCCTTCTAAGCTCAGTTCCTCACCACACAAAAAAAGAAAAAAATATCGACAATGCCAGAAACATCCTGTCATGCAGAATTCACAAAAGGATCATCATCTTACAATGTTAAGCATGACTGACAAAAATAAAAGTCATGCATCCTACATGAGGATGAGGAAGGAAAGAGAATGCTTTGGAGTCACTGATAGACATAGACATGATAATATGATGACTGGCACGCAATGGGGACACTGGGAGTACTTTCTGCTATAAGTTAAAAAGTACTGAGCAGGCCAAAGTGGTCCAATCATCAGACAGAATTCTTGGCGTTTGACGTCTAGAGTCAATTAAAGAACATCCAATGTACAATTCTATATTTCTTCAAGATGCTAACAAAAGAGGTGTAGTTGTTGAGCTTGTTACCAGCCTTCTTATCCATAAACATGTCTTTTTACAAGGTATCTATTTTTTATATGGCTTTGACACAAAAGGGCATATAAATAATCAGAGAACGAGATCCTCAACTACAATTGATCAATTATTATTCATGTCCTCAAGGAAAATATGCTCAGAATGTGTGAAAGAATATCACACTATTTTCTTGACATGTCCTTGGGGTTCAACTCTTTCAATGCTGTAAAATCAGCACATCTATCCTTCCCCAAGGACTAGAACTATAAACATAGTTAAAAGGAGAAAAAGAACTGCAGGAAGGGAAAAAAAGATAAGAAATGTTATCCATCTATGCAACATCTACATGGGATGCTCTAACTGGACCACAAGTTCAAATTAACTTTTAGGATCTTCAAAGGGAGTTACTGTCAGATGGCGAAAAAGAAGCTACATATGCAGTTGAAAACATAAGCTTTCAAATCTTGTCAAAACCGAGAGTTTGTACATAAGGAGTTTTATACCAGCTATTTGTTAGCAAGTCTTGTTCACATGAGATGCCAAATAGCATAAAAGTGGGAGCTTGGCGTAACACTAGGTTTGGATCAGCATAACTTTCTTCAGTCACACATTTGTTTGTTCGTTTAATAAATGATTATTAGTTTTAATTAGAGAGCGGAAACATCTTGAAGGATTGTTGCATTATTATAGTGTTCCTCAAGCCAAAACAGTAGCAGTACTATAAAAAGAAAGAAATTTCAAGTAGTGGCTATTAGCAAATATGAATAGGAGAATCAACCTTGGCAGAAATTCAGTCAATATTGAGAGATTTGGGGGACGAGTTACAGCTCCCATGAAAAGAACAACATTTGGATGTCTCAATCTTAACATGATTTCCACCTACACAAAGATAAAAGGCACAGTTGTAATTTAGAGCACCAACTTAATCACAAAATGTTATGCAGACTACATCAAGATCCAGACCGTCGCATACCTCGCATTTAAACTGCACCAGTGCATCACCTGAGATATCTTGATTCATAAACTTTTTCACAGCAACTTCCTGTTAAGAAGTCGCATTCATTATAAACTACTTTTTTGGATTAAAAATAAAAACAAAAATAAAAATCCAGCAGCTGTAAAGTAAATATTACAGTATGTATATAGATAGAATACAATGGCGAAATATGATCCATATAGCCAACTCCACATAGAGGGATAAAGGCTTAGTTGTTGTAAAAGTAAATATTACAGTACACATAATTGAGCCACTATATTCACTATGTTAAACAATTATTAACAAGTAAACCAGCCAAAAAATTACACAATATATTCACTATGTTAAACAATTATTAACAAGCAAACCAGCCAAAAAATTACACAATTTATGTGCAGTAGCAGGCTACAAAAAGGATCAAACACTAAGAACTCTATCAGATACCCAAATATAGCCTGATCAGATAATACAAACTCCAGTAGACATTTTAGAAAATCTTTTTGAACACTAAAAAAAGTATGTCAAAGTACTTGCTCTACTCCTACAGAAAGATAGGAACCAATTGCACTGCCATGTATTTTTATATTTACAGAGATATAATAGATGCAAAAGGACTTTGAATACACCACAAAGGACACACTTACAGTGCCATTCCAATCTGAGCGGTACACCTCACCATATGATCCTGCAAGACAAAAGGGATTAAACTTTTACACAACCAAAACTCAAGAAATCCCATTACTCATATAATCAGAACCTTGTTATGCATATTAAAGAACCATACGAACTGAGAAAATCAGAAAGACCACTTTTATGACAATTGAGCTAAAACCTAGAACATAAGCCAGAATTTTGATCTATCAAAATTCACACACGTAGGCCAACCAAACAAGTAAATAAAGAAGCATCATACTGAAGTAAATTTTCTGAAAATAACAAAAGAAAAATGCCATAGCCCCTAAATAGAGCTATGCCTTTTCATTCATAAGGGTCATGCTTCTATTTATTTGCAATAGGGAAATATAAAACCACTATAAAAATCCATGGGCCACAAACTCAAGAATTATAAACAGCTATCAAACTTATGCATCAGCAAGAAAGATTTTAAATGATACCAATTCCAATGCGTTCACCAATCTGAAGATCTTCCCATGGAATTTCCCATTCAGCAACCCCACACAGCACCGGGTCAATTTGCTCGTCTTGAGAACATAGATTGGACTGGATGCAAGTCGCAACCTCCTTTCTTTTCGTCAATACATCACTAGGTTGGATATTTTGATCATTTCTAACTCTAACTAGTACATTGCCTGAATCCGCAGTAGATAAAGACAAGTTCCCTAAATGATTAGACAGATTAGAAACATCGAACCACTGTCCCTGTTTTTGCAAAGTCAGTAGTGCAGTAGAACTTTCAAGTGCTGGCCTATAAGGAACGTTGTTTAAAAACTGCAGTTCAGAAAAGGGTGTAAGAGCCTGCTCATTGTTTGACATGTATATTTGTGGTTGACATTGACCGTCGGACACCATTTCACCCTTTAATAACCGATTCTTTTCCATCACTTCCTGCTCTCTGAGATTAAGAGGACCATGGCCTGAAGAAATCTCAGGGACCAACATTGCGCTATTCTCTAATAAAACGGGTTGAAGTCTTGGAGCATATTCTGTTTGTTTTGCCGTACTATAGGCACACTTGGAAGCATCTTCAACTTTGATCTGTTTGACAGCGGATACTTCATGATCACCACCTCTTGACTCCTCTGATAAATCGACCGGTGATTCAAGAATATCCACAATTTCATGCCCAAACTGCTCAGTTTCTTTATTCTCTGAAGCACGCCCACAAGATGGCTCAGAAGTTGAACTGATAGCTTGGGCGGGTCCTTTGATACCAGACATAACTGACAACATCCCCGTTTGTGTTCCAAATTCAGAACATGAATCATCAAAGATATCAGCAATAGGTGTGATGGTCCTCACATCTACACCACAATTTTGTAGCTGACTACTGGGTATCTCTGAAGGAATTAGGGTGCCTGGCGCACCCATTAGGTCAATTATGTACTCACTGCAGCAATCAAAAATTAAATTACCCACATGCTTTATCTCCTCAAAACAAAAGTTTACCTCAAGTAAGATGAGAAAAAAGTACATATAGCATCAACCAAAACTCCAAATACCCATCTCCAATTAAAAAAAAAAATCCTTTTGTCATTTGGATTTGAATAATTTGTAGAAAATAATATGTAATGGTAAGAGCAAATCCCTAGTAGAGGGAGGAAGATGTTTCAGAGTATATAAGTAGCGTACTTCAAATTCTAAGGAAGTAGATTCATAAACATTTCCTGCAGAAAAGGGAAAATTAACTAACAGAATCTATCCTTAGTTACGATGCTTGAAGTTTTCTATAAGTAATGCGAGAAGATACTGAAATCTTCTATACTTCTTCCTTCCAATTTAATGAAATTCTTCCCCATTTCTCTGCCTAATTATTGTCTAATCCCTCTGTGCTGCATGCACTAATCCTTTAAGATTTCTCTAACAACTCTGTTAACCAATAGACTGCTGCATCATTAATGGCTTTGAAGCCATAAACAAGACACAATTTTTCTTTAGTTAGTCAAAATACGACAATATTACAAGTTGGATAGTTATTTGATCAGGCAATGAACCATCAAGTTTCCTATTGCATGTCCAATTCACAAAAATCTATAGATATGCATAAGCAGTAAGAAGAAACTTGATCCTCCTCAATGACATTCTTGAGTGTGAGTTTACAAAGAACAGAAAAGCACAAAAAATAAATGATTCATAAGGAAAGGAAACGTCGTCACATGTCTTTCTTAATTATGAGTTTATAAAAGAAATCAAAATATTAAATCTCATCCATCAATACTATTTCTCTCCAATTTTAAGGTTAAAATTGTTAGTTATTGAGTAATTTTACAAACGAGCTTTACAGATGCTTTACTTAATCTCTTTGTTTCTTTCCAAAAAGGTGAATCTTTTTAAACATGCTTTAGCCAAACCAGCTCCCAAATGCAGCAGTAGTGAAACATGATTCCAAAGTTCCTACTCAATGTAAATTGGATTCGCTCATTCTCCACGTCCCCCGCCTCCATTAAATTTTACAAAAAAAAAAAGAAAAACAGATTAATAATTGTTTGTGATACAATCTGTAAAATGTAGTAACAAGTCTGAACCAGTCTTTAAAATTTGTATGAAAGTCACCATTAAATTGTGATGCTTCTTGGAAATAAAAGCTTCCAATAAAGAGAGACTAATTGGATGAAAAAGGAAACGTAAGGTCAAAATTATAGACGAAGCCAAAGAAAATGGTAAATTAAATAAGCATGTGAAATGAAGTAACAATATCAAAATGACACTACCTTCCATCATCAAATCTTATTATGCTCAAGGCTCCATCATCAGTGCCAGTGTAGTAAGTCCCTTTGACTAGCATACATGGAAGGTTGATCCTGTCAGCAAGTACCTTGAACCAAAATTACAAGACCGTTAAGTGCATAAAAAAATATATTTTGAATAAAGCTGCCAAGGAGGAAAAATATCCCAAGAACAAAAAAAATAAAATAAAATTCAGGTTTCTAAACATGAACTATGTCCAAATAAAATGTGTGTCAAGAAAGGAAACCTTTTTTCCTAGCACTAATTTATCTTTCATGAAATAAAATAAGATGAACCAACCAACTAAACATTGACATTAGGCCGCAGTTCCTATGAAATTGAATCGTTAAATTCCAGTCCAAAACTTTTTAAGGTTTAAACGGAGTTATCAAAGTCAAATTAGATTCTCTGCATCTTTTCTTGTACAATCATTCTATGAGAACTAGAACTACCAAAAGACCCCTAGCCTAAAATAGCTATCAAATTCAGGTACTAGACACCAGGAAACTGTTGAGAAAAAGTAAGACTCCTAATGACTTTTCTTCTAGTTGATGAAAGATTTAAGCAATAAGACCAAAATAGTGAAAGTAATTAAAACTGACAAATTAAACTACTCGATATTAATAATATAGTAGATAAAAAGACCACAAAGAGCAGGAGTAACTTCACAACCTTAAAGAGCAAGGCCCTCTGGCGTGAAAGTCCAACATCGAGAGAGCCAAGGGGAAGGACTATCGTGTTTAGCAAGATTTTCAATTGATAACTCCGGGCAGTCCACCTCCTCAACATTTCCTCGGCATCATTCACAGGACCTCCCATTTTCTCAACCACGATGTTTGCAATTTTTTGCACAAAAAAACCCATAAGCGCACCCACCCTTAATGCTTGACACTCTGCGGCCATTAAGTGTACTTTCTCTTCCAGCTTTCGTAGCTCTATATCAGTTGTACGATTGACTATAATCACTTCATAACCCACATTATCCAAAACAGGAATAGATTCAAGGTCTACCAACGAAGGGATTTCCCCCCGTGCCATCAAATTGGAATTAATGCCATAGACATCATAAAACCCATCTATCACCTTCTCGTTACAGTTCACAACATCATAATTCTGCAATCATCAAAATCAAACTTTATCTTATTCAATTCCGTCCAAAACAAATGATGACTTAACAAAAAAACAAAAACAACCGCATTGGTGATCTAAACAAATAGATGCTACAACAAATGGATATATGCACACCGCTCCAAAATCAATACCTATCCCACCAACACAGCATGTTCCCAAACACCAAAGAAAGAAGACAGGATGCCCACAATAGCAATTATTAAAACTAAAGCTTGGCACGGCAAGTAACTAACTACATTATGCAAGTGATAGCACGCCGCTCCTAAATCAATACCTATCCCACCGACACAGCATGTTCCCAAACACGAGAGAAAAAAGACAGGATGCACACGATAGCAATTACTAAAACAAAAGTTTGGCACGGCAAGCAACAAACTATGTAACGCAAGTGAAAGCACACCGCTCCTCCATTGATATCCATCTCACCGACACAATGTTCACACACCCCAAGAGAAAAAGGTAAGAATATTCAGACCACAAGAATTACTAAAACAAAAGTTTGGCACGGCAAGCAACAAACTACGTTACGCAAGTGAAAGCACACCGCTTCTCCATTGATATCCGTCTCACCGACACAACATTCACAGACCCCAAGAGAAAAAGGTAAGAATATTCAGACCACAAGAATTATTAAAACAATAGTTAGGCAAGAGTATTCAACTAATATTGCTAGGCATCACCAAAAAAATATGATTTAACTAAATTATACATTAGGAAAATAAGTTGGTTCATTTTTACGTTCAACGCAGTTTGTATTAAGGCAGTACCTCTAGTTAAATGTACAAACTGAAGGAAACCTGCAAATTTTCAATTTTCAATCAAGTTTAACATAAACTAGAAATAAAACTAGCCTTGACTACAAGTATCAATACTAGCTTTCCCAAATTAGTGATTGCCAATGCTCAATTTCGTACAAAGATATTCCATAAATGCAAAATGACAACAAAAACCAAAATGTACAATCTTAACCGAATTTAGTAATTGCAACTTAGATAAGAATTCCATATCCGCAAAATGCAAAACATAGAAGTTAAAATGTAAAGTTTTGGCACCCAAAAAATTTAACATAGTGATCTAATTCTTAAAATTCAGTAGTTCAATGCGAAAATATTTGGCAAAAATTGAAACTTTAAAAACTTAAAACAGTAATTCAGAAAAGAAAATTAAAACTTGCGCGAATATACCCAGTAGCGAAGAGATTGAAAGTCAACGAGCGACTGAGACGGCGAACAACCCAAGCTAATTTGCTTGGCAACTTTAATTTGTGCAGTGGTTTCAAGATCCTCACGCGAATCCGGATCCGACGCACTCATCGCCAACGCCAATTGAACCTGAAATTCCTCCTCCAACAAACCAAAATCCGTCACAGTTTCACTCGCATTCGCATTACCACTGTTCGAATTCCCCGAATTCGAATTCTCCGCCGATTCCCCACCCGTAGTCACCGCCGCAGTAGCAGCAGCAGAAGTCGTAGTTCGACTCGATAATTCCGAAGTAGACGTTTGTTGCTCCACCGACGAAGACGACGAAGGCTCCACAATCCGACGCCGATTATGACCATGATGATGATCATGGTGAGTATGATGGTGGTGGTGGTCAGTTAGGGCACCAGCACCGGTACCTCCGCCACCACCGATGTGGAGTTTTCGGAGTAAATGCTTCATCTTCGACATCTATTCTCATTTAACACATACACACACACACACACACACACACACACAAACAAAACAAAACTATCAACAAAATTAAAACAAAAAAACAAAGTTTCAGAAACTTTCGTTTCTCAAAAAGAGAAAAGATTCGGTTAATACGTTGAGTAGTGGGCACAAAACTTCTTTACGAAGCTTCCCATCCTTCCTTCATTGCAATTTGCACAGTTCCACTACTCTCTACTCCACTGTATTCTGTATCCCTCTCTCCTCCCCCCAAATTAAAATTAAAAATAAAAAATTTAAAGTTAAATTAAAATTGAACAATGCTTCCCTCCCTTTAACCTCTCCTTTATCATCGCTCCATGTAATTACACGGTTGCTTATTATTTATTTATTTATTTAATGTTTTTTTTTTTTTTTGGTAATTTCGAGAGATGAGTGAATGAATGGAAATTGTGGGGATGGAGTATTTATATGCGTATTATAATAATAAAAATTAAATAAATGTGGGTGGGGTTGGCTTTGATGGTATGATGAGTTGATTTGGACCGTCGGATCAGTCGGTTGGGAACATTTGGTGATGGCACGAATTACATCGGTTCTAATTGGTTTGATAACATGCAATTTATATTCCAAATTGCAGAAGACCCCCCTCATGTGTATTATATTTACACCCAAGTATTGTTTAGTTTGTTTGGAGTCTTTGGACCATGTAAAATGGATAGGAGGGTAAGTTGGTCAATTTAAAAATGTGAAATTCTCTCTACAAAATAGATATCATTGAGTTGGATTATCCTTTGCTTGATTTTGTGTATAATCAAATGTCTTTCTAATGCATGCATATTGGAATTGATTGTGTTGCAATAAAAGTAGTCTAAGCATATAAATATAACTAATGGTGGTGGTACTAAGTGATGGATTCCAAACTTAATATTTGATAAATTTATTAGGTTTATCGTGATTTTATATGTGAGGTGAAATTATCTCGTTCCAATCCTTTTTGTATATAGTTCGAGGTCACTTCAAAATAAGTAAGGAAGTAAGTTAGGAGTAGTCGTAATAGAATTCCATCATTCTCGTTCTTAAGTGATGCAGGGCATATTCCCTCCCGTTCTCTTGACCTGATTCAAGTAAACAAGTTTGAAGTATTGATATGGGATTCTCTCCTTTAATACTCCATGACCTAGCTTAATTTCTCCTTTAGGAGAGCGCGTAGTGAGTTGGAATTTTCTCTTTTCAATTCCTTGAACCGATTTTGGATAAGTAAGTTAGGAGTATATGAAATGGTATTCTCTCATCTAATCTCCGTTCTCTTGACTAGATTCAAGTAAACAAGTTACGAGTATTGAGATGAGATTTTCTCCTTCAAAACCCCATGGCTTAGTTCAAGTTCTCCTTTAGGAGAGAGAGTTGTGAGTTGAAATTTTCTATTTTCAATTTCTTGAACCGATTTTAGGTAAGTTAAAAGTATATGAAATGACGTTCTCTCCTCTAATTCTCTCTAACTTGGTGTAGATCCTTTCATAAAATCCCTCTAACCAGATTTGGATCCTTCCATAGAGTAGGTGTAAGTAAGTTAGTTAGGAATAGATTAAAAATTTAAAACTTATTGCTAATGACTAAAACAAAAATATAAAAATATAGAATTGACTGACATGTCACAATCCATAACCATGATTAACATCCCTGCCTTATGAATATGATATGGTAATCTAAACTCACAAAGCATTAGTATGTTTGTATGCAGCTTGGTTAGATTGTCTTCATCACTTCATGAGATGTATTTGAACAGTTGAATTAAAGGGTCGCCTCATTTTTAATATTAGTTTTCATCTCCTTCCCGTGTCACACACGGTAGTATTAAAGCAATTTCGAAACTGCATTATTATGATACGTTGATAATGAAACCAACCAACCAGTACAAGAACGTTGTAGTGCTAAGATTACTCCACCAATTATGGTACAATAGAGCTACGATCCGCATGTTGTTCCTAACATCCTCAAAATCTGAAAACAACCCAAATGAGATGCAAGAATTTGTCGATTGTTTTTTGTCATAATCCCATTTTCCTTTTGACTTTTCTCGAAGAATACACGCAGATAAACGCAACTTGTTCTTTCTTTTTCTTAAACATGGTTTTACCATAGGAGACAAATGATATATTAACATTATAATAGTACAAATTGCATAGGAAAATGAATGGCAGCAAAACAGAAGTTACAACGTAGTTTACAAAGAAATAGCAGTAGAAAACAACAGAGCTATTAATAATCATCATCATCATTATCACATCCAATCCAAATGGATATAAACTTTTGTATCCTACGATCAAGTTGTACTACATTTGTCCTCTTGCAGTTTTGGTTCTTCGATCAAGTTGAGTTGAACATGGTTTCATGGTAAGCAACTGTCTAAGCCATTGATACGGTCCCTTAATTCCAACATGCTCCTTACTTCTTGTGTGAAAAGAATATGAGGTTAAGTTAGACAGTGGATTGAATGTGCATCTCCCATTTTCCCCTTTTCCCATTTTCCCAATTCATTGGAGCTTTAAATAAGATCATGTAGAGAGATATGAAGCAGAAAAGTTGATAATTACATCTGAATGCTGCAATTAGAAACAAGTGTCATGGAAGCAGCTGCACATGGAGATGGTAGAAGAAGATGAGAGTCTGCAGCCATAAAAGAAGAATATGAATATGGATGTTTTATGTACAACATGATGGTGGATGGATAAGTGGGGGGCATCATTTCTCTCCAGAAGCCTTCCATATGATGCACTCTTGAGGCTTTAAGCACTAGCTGCTGCTTCTTCTTCAACTTGTGTTGCTGGAAGAAGGGTGCAAATAAGGTTGCGATCACCATAGACATTGTCCACGCGTCCTAATAAGACAACCGCAGGATTTTTATTAGCAATGATGAGCAGAATTAGCATATGGTTTCAAGTACAGAATAAATATCCAGGGAAGTGATCAGGAAACAGCGCGGCAGATACAATTGGCAAAACTCTATGTAGCATACGAAGTATAATCATCAACGTAGTAGGCAAAAAACAACAAATTATTGGCATGGTGCATACAATATTGGAGAAGGACAATTCTATCATTTGGAAATGATCAGGCAATTGATTGCGTTGAAGTTTATAATGACCTAAGATTTGCCAAATGTCAAATCGACCACTATTTTCAATTCAGTCGGTATATTTAGCAACCGAAAGTAGAGTAAACAATCTTATATGAAATCTCTATCTTGCCTATGCATAAAGAAAAAGGTTAGTCGAGTACTAGTATTCCAACAGTGGCAACAATCTATTGTCATAGGTTCTAATCAATAGTTGGTTTGGAGCTTTGTTGTAGCACAAGAACAATATATTGATATTTGTTGCAAGGGCAGGTCCACCAACTATACCACATCTCAAAACACTTTCAGGCAGTTCTGAATGTATGAGCAAATTTTCTCTCACATAAAAGATGGAAAGAAGTGCGATACCGAATAAGCTCGAAATATACATTGGATCTAGGAAAACGATATTATAGAAAGTTGATTAAACGAACCTGTAGATGGCCAGAATTTTGCAGTCTTGAGCCAAGCAGCAGGGAAGGCAGCATACTCGCGGGAGTATGGTTTTGTCCAAGCATCTGCCATGAGCAGTGATGGTGGATGGGGAGCACTCTGTAGTCGGCAAAAACCAGTTAATATCTTTGCACTTTATAAAGTGGCAAACAATTTTTCAATGATAATTGTTAATACCCAAAAAAAAAGAACAGATTAAATTTGTTGAAATAATAGGCAGGCCCCAGCCAACTATCTCGGCAAGCTATGGTCAAACCAACTTTTTAACTCAGACTCAGAAGATGAAGTCTAAGATCCTTTGCCATGTTAATTTTATCTGTGTGGCCATAGCATTTAAGATGAAAATATTGAAAGTAATTATGATTGGAATCAGAAAATAATCCGTTCAATGGTTAGACACACTGCTTTTCCAAAATGAAAACTGTATTCCTGGAAAGGAACATCCTCTTTTACCTTGAGAACATTGTTGTTGAAATCAGCTGTTCCTTTCTCAATGAGTGCAATCTCTTCTCTTATGGAGATAAGAGCATCACAAAACCTGTCTAATTCTGCCTGCAAAGAAATGTAACATTCTCAGAATCAGAGGCATAACGATGATTTGACAGGAAACATGAGCTCAAAATATAACTTTACCTTGCTTTCGCTTTCAGTTGGTTCAATCATAAGAGTGCCTGGAACTGGCCACGACATTGTTGGTGCATGAAATCCATAATCCATAAGACGTTTAGCAACATCTTCAGGCTCTATCCCAGCAGTATTCTTCAAATATAGCAAGCCAAAGTGAGAAAATAATTACACTTCAGATCGACTATTCCAGGAGTAGACATTCTACATCTTCAGTCAGACTTACCTTGAATCCCCTCAAATCAACAATGAATTCATGGGCGACTGTCCCGTTGACACCTCGGAAAAGAATAGGGTAGTAATTCTGTAAATAAAATGTACAAAGTTGAACAATTATGGCTTTCAGGTCACACAAAGAAATGCAAAGATACATGCAAAATACTTTGAATGAATGAACAGTTAATGGCACATTTTCAAGATGGCCAAAAAGAAAATTGAACACTGAAATCCAGTTACAGGTCTGCCAGTTCTAGAAGTCAAATAGAAACCTAATAGTAGTGTTCTTAATTAATCATAGATTCATAGCTGTGAGAAGTACCCATCTGTTATGGCGGCAATAGCCATTTACAGAAGTCTGGTAAAAGAACAAAGCAGTCAGAAGAGGCAAGTACCTCCAGGCGTTTTGCCATGTAATTTGCATTCAATATGGCTATCTTTGACGCATCTGTAAGCCCTTTAGAACCCATCATAGCGATGTAGGTATATGAAATTGGTAAAATGAGAGCAGAGCCCCAGGGTGCAGCAGAAATAGTACCGAGAGGATCAATTTTGTCGGGGGCAGGTATACCTCCAGTAGGTACCTTGAATTACATATGAGAAAAACATTACAAAATGGGGCATCAAGATGTCTAAGTATCATATCTTTTTTTTATATAAAGCTTCTATGCATAAAATTAAAATGTTAAGAGTCCCAAAGAGATGTTTATGTCCAACATTCAAGGACAACAGCCTCTCTGAACACTAATGAGAATGTGCCAAAGCCTCTTTTGGCAGTCATTTCTCCAAAGAAGATTGTAGTTTCACTTCTTTGAAAAGTGCTAGACGTTCATGAACGATGTTAAACATTTAACAAACTTGAAGTTTAACCAATCAAATCTGTATAGCCTAAGGTAAAATTAATGCATACCACAGGATGCGATGGCAGAAAAGGTGCCAGATGGTTCTTCACACCAATTGGACCCATACCAGGACCGCCTCCACCATGAGGGATGCAAAAGGTTTTGTGAAGATTTAGATGGCACACATCCGCACCAATGAAGCCTGGACTTGTCAGACCAACCTGAAAAACAGAATAGACATAGGGCTGATATGTGAAAGAGTGAATTATATAACAAGGGGAGGAAGAAAAAGAACTTAAAATTATGAAAATGATAGAACACATTTCCACAAAATATGTACACATACAATAGTAGCAGCATATGGTGGTAAAGGACGAAAAAGTGCCAATTGGGCATGCAGGAACCATCAAAATTAGAAACCTCAGGGTGAAAAAACCAAGGAAACAAATGATCGAGCTCAAGGAGGTATTTGATAGAATGAAAGGATATACAGCAGACATAAAAGTAATCTACAACAGAAAAGGTAACATAAGCTTATCATTTAGAAACATTACAGAATGAATATAGAGACAGATAAAAAGATAACGACAAAATAGAAAAGATACTGACATTGAGTTCTCAAGGTCAGCTCTTTCCGAGGAAGAAAAAGATATAGCAGCATTAAAAACTTAATTAAACTTCTATTACTTCTGGATGCGCTAAAATTTACAAAATGTTTTGAGATATGAAAGATGTGGAGAAAATAAAGTTCATATTGTCCTTCAAGTAAGATCCATCATATGAAATTGTACTAGTCTGCATTGAATTTTGTGTTCTATTTTCTCATCATTTGGTTTGCAGTTCTAATCAAACTAATTGTGAAACAGTTGATCTTTAGGTACACCCGCTCAATGAATAAACTAGACTGCTAATTTCACCAGGAATTGTTGAAATACTATAAACACGCTGGAAAGGGACAGAGAGATGAAGCCTAGAAGAAATTAATATACCTGAGCATTCATGTTTGCTCCATCCATGTAAACTTGACCACCATTATCATGAATTATCTTACAAATTTCATCAATGCCTTCCTCATAAACCCCATGAGTTGAAGGATATGTAACCTAGAATTCATTATGCCATAAAGAATCAAACTTAGTTGAAACATGAACAATTCACAAAATAAGAAAGTCTAAAGGTTGAAGCCACACAAACCATGAGAGCAGCAAGGTTCTCCTTGTTTGCTTCAGCGGCCTTTTGTAGCTCTCCAATGTTAATATTTCCCTTTGCATCAGTTCCAATAGTAACTATTTTCATTCCACACATTGCAGCACTTGCAGGATTCGTTCCATGTGCTGACACAGGTATGATGCATACATTTCGATGATGGTCTCCTCTTGACTACATTTTGTAAAGATCAGATCTCATATCAGTACAGTAACTGAATTTTTGAATTAGATATGATATAGGGTGGTTATGAAACGCCTTGTTTTCTACAGACCAGAAACTTTTTGAAATGTATGATCTTTCTAAAAACATATGCAAAATATCTCATGGCCTCATGCCTTGCTTCAGCAAACAATCATATACAGCATTCCAAGTTTGGTGACAACCACACCCAATTCAAGTACTTAACTTGTGTGGACATCACTGTCCTTACATATGAGAAAGATAAGGTTTCTTGTTAGAATATCTTCTCGAGGGAAAGCAAAGGGACGAGTCATACTTGTTAGAATATTTTACAAGAGGTATTTTTCTGTTCTAACCGTGGGTATGTGATTTCAGATCCCCAATGAACATGAGCAACTTTCTAAAGTTATTACTTGCCACAGAATCATAACAGCCTAGCATATTAAATCAAAATACATGTTAGGAAAACCAATGGTTATCCATTCCTTAACCCCCATTACCATAATTAAACACATACTTGTGGAAAAACAGGACATACTTTCATCTAAGAATGCTTATATAACTTTACTAAACCAAAGTAAAAAGATACCATTACAAGACAGATTGGCATCAGATACCTTATGATATGCTCGAATAACCATCAGTCCAGCATACTCTCCTGCAGCACCCGCATTAGGTTGCAAAGAGAAAGAGTCGAAGCCAGTGATTGTACACAAAAGTTCCCCCAGGTCGTTAAACATTTCCTGGAAACAGAGGATATCATGGTTCGATCAACCACTATGCTATAGAAATAATACACAGAATAAATAAAAAACTTAAAAGTTCCAAATCAGTTCTAACAACCTGGTAACCCTCAGACTGTTCAGTGGGGGCAAAAGGGTGAATATCTGAGAAGCTAGGCCATGTAACTGGCATCATCTCAGTGGTTGCATTCAGTTTCATTGTACAAGAACCCAGAGCAATCATACTATGGCACAATGAAAGGTCCTTTGCTTGCAGCCTATAAAGGTACCTGAGCAATTCGTGCTCCGTGTGATACCTATAAACACAATATGAGGAGAAATCAGCTCCTGGAGAAAGCTTGCAATTCTACAGTATCACTCAAAGGGAAAGGACATACGAGTTGAATATTGGGTGAGTCAGATATGGGCTCTTCCTTAATAACCCAGAAGGGATCTTATTCTGAACCTCTGAAGCAAGACTCTCAGCAGTGAATGTCACCTAGTAATTAACATTACAGTCAAAACAAGTCATTTCTAAAAATAATTATCATGAAAAGCATTGAATGTGCAACCACAATACTTACGGGCTTGCCACTTGCAAACACTTGAAATAGTTTGTCCACATCTTCTAAAGTGGTTGTTTCATCAAATGCAACAGTGATCTGGAAGTAAAAGAAATCCAGTTATCTCATCTAACTCCTGAGCAACAAAGCATATTAAATAGCAGACTTACTGTATTCTTGTTCACAATCCTCAAGTTGACCGCACTCTTGTGAGCAGCATCAGCAATTGCCTGTGAATCAGCACACTTGACTTTTACAGTATCAAAGAAAGGAAGATCCTGCACCTCTACTGTACCGAGCTTTTTGAGTCCAGCAGCAAATGTCCCAGCCAGACCATGAACCCTCTGCGCAATGGTTTTGAGCCCTTCGGGTCCATGATAGACAGCATACATTGCAGCCATGTTGGCAAGTAATGCCTACACAACAGCATAGAAGCGCAAAACATTCAGAAGTCAAGAACTTGATATAGAATGGTAAGAAGCATGTCTATTAATCAGATGATGAAACCAAAAATGTGTCTGTGATTATCAACAAGTGATAGAAGTACACCATTCGATAATCCATTCACTCCTTTTTCTATCTCATGAAATTATACTAGTAGCACAACTCCAATGGCTCCTAGAAGTGAAGATACTTGAAAACAGTAACGCCAAATAACAAGAATTATAAAGCATAGACAAAGAAAAAAAACACTTCCTTACCTGAGCTGTGCATATATTGCTTGTAGCCTTGTCCCTCCGGATGTGCTGCTCTCTTGTCTGCATAGCCATTCGAAGGGCTGGCTTCCCAGAAGAATCCACACTGACACCAATAATTCTTCCGGGCATCATCCTCTTGTACTCTTGGGATGTGGCCAGAAAAGCAGCATGAGGACCACCGTAACCCATTGGAACACCAAACCTTTGGGCTGAGCCAACAACAATATCAGCACCCAATTCACCGGGAGGCTTCAGCATTGTCAAAGCCAATAGGTCGGATGCCATGACAACCTTCACCCCATGAGCATGCGCATTCTTGATAAAACCCTCATAATCTACAACTTCTCCCTCAGTGCCGGGATACTGAACTAGAACCCCACAAACATCCCCAGATTTATAATCAATTTCCTTAACATCAGAAACAACTACATTAAGATCAAAACCTTCAGCTCTAGTCTTACAAATATCAATAGTCTGTGGATGACAATTACTAGTAATTATAAAAGTTTTCTTTTTTCCCTTCAGAATATTATTACACATAGCCATAGCCTCAGCTGCAGCAGTTCCTTCATCTAGTAAAGATGCATTAGACATAGGTAACCCAGTAAGATCTGTAATCACGGTCTGATAATTCAGCAGCGATTCAAGCCTTCCCTGCGAAATCTCAGCCTGGTAAGGAGTATACTGAGTGTACCAAGCAGGATTTTCCATAATGTTCCTCAATATAACAGGAGGTACAAATGTATTATAGTACCCCATTCCAATATATGACTTGTACACTTTATTTTTGGATGCTAAGTTCTTCATATGCTCAATCATTTGTGCCTCAGTTAATCCCTCATCAAACTTACTAAACTTAAAATCATTCATCCTTATAGATTTAGGTACAGTGGCATCAATAAGTGAATCAAGATTGGAAAATCCACACAGCTCTGCCATCTTAGTTTGTTCTTCAGGGGTTGCCGAGTTATGCCGGCGAGGAAATGTATCACTTGGTTTCAATGCCTCAACAGAAATAGATCGAACTTGGCCATTGAAACCAATCCCAGAATGCAAAAACGAATCTTTTCTGGACGTAACATTAGTTCTGTGATATTTACCTTGGAATAAACAAGGAGACAACGAGGAAACATACCTCGAAGGCATATAAAATGTGGCGGGGGATGAAAATTCATTTCCACGTAGCTGTTTTGCTTCTGAAATCAACCGTTTCAGAATGGCCCTGTTGGCAAGCTTTCTAGCGCGCTCCATTCCTGATTAGCAGCAACAGAAAGCAAGGCAAAACAGACCCTTTTATTAATATAGCACCGGGATGTGAAAAAACCCAAAAAGAATGAATCTTGACAAAGCCCTTTTAAGCTTTGTTCTTTTTTGCTCTTTCTTTATTGTTCCATGAACTGAAAAAGTTGGTGGCCGTAATGGGTTGTCGAGGCCATACTGTCTTTGCATATATAGCTAAATGTGCAGGTTTTTTTTTTTTTTTTTTATTATCTGTATGGGAATATGCCGCTGTTAAATTAGTAAACTAATCAATTTCAAGATCTGGTGGTGGTGGGTGAAGATTAAGAGAGACAGCAGACCTATGTCGAGAAAAAGACAGGGATTTTGGTGTCACGTGGGGATCTGGTTGAGGCCCTGCAAGCCAATTGTTTGAGCAAATCTATGTTTGTTTATTTGTGTACACTGTTTTGTGAATTGTGTGTCAGTGTGTGCATGTATAAGTGGCTTTACTGTGTGTGTGTGTGTGTGTGTGTGTGTGTGTGTGTGTGTGTGTGTGTGTGTGTGCGTGTGAGAGTAAATGGATCTGGGAATGAATGGAAGGGAATGAACTGGGGTGGATTGTGTTTCAATGGATGAAAATTGATTAAAAAAGAGAAAATTTTGTTTCAATGGACTTATAAAAAAAAATATTTGGATAGATGTTGAGGGAAGTTGTGATGTGGTTAGTTCTAACTTGGCAAAATCTCTTTCACGTTTGGCTTATCTTAAATTCTCAATCTCTCGCCTCACAATTCACAACAACTCTCACAAGTTCAATATCAAGAAACCATAAGCAAGCAAAGCCACGGATAGTAAATTTGCGGTTAAGAACTCAGGATGTGAAGCAGCAATTTGCTGATAATATTGAAATATATATATATATATATATCCATTCCAGTTTATCAAAATCAAAATTTGTTGGGATACAGTAAATTTGCATTAAAACTTATACAGTATTCAAAAAGAAAAAAGTTTCTTTGTTTGTTGGGATACAGCAAATTTGCATTAAAACTTATACAGTATTCAAAAAGAAAAAAGTTTCTTTCTCCTAAGACAAAATAAATAGCAAATTCATCAACGTATGAGATAGAGAATTGCCAAAAGGAATTGGTGAATCTTGCCTTAGATAAAAAGATTTGTCAGCTCAATTCCTCTTCTACTGGGGAAAAAATTGAAGAATCTTTGATGAAACGAAAAGGGTTGGGACCATTCCTCAATATTCATTAACAGCGACGTTGGATGTACATGGTTGCTGCCAAAAGAATAAGGCCATTGGATGAAAGAGGGTGCAGTTGGTGAATGAATATATACGGTGGAGATTCGTCCTTCAAGATTCTATTTTGCAGGAGTCAATGAAGGACTAGGACTACTATTGGCTGGTAAATTCTGACTAGATTCTGTGCCTAATCGTGGTACTGAAGTAGGACAAGGAATCTTCTGTCGGCATCTTTCTCTTATTTTTTAATATAAAATAAAATAAAATTGGCTCAATGGTTTGAGTTGGTATTCTAGTGTAATGGCATTAAAGAGACCTGAATTAAGAGCTTTTCTATTCGACCATAATATTTCCAAGTTGAAATTTGCATCACAAAGCAATAAATTCGATAGTTTAGTTTGGCAATTGGCAAGAGATTTGTAGATGAAAAGATTTTGTGTTGAAGGGATATTTGCTTTAATAAATGGACCAAAAGTGATTACCAAATACAAATTTCAACAGTTCAATTATATCCCAATTGAAATTTGAATATGAAAAGATAACTATCACTACAATCTCAATCAAATAGTGTATTTTAAAGTGATTTTGTGTATATTTATATATGATTATGATTATGAAAAATTAATATTGTTTTTGAAGTGCTTATTTGTATCAAATAAGGTAATACATAAAAAAAAACATATATCTTGTGATGCCGATAAAATAGAATTAATTGCGATTTCAATGTAGAATAAAAATAATTCACAAGAAATTAAATTAATGATTTTCATAATTATTAATTATCCATTTTATATATAAACTGATTTTTTGTGTGAAAAACCCTACATAAAAATTGTGATCTAAACCAACTATATATTGTTATGTTTTCTCACCAATTCACCAACACAAACACATGGAAAATTGACATAAAACTAATCCTAGCTAAATATGTGTAGTTGTTCGTAGAAGGTAGAACAACAATTGATTATTTTAATCCTATATGAATGAATGGGCTACGTTGGTGGCTGAGAATACTTATGAAATTATGAGTAAAAAGAACAAAAATACAAGAAAATGTGTAAATATGGAAGCCTCATGCAGTTATGGCTGGCATGTTTTGTCCTCGATCCTCTTCCCATTCATTCATCCCCTTGACGACGAGGCTTGATCTTTGCACAATGGGTTTCCAAGTTGCCCTACTTGTCTGCACCCTCCAACAAAACTCCACCTCCCATTTCTATTTTTTTTCCAATTCATTTTGGGTACATCCAATTTGACCAATGAGCGGTAGATGTTAGGATTAGACGTCCTAATTCAATCTGTTTTGAAAATAATTAATAATGCGAAAATAGGAATACACACATTTATAATAGTTCATTCTCAATACAAGAGCTACGTCTACTTGGCCGCTACCCAATTTTACTACGATAAAAATCGAGTTACAATCGTATCTTTGTATCTCACACTCTAATCAAACATTCGAAACTCTAAATACATTTTTATAAGGGTTACGAAATAAGAGGGTAAAAACACCAAAATACCCCCAAAACTAAAGACCCTTACACATAAAAATTTCTCTGGGGCACTGCCCCCGACCCTGGAAGGGGGGTTTACCACCCCACGTTGACCTAACTGCGTAGTCGATCCTAGAATTTCTCTGCGTAAGGTCTTCAAATGTCGTAAGTTCCACAACTCAACAATCCATACATGAAACACGCATGAGAAACCAATTGAGCTATGCTTAATTAGTATCCCAAGTGGGATTCCACCATGGCAACCAAGGTTCTAATTCCACTTGGAACAAATCTCCATCTATTTATGGATAAATGGGTGGAGAAGGAGTATTTGTGATATGTTCCAAGTTCTCCGGGGCACATACGCAATGGAGAACAAAATTATGGTGGCTGTGCACAGGAGTGAGGCCGGGTGTGGTTGGAATTCGTCGGATGAGCATCTTTAACACTTCGAGCCGGGATGTGTGTGACTTGGTGACCAATGATTGAAAACTGACCCTGATACCCAACTTGAGCTGCTACCGTAAGGTTAGTACCCATTGCGTGCACATCCCGCGATTTACATCCTCAGGTCCCTAGGGGACGGTCGACTTGAGCCGCAGGATTAGTCTGACTCAACAACAGTGAAGTGGTGGATAGACACAGAGTTGTAGAGTTAGGAACATGGGACATAAAAAAAAACATGCATGAGAAGCAAAGACTAAAAGAGAAGGTTTGAAAAAATGGCCAAACTTTCTGAAATTTCTAGCTTGTATATTTCACACTTATTCAATTTCAAAGCTTGATACATGTAGATTACATAATTGATGGCTTTTTTCAGTTTTAAAGTTTCTCAAAGAATTTGTCAAACTCTACAATCCCATTATTGATATTTTTGTCATGTTGGAGAGTGATTATTATTATTATTATTATGAGCAATGATAGGGGGAGTGAAATTATGGAGTGAAATCCCATAGTGAATGACGTGGCAGTGATAAAAAGACAAACTAATACCCTAACCAAATGATGAGTGAACCCTAATGGATAAGGGATAAATTTGTCTTTTTATCACTACCAGTCTACCACGTCATTCACTATGGGATTTCACTCCAGAATTTCACTCCCCCTGTCGTTTCTCTATTATTATTATTATTATTATTATTATTATTATTTGATTAAGTTAACTGTCTTCTTTAATTATAATGACTTTTGACCTTTTTCTGTACTTCAAAAGGTAACTTTTTTATTTTCCAATTAATTTTCGATAATACTTCCTATTTCAATCCCCATAATATTTTATATAAATATGTTGCATATCTTGTTATTAAAGATATAAACGACTAATGGTCATCATTAGAATTATTTACATAAACATATATTTGGATAACACTACACAAAAACATGAACTTGTAACAACTTATGTTAGTATTGTATTCTTTGATTTCCTTGACCCCTAAATCTAAGCTGCTCCCCCATAAACACATTGCATGCTGAAATACGCACACTAATACTAATTGATGTTGGGCTTGCAAAGGAATGTGATGCTAAAACTCCAAAACAAACTCAATAGATTACACTTTAGAATGAATGGAACAATCCCACATATGGTTCAAAGTCTATATCCACTACTACAGAATTCGCTTTCTAAAACGGTTAAAAGTAGTTATTTAAAACAGGTTTTAGATTTTCCAAACCGTTTTAGATATGGGCGGACTAGAAAGTCCTACATTTTTTAAAACGGTTAAGAACCGTTATTAAAAGTCTGTTTTCTAACACGGTTGATGAACCGTTCTTAAAAGTCTGTTTTTTAACACACCCAAATTTCTGCACACCCATGTCCAATGGTACACGGAATCAGTTCTGCCATATCAATCTGGTAAGCTCCAAGACAACTGCATTTTTTACACTCCCACCAACCAACATAAAGATTTCATGCATGTTCTTGAACATTATTTCAATCAGTTTAGTAATCTTTAACTTTTCAAACTCATTCGCTTAAACTTGAAAGAAACAATAACAAAAAAACTCTTCAAACTCATCCAAACTATGTTAGCAAGATGCGAATTGCAGAGAAAGAATGGAAGAAGAATTTACGGGAATATTATTATGAAAATCAAACAAGAATATTATATATTCATATCAACCAAACCCAAACCTTCCTACAAAATTAAACTGCACCAAAAGACAGAAACATTAATCGATTTCTGCCTCTGATCAAACATCATCTTCTCCACCGCCGATCTAGTCTCAAAATCCAAATCAGAAAGTTTCGATCTCCACCTTCTGCGTATCAATTTCTGGACTGCCTTTCAACAAAATCTTCCACCAATTCATCCTGTCCTGCTTCGTCAACAAAATCGAAACCGTCTTCTGACCCTCCAAGCTCCAGAAACAGTCCTCCGGTTTCACCGCGTCGAAAAACTCGCCGTCAATTCTGAATGTTTTAGCATAAGTGTTCATGAAGATTAATGATAGATGAATGGAACAATATAAACTCAAAATTAAGGAGCTTACACTGGTGATGTGTTTAAAGATATAACCTTTGGAGCAATCGGAGCAAAAAATAAGTCGGCGAAGATCGGATCGAGCAACCTGCAAGTTTGGCTCTTGGTCGTAAAGATATAACCTTTGGAGCAATCAGAGCAAAAAATAAGTCAGCGAAGATCGGAGCTCTCTTCGTCTTGAGCCCAAAAATACCGCAAAAACTGAGACAATACAAAGATTGTGGCTTTGACGAGGGAAAGAAAAAGAACAAAATATGGTGTTAAAAAAAATAAAACTCGACATTCTCAGTGGAGGGAGTCGGCAGAGAAAGGGGAAGGAGAGCGGCAGAGAAAAATGTGAAGATAAAGAGGAGAAAAAAATTTCAGTTTTCTAACACGGTTACACGCTAACCGTACTAAATAATTTAAAATTTCAGAACGGTTAAACTCTTAACCGTGTTAGAAAACTGAAATTTTCTAAAACGGTTAGTTAGAAACCGTTCTTAAAACGGAGATAATAACAGTTTCTAAAACGGTTGTCTCCCGAACCGTTTTAGAAACTGACATCAAGAGACTTTCTAACACAGTTATATTGTAACCGTTTTAGAAAGTTTGCGTTTTCCTAATTCTTATTACAAAAATGCCACCGCCCCAATTATCTAAAACGGGTTATTAATAACCGTTTTAAATTATATATTTTGTAGTAGTGATCAAGACTGAGGAAGCTCCACAAATCCAACCAAGCTTTATGCCTACAAGTTGTGTTTGGTTCAAGGGAATAGGAAGTAAGCAATGGAATTGGGAATTGGGAATTGGTTTCTTTAATGCTGTTTTGGTTTGAGGCAGTGATTGATATATACTTAGGGTAAAAAAGATTGATTTCCAAATATACACTATAATATTAGTATGTATAAATGCTTTGTCTATGTCAAAAGATGTTCAATAATTTATTTTTATCTATTTTTAAGTATATTTAATATTAAAGGAAAAAATAAAACTTCAAAATTATTATTTTCTATTCAGAAAAACTCAACAAATCAAACGTCATTATTTGATTACGATTTCGATTCTGGCTATTAAACAAATACTAGTAATGATAAAAAGAAATCCATTCCACTTTCATATAATTTCAAGTCTAATTACAATATTTTTGTTACTATAACTTGTGTATTTATATTCTTCAATATATATTAATAATTGATTAATATAATCACATGCATTCGTAATGTCATATTTAATCATAGTTGATAAACAATTTCAAACAATATATTTTTTCAAAATATAATATTGACACTAGTTACAAATGTTTTTAGAATTCATTCATCAAAACACATATTCAAAGGCTTGATAGGAAAACATAATTTTTTTATTCCATCTTTTGTCTTGAAAATAATTTTTTTTTAAAAATCAACTTAAAGGCATATATATGTATATGGCATATATAGTAGTTTATAAAATATAGAATAATTAATCAAATATTATTTTTTTCTTTTTGCATTTTATTGTTTATGGAAAAAAATAATTATTTATCTAAATATATACAATGCCTTAATTAATATCACCTTTTTATATACCAATATTAATTGCACTCAGGATATTTTAATTTATTTGTAGAATACTCAACATTCGAGGGATGTTCATATTTTTTTTTATGGAAAAAATAACAAAAAAAAAAGACAAAATTAAGACTATGAAATAAACAAATTTAATTAGGGTGATAAAACTAAGCCCAATAATATATTTAATTACATAGTGATAATTATTAAACTGAAAATAATTAAACCCTTATTAATTAATTAATTAGTATTTAGAAACTTATTTAAATCCTATTCCTATTTGATATAGAAAAAGTACTTAACTCTATATATATACACACTAATACTAATTACTTGCCTCACAAACAAACTAAATTCATCAATTTCATTGAGAGTTTCCAAAAATAGTTCCGGTGATGAAAAACCCTTTCCATTATCATCGTCTTGATCAGTTTCTTCCTAAACAAATAACTCCGTTTGAACATCTTGATGATGTTGATTCCGACTTTTCTGACGTATTCGGCCCTCTTCCAACTCAACAAGCTATAGCAGCAGCAGCAGCAGCAGCTCATGATCATCATCAAAATACTCTTCTGATTCAAGATCTTGACGGGTTATCATTGAATAATGGTAATGTTAATGACAATGCAGTGGTCGGGCTTGAGGATTTTGAGATTCTGAAGCTTGTCGGGCGAGGATCATATGGAAAAGTTTATCAAGTTAGAAAGTTTGGTTCATCCGAGATATTCGCAATGAAGGTCATGCGAAAAGACATGATTATGGAGCAAAATCATGCCAAACGTGTCAATGCTGAGAGGAAAATCTTAACAAAAATCAACCATCCCTTTATTGTGCAGCTAAGATACTCTTTCCACAACAAGCATCGAGTCTACCTCGTTCTTGATTTTGTCAATGGAGGCGAACTTCTGTTTCAACTTAAAAAAGAAGGGTTGTTTCTTGAGGATGTTGCACGAATTTACGCAGCCGAGATTGTATCCGCTGTGTCTTATCTACATTCGAAAGGGATCATGCACAGGGATCTTAAGCCTGCAAACATATTAATGGATGCTGAGGGACATGCAGTTTTGACCGATTTTGGATTTGCAAAGCAGTTGGAGTCGAATAATTCAAGATCAAACACTTACTGTGGGACTGTAGATTACATGGCGCCTGAAATAATTATGGGGGAAGATTATGATACTTCTGCGGATTGGTGGAGTGTTGGGATTTTATTGTATGAGATGCTGACAGGAAAGTTGCCCTTTTCTGGATCTGGATATAAACTTGAAGAAAAGATTATGAAGGAAACGTTGAAGATGCCGAGTTTCTTAACCAGTGATGCACATTCGTTGTTGAAAGGGCTATTAACGAAGGATGCAAGCAAAAGGCTTGGCAGTAATGGAGCAGGAGGAGGGAGTGAAGGGATCAAACGACATAAATGGTTCAGGTCTATCAATTGGAAGAAGTTGGAGAATCGGGAAATTCGTCCAGGTTTTGTTCCAAAAGTTTCTGGAAAACAATGCACTGCAAACTTTAAGGAACGTTTTACCAAAATCCCTGTTGAAGTTGAATCTCCAGCCACCACTCCAAGATGCAGTACTGTTGATGAAAATCCATTCCAGGGATTCAATTACGTAAGGCCGTCTGCAGATGATCATCAACATCATCAACTATAGACAAGTCATGCTGATCATCTACCAATTTAATCAACTTGTTTTTACCGTAAATATTTAAGTGCAGAAGAATATTTGTTTTCAAAACGTTATTTCAGTTTGCATGGTTAGATTGAAGAGGCTTTGATTGGATATGTAAATTAACTTTGTAGTTCAAATTATGATTTACATGATAAAGGTATTTGATTGAGATCGATGTAAATTTTGTGCTTCAAATTACGTATGGTAAAAAAGCTCAATTACATTCATAATAACAATCACAATCTCATGAACTTGAGCATTTAAGTTTACAATGAATAAAAGACAATAACTCCCCCGGAACACAACTTACAACTTTCATCGTATTGTGTTCTCCAAAGAGCAACTCTTCTCAAAATCTCACTCAAAAGGTGCTAAGGCGGGAAAAGAGTGACAGAGGTTTTAGTGAGTGTTCAGAAACTTTGTAATCAAAATTTCTAAAATTGTGGACTAATTAAGATCATTTTGCTCAAAGCTTTCCCTCACTCACCCCAAAAAGACAAAATACACAAGAACTCCTTATTATATATGGAGTGGAGAGAGATTAATAAACATATTTGATCATTCTCACATCAAATATGCTCAGTGCAGTAGGCCAAAAAGAACAAGAAAAAAAGGGAGAAAAAAAATTCATCCACATCTATGTATGTATACCTAATCAGGCCCAAAGGGCAAGCAAAGACATCAACCCTGCCCCCAAGAAGAGTGCAAAATAAGAAACCGCTTGGAGTCTCGTATTGCAGCTCATTCTCTTACTCAAGAAGTCAGCAGCAATTAGATCAACTAAAGCCATGTACACTAGAATTCCAGCAGATATAGAATCAAAGATGCCTTCAATGACAATGGCTCTTGGACTGTGTGGATTGTAAATCCTAGAAATACCAGTACCAACTGCGATACCAAGTGGGGTTGTTATGGCGAAAAAACATGCCATTAAGGAAGAATGGAGAGTTTTAAACTGGGCTTGCGAGATGCAGCCCCCAAGTGCAAATCCTTCAAAGAACTGATGGAATGATAATGCCCCGATTAAGGGTCTTATGGTGCAAGGGCTTTGTGATACGCCAAGCGAAAGCCCGATGAGTACCGAGTGCGATACTATCCCCAATTCCAAAACCTGTGAGTTGAAGAGTAACTAGTTATTAATCCAGATGATCTTTTAAAAACAAATAGCAGAATAACATCATTGCAAACAACAGGCAAAACGCGGATTTTGAACTTGTGCTATGGCAAATAAGTAGTAAATATTTGAGAATAGGGAAAAAAAAAGCCCAATTTTAACCAAAGATTCAGTGTCCAACTTAGTGCCATATAATAGATGAACTACAAAGATGAATTAAACTTGTTCTGTCGCAGAAAAATGAAGCTTGAGCTATAGAGGATCATATCCACCTAGCTTTCTGATGGCATTTAGTGTTTCTTTTCTCTTCACGGAACTCTTTTGCCCATAAAGAATACTACTAGTCTACTACTGTAAATTGGAGACACCATCTACTTGTGATGAAAAACAGGGTTCAACCAGAAAAGCCGACTACCAAACATTACACATAGAAGCCGCACAACAGACTAAAAATCTAAATTATGTTAAAAGTCAAAAGGGTCAGATATTAGTGTCTTTGCAAAAATTTGAGAGACATTAAACAACAAGATACACAATAGGAGTCACTGTGCATCTTTTTCCACTTTGACTGGGTACACAGAGAAACCTATTTGCTTCCATGAGATCAGAAAAATCAATGTGTAGTGCACAGAAGTGGATAAAGGTTATCTTTCAAGCAGACAAAGTTAATAAAAAAAATCTGCAGCAGCAAGGAATGACACTAGCACTGCAAAAGACTCACTCCCCTTTTTTGGGCATGCAAGGATTGCCAATTTTGGAGAAATTGTTGACCATTACATGCAGGAATCATCAATAAAAATGTTTCCAACAGGATTGGTAAGAAAGTGATAAGATGGTGCTAAAAGAAGCCCATAAAGAATAAAAACCAAAGCATTTCAAGGTACCTGGGAAACAACAACATGCCTCTTTCCACTTTCTTCATCTCCACCTCTAACCTCATGTGAATGTGTATGAGGTCTCAAATCTCCGGCACATGCCCCATGCACTTGAGGGTGGCTATGCCTATGATGGGCTGCGTGCGCGTGCATTCCTACAATGTGCATAGCACCGCCTTCTTCTTCACCAAACACCTTGATGTTTGAACCCTTACTATCGACTGGAACAATTCCTGACTCAAGCAAGTCAGCTGAATCCACCTGAACAATTTGGCTCTGTTTCTCTTGTTTATGCTCATAGTACTGAGTCCCAATGAACTCAATCAAAAGTGTACCCAATGCAGCCATCATTGCAATGAATCCAGAAAATGGAAATTTTGACCATGGAATTTCAGGCAGACATGAATCAGTCAAGGATGATGTGGCATCTGGTAACATGTGGACAAAACCAGTAGCAAGAATGACACCACCAGCAAAGGCCTTGGCAGCAACAAAAAGGTTGGAATCTGTTCTCAGGAATTTACGTTTCTTGCCCACCAACGGAATTGCAACACCACACACACCAGCAACAAGGATTGATACTATAGCCACCATTTTAAGGATCAGCGCGAAAGCCTCATCTCGGCAGCTGTCAGATTGATCAGTATGATGACCACAGGTGGTGTTCGACATTGAGAGAGAGAGGTTCTGCAAAAAGGAGCCTTTTTTTTTCCCAAGCCACAAAAGCAAGAAACTTCATAACATTAAAATGCGTCCGACTACTGAACAATTAACAAGCAATTTAATAATCATCAACAAACAGACTCTCACGCAGCACAATCAAGAAAGATCCAAACATAACATAACCACTGTTGAACAATTGACTTATAATACTTGATTAGCAGGAAGTACCGCAGCTGTCGATTCTTCATGAATGAGAAAGTTGCAGGTAAATAAATTTTAAATAGGCTAAAGATACGCAAGATTCAATTTTTATATTATCCTTTCCTCAATGATCCAACAAAACAAGAAAATGTAAATTATGAGGCGACATGCATGCATTGTAAGATAAGGCATTATCTTTGTGGCAATACTGTAACTGTAACAGTAAGAAAGTGCTATTACACAAAGAGACTGCTTTCATGCATACTATTTTCCAAAATTGAAAATTGTTTTGGGCAAATATCAAACTCCCAATCCCGAAACAAAAAGACAATAATACAGTATTGAGGTCAGAGAGTTACTGTAGGAATATCAGTTCTTTAAGTCTCTACATGTTAAATTCACAAGATGCTGCATCAAACTAAGCCACCCACATTGAGAAAAAAAAAGAAAAGAGAAGAGAAGAAAGGCTACTGGCGCATGCATCCTCATTTACCAGCTACAACATCAAACAGAACAATTGCATTCCAAAAGACGCAACCTTCCACAAATTAGGAAGAAAAATAAGCAAAACCCAATTCAATAATCAAATTCCTTCCCTTTCTCTCACTTTTTTCTTCACAAATAAAGAAAAGGGTGTCTGAATATTACCAGCAAAACCACGAGTGTGCTCCGCAATTCCCCTCAAGTCAAGCAAAGGCAATATATCCTGAAACACCACAAAATTACGAATAAAAATCACAACTTTCTATCTGACCACCTTCTCAAAAGAAAAAACAGTAATTGAAGAACATGAAAATATTATAAAACAAGAATGCTCAAAACAAGAGAAAAAAAAGTTCGGACATGAAAGAAAGAGAGAAAAAGAAGAGTGTTAGCCTCTGACCTCAATGAAAGACATGATGGGTGGTGTTGTTTATAATGGGGAGAGAGATTTCCCTATCTGAAAGTCAAAAACAACACGAATCTCAAAACCCCTTTTCGACAGTTTTGTTTATATATCCACTCAGATGCCGATGATCTCAAGAGTTCACACAAGAAACAAAAAGAAAAGTAAAAAAAATAGAAGAAGCCTGAGGATGATGACATGAAATGAAATATGACTCTTCAAGAAGGACCCTTTTGATGTATTATGATAATACAAACATTATGATGACCCGTGTTAATGTCAAACACAAACACAAACAACGACTGGGACTGGAATTGGCACGCAGATGATGCTGCTGATGGTGATGATGAGAGAAAGTAGTTGTTTTTTTGATGGGGTTGGAATGTCGACATTCTTGGAGAGTATGGAGCAGGGGTGGAGAGAGGGGAACAGAACATGGAGGGATAGTGCTTTTGGGGAGGGGAATGTGTGGGCGAATGTCGACATATCGTTGTAATTGTAATTTGTAATCAAATCAAATTCTGATACAGTATTCTGAAACAAGAAATTTGTTGGATCGTGTACCTTTGCTTTTGTTTTTCTTGTACTCATTCTTATGGAACTTTGCTCACTTTTCAACGCAATTATTTCTTTATTATTTGTACTGTACTTTTTGTATGTTATTATGGTGCATACAAATGCTACAAATGTATGCATTACTCCTCCCATTCTCTCCTTCCACTAATACTAGATGATCATTGGTTCGATTTAGAGGCACTACTACTAAGCATGTTTATCGGTTCGATTTTTGGGCATTATGATGTTTATCGGTTCGATTTTTTAGCAATACTAAGGATGTTTATCGACATCTTTTAGCACTAGTAATAATGTTTATCAGTTTCTTTTTTTAGGATGTAAACCGATGTGCACGCAATGGGTACTAACTTTACGGTAGCTCAAACTAGTTACTAAGTGAGATTCCGTCATGGCAAAGTGTTGACGATGCTCCTCCTGTGAATACTAACTTTACGGTAGTAGCTCAAGTTAGATACCAAGTGTTGACGATGCTCCTCCGGTGAATACAGCCACCATAATATCCATAAATTGTTGGAGATTTGTTCCAAGTGGAATTTAAACCATAGTTGCGGAATCTCAGCTGGAATACCATTTGAGCCATGCTATTGTAAGTAGAGTATCTTTCAATTTTATTGCATCAATTGATCACATCTCAAGGCATCTCAAGTTTTCTTTCATCATACTCTGCCTATTCAATGTATGTATATATCTTGAAATCTTTCATGAACTAATTGATCCGGGTTGCCATTTTTAATGGTAAAAACAAAATGCTACACAAATTTGGTTGTAGATTTTGAATCTTTAGAAGAAAAAAAACATCATTTGAAAAGAAAATTGAGAAAGAAGAGAGGCACTGCTTTCCCTTGATTGATATTATGCTTTCAAATACAGAAAATTCAAATGCAAAGTTAACCCTTTAAAGGTAAAAAAAATCCACAAATAACTTGTATATGACAAAGGTGAAAGCTTGCACACATGGATAAAGATAAAGATAAACTTGTATATGCATTGCACATGTTGTGAACTGGCTAAGATCTGTATATGTGTGTAATCTTATTATTATATTTGTTGTTTGTTTAATTAGGTCTAAATATATATAAGAAGGAGATTATATTCATGTTGGCTTATCCGCCAAAGCAAAACTTAATCAAATGAATTTAAACTATTGCAAACTCTGGTAATGCAAGTTTTTAATTGTTTTCTTTTTTTCATGCTGCAAGTTACGAGGAAACTTATTTCACAAGTATTCTTACGATAACAGTACTCCCATCTTTTTGTGTATCTCAATACGAATCCTTACACTTATATATCAGTAGAATTAGAACAATCATAGATTTGTTGTCCGGATATAACTCAACTTATTTGAGTAGAAATAGAACTATCATAGAAACATAACTCAAATAGTATACGTGGATTAACCTTATCTTGAATTCGTGAATTCCTTCATTTATACATGTGTGTCGTTTCTTAATTAAATTGATATTTGTGTATTTTTTTTATACTTCTCTCACTTTTTAGGCTTTAAGAATTCTCATGTATTCTCTACTGTTTCCTTATTTATACTATTTTTTGGGATATGTATCCAAACACAGTCTAGAAAAAAGAAATACTACTGTTTATATAGTGTAAAATTTCAAAGGACAGACAACAATTACTTTGTCATCTTAGGAAATCTCAAAACTAGTCCCTACTGTCATAAGTAGTTTTGAGATTTACTACTTTTGACTAGGGGTGATATCGAGCCGAGCCGAGCCGAGCCCGAACTTTAAGGTGTTCAAATCTAGCTCGTTTATTAATCGAACCTAAAAATCTGTTTATGTTCGTTTATTTATTAAATGAACGACCTCGAGCCGAGCTTTACGCGAACCGAGACGAGCCAGAGCTTTGTTCGTGAACACTTCCCGACTTGAATAAAAATGCATAATTTAGTTAAATTAATATATTTTGTCTCTTTACATAAATGTACAAATTTAATTCAAACTCATATATAATGATTTGTGTGCTTATATGTATAAAAAATCGATTTGTTCTATTATTTAAGAGTTTTACTTAGGGTATATATTATTTATATTGTATATTTTATACTTTAACTAAATTCTTAACAAGTTGTTGACCAACCTAAACGAATCTTTCACTTGCTTGTTGATTTATTATTTATTTATTAACCCAACGTAAAGTTTTGTTTGTGTTCACTTGTTTATTAAGTAGACGAGATTCAGTAGAACTTTAACCGAGCCGATCTCGGTCTTGTTGATTTATTATTTATTTATTAACCCAACGTAAAGTTTTGTTTGTGTTCACTTGTTTATTAAGTAGACGAGATTCAGTAGAACTTTAACCGAGCCGATCTCGGTCTTGTTCATAAAGGTTTATGTTCGTTCTCACCACCGTATAGTGTGATTTATGTGTCAATAAATATATATATAAACCCAATTATATATTTCTATTTTTTAATAGTTTTATTTTGTGTATAAGTTCAATATATATTATATAATTAATATTTTAATCGAGCTTTTAACGAGCTTTAACCGAGTTATGAACGAGCTTTTTAACGAGCTGTTCATGAACGTAAACGAGCTTTCACACATGTGTTCGTTCATTTATTAAATGAACGAGTTCGAGCCGAGCTTTTATCGAGTCGAGCCCGAGCTTGTTCGTGAACGTTCATGTTCGTTTCAGTTATGACAAATAAGCCCGTAGATATTGAGGTTCCACAGGCGGTACTTCCTGATACTGTATTTGAAGCAGTTGTTCGAATTCCTTATGATATACAATTGAAACAAGTTCTTGCTAATGGTAAAAGGGGGGTTTGAATGTAGGGGCTGTTCTTATTTTACCGGAAGGGTTTGAATTAGCCCCCTCCGATGGTGTAGCTCGGTCAACTACTCAAATTGAACTCGATTTGACCGAATTCAAGTCGAACTCAAATTATATAGGCTCGAGTAGCTTAGGATTTTTTTTAAAATTTTTTTTTTCTTATATTTATATTTTATTCCCTAATATTTAATAAATTATAATTTAAGCAACTTATATTTATATTTTGGTCCTTAATTTTATAATAAATTACTATTTTACCATACTAATTTTAAAAAATTACAAATACATCATTTAATTTTTTATAAAAAAAAAATTGATCTCGAACTCAAAAAAGGGATGCTCAATCGAGTTCGAATTCGAATTCCACCCCCTAACAAACTTGAATAGTTCAATTAGGGGAATACTCGAATTCCACCCCCTAACAAACTTGAATGGTTCAATTAGGGGTATACTAGAGTTTGACTTGACTACCCCTACTCATAAGACTACACAAAGTACTCACTTTGTTGGAGTCTGCAAATTTTATTTTCTAACAACTGCTGCCCTTTAACATTCTTTCCTATTATTATATGACTGATGTGAAAGAAAGTCAAATTAATTGCGATTTAATTATTAACTACCTAATAGTTTATGATTGGTTAATTGGATGACATTTTGTTGGGATTAATACTAGTACTCAAACTGAAAGTTGGTTCTTTCATGCCCTATCTATGATGGGTCAACTACGAATTTGTATAATCTTGGTCATTTAATGTATAATTCTATAATTTTATCAATTTGGTTAGTGAATTCTAATACATAAATTTTAAATACACTAATACATAAATTTTAAATACACATATTAAAATTTTATAAAATAATACAAAAGTGATATAAAAAATCAATTTTCGTCAACTACACTTCTCAATAAGAAGTCCGAAATACAGAATCTGTTACTGTTCAAAGTGAAATTCTTGTGCAAAGTAAAAATTTCGACTGCAAAATACGACTAGTGCCACATTTGATTCGTGAGTGACAAACTTTGAAACTTTTTTTTTTTTTTTTTTTTTAAAGAAAAGGGATCCATAACATAAGCAATAATGATGAATTGGTTCTTGCTTCTTTTTTTTTTTTTTCTGGTACAAGTGAAAAAGGAAAATGCATAATCGATCCCATGAGCTGAATCTGATCATGTTTTGTTTGTTTGTTAAACTGTCTCATTCATCACTTGCAAAGAATAGTTGAACACTTGAAGTTGAATGCGTCTTTTCGATCTTTCTCAATTTGGATTCCAGAAAATGTCGACATTATGTACTTTAAAATCATTTGAATGCTACTTAATTTGCAAAAACTGGGGACGACCATCATATATATACTTAATTATATTGCTCATTTACATGCTGATCTTTTTTTTAACAAAATAATTAATATACTTGTTATTGTTGCTGCTGCTGCTGCTGCACCGAATCCAATGGTTGACAATTTGATCAAATTAAAAGCAAGAATTAATGAGGAAAGTGTAGCTTTCACTCTGAGATTAATTAAGAAACAAAAAGTAATTAATTAATTAATTAATTAATTATTGTTTCTTAAGTATGCATCATCAAAGAGTACTGTTCATAAAATTAAACTGATGGATTCTCTCTTATTAATTGTCAAATAAAACTTTCATTGTTGCTTGGGTTATTTAAACGTGATTTCTTATTTGGTTGCTGGTCATGATGACTTGTACAATTTTCATTGTTTTAAATTAACCAATTGGTGTAATATGTGGTTTTATTGATTGAATGAATGCAGAAGTTATTGTTTTCTTCAAAAAAAAAAAAAAAAATTGGTGGTAAAACTTAGTATGTTCATTGGTGTAATATTCTTCTGAGAAGGGTGCCAGTTTATATGCAAACCAAAGTTTTCATCCCAAAATCTACTACGGAGTAAAAAGGTATTTTCTTAACACCATTTTTAACTCTACTCCAAAGGGGAATGAATTATATGAAATAGTTAATTTATTTTATGTGTGTTGGATTTGTTTGTACAATTTAAGGTTATATGACCTTAGGTCATTTGCTTAATTGCTTGTAATGCACTGTAATAAAGTATTATTTCAGTGCATTTTTCTTTAATTGGTTTGTACATATTCATATATTTTGTATCACTTTCATGTAACACTTTATAAAATTTTAACTCGTGTATAATAACTTATTTCACTAATTAGTTTTAGTTTTATCTAAAAAAAATAGGGTTAATTACCGATAACCCCTATGTGGTTTATAAAATTTTGACTCGTGTATAATAACTTATTTCACTAATTAGTTTTAGTTTTATCTAAATAAACAGGGTTAATTACCGATAACCCCTATGTGGTTTACCGATTTTTCTTATAACCCTATGTGTTTTCAAAATATACCAACAACCATATGTGTTTTGGTTTCGACGGCAAAATATATGGAAATCAAGTCCGTTAAAGCCGCGTGTGTAACACGCTCTAAATTGTGTGTGTGAGAGAATTTGAAAGCCCAGTACAACGTTATATTTTTACTAAATTATCCAACTTTATTCTTGCCTAGTTATCCTTTGTTTTCTTTCTTTCTTTTTTCTCATTCTCTCTCATTTTCTTCTTCTCTCTCTTTTCTTCTACAATCTTAATCAGATTTGAATAATCGGAATTCTCATAATTTGTCTTCTTTTTCTACTCATTAATCTTTCTTTTTTTTTCTTTCATTCTTTTTTCTCTTTTTTACTTTTTTTTTCTAAAAAGCATTTAATTTTTTTATGAATTGGCCTTTTTTTTCTTTTCTTTTTTGAAGTGATGTTTTCCTTTTATTTTCTTTATTTTTTTTCTCTCTTGTCCATTTCTTTTCCTCTTTTATTTTTTCTCTCCTCTCCCATGTCTTCTTCCTTCATCATCTCCCAAAAATTATTCAATAAGGAAGAAAAATAAGAATTATTATCCAAATATACTTTTAGATAAAAATCAGTAAAAATATTACAAATCAATTTCAATTTAATCACCACACAAGAACATAAATAAGAATCACGATCCAAATTTAATTAAAAATCAAACTAAAAATCACAATTCAAAATCCTAAATCCAAATTGTGCCCGTTAGGATTTGACTCTGTGAGTAAATAACTAAAATTCAAATTATGATGTATGATTTGACTTTAGGTAAGTGAGATAAAACCTCCAGAGCACTAATGTGCAGATCTGGGTGATGAAGGCAAAAGAGACAGAAGAATACCAGAAGAGATCTTCACTTTAACCTTCCTAATGTATTTGGTTTTCTTTGTTTCAAGGATGTGGGTGTGTACTGAGTTGGTTCTTGGTAGGGTGAGAGGTGACAAAGGAGGAGAGCGAAAAAAGTGATAGTTAGATGGTTGTTGTTGTGGTGGTGGTGGTGGTGGAGGTGTTAGAACAAAAAAAATAAAAAAAAGGAAGAGGAAAGAAAATTTTAAATTTATTTTTAGCCTCAAAACTTTAATAATTTAAAGATTTAATGCCTTGAATTGAAAAAAGTTAAGAGAGTAATATTGGAAATTTTAATGGTGTCGTCAATGCTCCTATTTTCCATCCACTTTTCACCTTTCCACTTAAATTAGGAATATATTGGGGTTGTTAGTATATTTTAAAAACACATAAGGGTTATAAAAAAAATTGGCAAATCGCATGGGTGTTATTAGTAATTAACCCAAAAAATACTGCCGAAAGTGATACACCAAATGATAAAGAAGATCCAAAATCCCTCAAAAGATGAAATTAATGGATCTTTTGTACCACTTTTGTGTTAAGATTTTGAAGCATATATAATCATTTATCTCTTAATTTCACCAATTACTATATAAAATTTTAGTTTTATCTAAAAAGATACGTATTATATTGATAGAGGGTGTGAACCAGAATAATACACTTAATAATAAAAAGATCCAAATCCCTCAAAAGGAGATGAAAGGGAGTTTTCAATCATCTAATTTATAATCCAACGTCTGACCCATCTGGATTTAAAACACAAATTTTGATTTTTGATCTCAGCCCATACAAATGAAGAGAGTTGGGTCAAATATATGCATAAATTCTATGGGTGTTTCATTGGAAACTTGATCATGGCCTAAACAGGCTGAAATTTATAAGGATATTCTTTACTGAAGGGGGAGGTTTCAGATAGAATTTGTGCTGCAGTCAACGTAAAAAGTCCATTCTCTTGGGGGTTCCAAACCATGTTTGAAGCCCAATAGAATCAAATGAATTTGTCGTACTATTTCTTCAATTTTGTATCATGTGCAATGCAAATTTATAGCCAGTGCCAACCATTCCCCAAATCCAAGGGATTTATGGATTGTGAGTTTTTTATTTTTATTTTTTTAACAACTTGCCTCGTGGTCCATTAGCCAGAGATAATGTTAAATCTTATCTGCGTTGGCGTAAATTTGTTTTTTTTTTGGGTTCAGTTTTGGTTTGCTGGCGGCCACTGCTCAAAAATCTTTGCAAAATATATCAGTCAGAATGATCCATTTGCCATTTTTTAATCCCATTGCTTCTTACTAAATCATTTTTGGAACAGTAACAAAGATACAGAAGCTTTGGCAAAAGTATAATCTCAAAATACATATTCGCATATTACCAGCATCATCATATCGTGAACTTGTCGGAGGTTCAAAATCAAGAATTGGGCAACTTTGGTCAAGGTTGTACATATGTTTTTTTTTTCTTCCTTTCAAAGTATAACATAATAACAGGAGTCATGATTAAAAAAACAGTTTATCTAATGTGAAGTAAATTTATATATAAAAACTAGAGTTAAATGACAATTTTAATACAAAATTGAAATGACAAAAAATTACAATCACGAATTCAACGAATCCATTTAATATATAAAACGCGTTTTATATATAAATCCGTTTCAGAGTTGGTGTTTATCTTAAAAAGAAAGGAGAGCTAGAGAGCTACAGCGACACAAAAATGCTGATTCCAAAATTCTTTGTTGCGAGTCAATGGAATCAAACAACCATGATTAGTATGATAAAAAAGTGTGTCCTCTATGATTTGTATTCTTGACCATAAAAGGTTCAAATTTCAAAAGGGTAAAAAAAAAAAAAGGAGAGACAGAGAAGGGAATAAATCTTCTCTTTTCTCAATTGAAGATGGTTTTCATGACAAACGCACAAGACTACAAAAGTTCAACCTCCAAAACCGACATAAAAACAAGAAAATCGAAAAACAGTTTATATAGACAACGTTAAATTTTGATTAAACACAAATTACATTCAAGAAAACAAACACAGATTACAGATATGTTAAAGAGTCAATTTACATTATTCTTAAGTCACAGTAGTTAAAAGATTCAACATCAAATTATAACAGCAAAATATTATTCAACATTTCAATCACTTCAAGTTTGAGAAAGTTTTAAAAAAACTTTTAGATTGGACCAACTTCTCTCTCGAGTCTCATCAATGCCTCCATGCATCTTTTCATTGAGCCTAAACTAAACAGTAAACACTACATACAGTTGCCGACAAGCATTGCCTAAGAATAGAAACATCTTTGGAAAAACAGACAAACAAAGGCAGCTTACTTACAGCTAGCTAATTTGACAGTGTACATAACTTAAAAACTATTCCAACTAAAATCACAATCATTGAAAATAAAATCTGCAAAAACCAATTTTTTCTCAGTTTTCTGTGTAAGAAAAAACATAATAAACTCAGAATCAGCTTTCCATCTGTATTCCCAGATAGTCCGGTCCAGTCTCCAAGTTCTTGAATCTGCATCCCAGCAATGGCACAGTACTACTACTGAGACTTTTTGCAAGAACGGCGTCGTCTTTATCCCTTTAATGCCTTGTTCAGTCTCTCGGTACTGCTGTGCTGTCATTGTCATTATACTTTTCTTTTATCCAACATCAACCTCTCATTTACTCTCTCTCTCTCTCTCTCTCTCTCTCTCTCTCCCCACCATTTCTATTTTGTCCATTTTTTTTGCATCCTCTTCTTGATGTCTTGACACGTCCTTCTTTCAACTCCCAAAATACCTCAAATTTAAAAAAATCTACAAACAAACAAACAAACTCATCAAATTATATTTTACTAAAAAAGATCAATCCCATCAAATTAAATAAAAATCTCATGCAGATTAAAAAGAAAAAATATATATATATAATAAAATTATATACCCAGCCCACCCACCACCTGCCCATATCCCCCTCTCTTCCGGTCATCCCTTCCTTTTTATCTTTGTTTCTTTCTTTCCAACCCTGCATTCCACTTGCCACACAAGCTGTCCACTCTCCCTAGCTCCCACTCAAACCTTGCTTTTTTTCTTTTTTTTTTTCTCAATCTTTGAAGAAGAAAATTGCACAAAATGCTGGAGGAATCAGTATCAAACAGTGTACCTTCAATCTGGGCATCCATGAACAGCTTGTTTACTCCTGCTGTTCTCTTTGTCCTCCTCAATGTTATGATAGGCACCATTTTTTTTACCTCAACGTTAGCCAATCAAAAACAACAACTTCAACAACAACAAAACTCCCAAAACGTCAATCCACAACATCAGCAACAACAACAACCTAAGCTTGTCAGATCACCTTCTGTTCTTCAACGCTTAAAGTCTATTAATTTCTACCACTATAGATCCCAAGAGCCCAACTCAATCACTTCCCACCTCAAAGCAACTTCAGATTCAGACACCCATTTCAATTTTGAGCAGACCCATCAACCCCAAAGCCTTGAATCACATTGTCAGTACATTTTCGAACAGACCCATCATGAAAAAGAAACGATTTTTAACGAACAAGTTCAAGAAACGCAGACCGATTACTTTTTTGACCAAAGCCATGAAGGAAAGCCTCAAGAAACTGAGACCCATCTAGTTTTTGAACAAACCCACGAAGAAAATGGTGAAGAAAATGGAATCCATTTTGATTTTCAGCATGGTCTTGAAGAAAATGTTGAGAATGAGGAGCTTGAGCAACAGAGCTTAGACGAAGTGTACAGTCGACTCACTGATCATCATGTTAAGAGGTCAAAGTCTGACACTAAGCCAGTTGCCGGTGAGATCCCGGCGAAGTTGGCAACAAAGATGAAGAAATCGGCGAGCTTGAAGTCAGCGTTTAAGCACTTCAAAGAGGAAGACATTGTGGAGGCTCGCCGCCCGGCGACCGTTAGGGAGAGGGGTGCTAAAGTGGCAGAGGATGATGAAGGGGTTGATGCCAAAGCTGATGATTTCATCAACAGGTTTAAGCAACAGTTGAAGTTACAGAGGCTGGACTCTATCATAAGGTACAAGGATATCATTGGTAGAGGGAGTGGGAGTTAAAGGTAAGGATATATAGTTAATGGGGGAATGCTTTAAAATTTCTGATTAGTTTTGGGGGTGGTTTTGTTCTAGGAAAAATTGAAGAGGGTTAAATTGTGAAAGATGGTTTAATGCATTTTTGATTGCTAGTTCCATCTAGTGGGATGTTGTTCTGTCCATGTTGGTTGTACTTTTGGTCACATGTCTGTTCATGGCAATCAACATGGTTCTGAAATCTGAATGGATGGACGTATTGGTATTTTTGCTTATTGACAACAATGGTCATAATCAAGAAAATGTTGTTGGATGTTGGATGGGAGAATTGGATCTGCAATGGAGAGATGTTTTGTCCTGTGAATCTGTGATGGTATGGTTGATTAGGATGGTGGTTGGCTGGCATGATATTGATTCAATTTTACCTCAACTTCTTGCTGGTAATTATTGAAATATTGGTTAGAGACAAACCAATTTCATTGTTGATCTATCTAGTGCAAGCATTAAACTATTTTGTTAAGAATGGCCTTGGTTTTGTTGTTAAAAGTTTACTTTGAGCATATCACTCCCCAAAATATTCAGCATTTTGGCACTTTTGGCTTTACCAATATCATTATCATTGGATGTTTAAACGTACGTTTACAAATTAAAGTGCATCTCTTCAGCTTTTTACGTTTAAGTTCTTGTTTACTACTTTGCTAGTGGCAGCAGTAGTAGGTGGCCTTAGTAAAGAGAAGTGTCATGAGACGTTACTGTCTCTTCCTTGCTATATGTAAATATGCAGTGAAATGTGGATGTTTTTTGTGAAAAGAACTGTAGATGGAGCCATGGAGGTTTGATTCTCCTTATGGCTGATGGATATTTGATTCCCTTTTGGACTGATATTTTTTTGGTTTTGGTTGGTTGGGTTCAATAATCTAATGCATATATAATGATGGTATACCAAATAGTGAGGCGTGTTAGGCGTAGCACATGTGAAAATTGAACAGGGCCAGCCTCTGGCCTCCCTCCTCCTCGTCTATGCAACTTCTATACATGGGATGCGAATCGTGTGAGTCATTTTTAACCTTTTCTGTCTTTCCATTTTAGTCTCATATTTCCGCTGCTATGGGGCTATAAAAAGTGCAGTTAATCAAATGCATAATTGGTGAAGAAACAATGCAAGGAGATTTTTAATCTCGTTTTGGCCAAGCATCCGTATTCTTGCTCCGTGCTCTTTCTTTTCCTTAGCACATATCACCACCCTACCATCCCCACGCGCCTGTCAATAAATCCTTATTCATTCAACCCAAAATCAATTCATAAATTCTAACCCAAAATCAATTAGCAAAGATTGAAGTAATTGAGTATTTTATCAATTAGTTTATAAGTTATTACCCAATTAACAATACTATAAAATCAATTTACAATGAGTGAAATAACCGACTATTTTATCAATTGGTTTATAAGTTATCATCAAATCGACATGAGCTATTATTTCTTCACCGATACAAAACCTTATTAAACTCGCCATTAATACCATCTCATTCTAAGTCTAGATGTCAAATATCAATATTCAATTTAAAATCAATTGGTAAGTGTTAATGAAAGTTTCATATACAATTGAACATCAAGGATAAAGGGTTATAAACTGTTGAGGATTATGTTTTAGGTTGTAGGAGATAAACATGACTGACCACTTTTGAGTTTATTTATAGGTAGGTAATTTGGAGTTATGCTGGAAGTGGAAGTGGAAGGTCACAGACAAATTACCTAGAGATCTACCAATTGGTATACAGAAAACTCCAACTCATGTTGGCCTTTTTTTGGTCATGATGTATGTCACACCTACACTACTTATTGTTTATGTGTCACTTCATTTGATCTATAATTGTAAGCTACCAATTTACATCCGCTTTTGACTTCTTAACAACCTCTCAATCACTTTCCAAGTTGCATCGACAACAAGGCATACCATTACGATTAATAGTATGTCCAGCTGTTGAACTGATTAATTATCATATATATTGCATAATGCAATGATGTTTCTATCTGAATTAAGCAAAGTGGATTGGAATTAAAACAGTATAAGCAGCAGCTACTTGAGCTCTTGAAATTGGAATAAGTTGTACAGTGAATCACAAAATTTTGATGGTCATTTCTATCTAATGAGCGAGGAAAATTACATACATCGGCATCTTGGGTATGTAAATCCGTCCATTCTGCGGAACTAAATATAGGGAAAAAAAAGAAACAAAAATATGTGGAGTCCTATCATTTTTATTTTTTTTTTATATGTGATGGTGTACGCTCCAATATTTTGGTTGTATTTGAAATGTAATTCATATACTAGTAAAGAAACATCTTATAATTTGCATTTATCTAGTCAAAATGTCAAATCTTCAAAAATGATTCGAAAGGTTGTTCTATTCAGAAATCTCCGGATCTATGCTTATTTTCAACTCCCCAAAGCATTTTGTCGATTACTACGCCCTTTCTCGTCTCTGGATGCTTAAGTATCCACTGTAAGACTTTCCTCGTTGAATCTCTCCCTTCACTTTGATTTTAAAGGCTACGTCATCCTAAGGTGCTGCTAAATGAATGGATCTTATCAACTATTAGCCTCATGTGAATGATCATGGCATGGAAAGAATTTTCGGCTGTTTCGATTGGAAATTTACAAGATTTTATCATTACTTTGAGAAAACTTTTGAGTCAATTTATCATCAGCAGCCTTAAGCATTGTGTTTATCAATGAGCTAGTAATGCTAGATAAATTTCTCGTAATAGATGAGGCAAAGCATTGATTGGTTGGGAGCCTTGTACAAAGTACAAACATATGTTTGGCCTCTCTAAATAAACCATTGAATAAGAATTTATGAGCAAACACTAAATGTTTTGCCACATGAGTTAGTAAATTTGTGAGCAGCATATTTACCCTTGCTATATATAACATGTTTTCTAATCAAGACCTATATTCTTTTGAATGTTTTTTCGAGTTTTAATTTGCAAATTGTGTGAGAAAAATTGTTTTTGGATTGATCCATGCATTTATACCATAGCATGGTCCTTTGGGAAAATGTTACAGCAAGCCATTATGCATCTGTTGAAGTTGTACATATTCAAACAGTCAAAACATCTACTAAGAAAGATTGAATTCATACCAAAAGCTTAAACATAACATAAATGCATGGTCCATGACAAACCTAGATCCATTCATCGCCCTTGAGTTTTTCTTTCACTTTAACTAGAGGATTTGTCAATTTTGTTTTCTGATCATTTACTTCAATTCTTGGAGAATTGAAAACAAGTTCTTTGATAAGTTTTTCTTCTCAAAGGAAGAGAAAAAATAAAAACCTACTGAGCATTGACAAGAAAAGAGGATTGAATACAAACTAAACATAATAAAGAATTAAAAGATTAATTGATAATATTGTAGAGTAATTTATTTTGGTTTAGATTAAACATTAGATAAAGGGATAAAGTCACAAGTACAACTTGTGTGGAATATATATGCAACTGTTAGTCACTGTCTATAAAGTCAATGCAACACAAAATGGATAGAGTTTTCAATCAGTGACATATTTTTCAATGAAAAAAAAATGAGGTAATTAATCAGCTCCATGCATGCCTGAATAGTAGTAGAAGAATATATATGGATGACATGCCTGATGCGGTGATGCCCCCCGGCCACCATCAATTTTGTTGACCCTTGAAAATTTTAATTGTTTTGGTACAACTAACTTCCTGCATCTCATTAACTAGGAAAGTAAGGCATGCCTGCCTCTGCCTGACTACTGAACATTGAATGAATATGTGAAGATGATCAGGTTGAAGAAGATCGATGCAGTATCCTCTAGAGTTTAGATTCGATCACATAATTAAAAGGGTTATAATTTCGATCGTTATGTAGCACTAAAGTAATTAAACATTGATCAAGACAATTTGGAAATTAAACTTTTGAGGCTTACTTTCATTAGTCAATCAAAGTGACAACATATATATATATATATACGAATTTGCTGCATTTTTAGTTAACAATAATAATGAATCAGAATATTCTGAGGTTCTTCATTTGAAGCCTCGATCAAGTTGAAGGGTTTATATGTAATGGAACATGATTAGTTTAGGACATGATATATGTGCGCCTTTATAATTAATCCGAGGCGTCAATCAAAGAGAACATATATATGCATGAATCAAGACAAGACTACTATCCAGGTGATAAAAAAAGAAGTAAAATTCAATTCTTGACTACTCTTTGCGTTTTCATTTTCTAGTTAATTTTCACGAATGTATCGATCTGGAAACAAAGAAACAGTGTATAATTTTGATTTACTGTCTCCAAGTCTGTTAAAGCAAGATGTTACACAGGGAAAATGCAGGTTGAGTTTTCATGGATATGCAATTTCAGGGATGTCTAGCTAATGTAGGGAACCTTATGATCAAACTTCCCTTTCTTAATTAGCAATTATATATGTTGGTGTACTTGAGCAAAAGTAGTAAGCTTGTGGGATTGAATTGAGCTTGAACAACAGATGACATTTGCTAAATTGTTGAATTGTTTGTTAGTTCATTCCTTGGAGGGGAGAACAAGTCTTTTTGCTCTCCTCTCTCTTGCTAGATTTCTTCAAGTGAATTAAGAATGTTCGATCTGTCCATGGCCATCTTATGTTTCGCACTTCTTGAATCAAATCATCATTTCTTATGGCTTTTCTTTTCGCAGGTGTTATATATTGATTGCAGTCCTCACTCGCGTTTCAAATTATTCTCAGTCTCTCAACCTTTCTCCTGCCTTCTTGCTTCCAGCTATATGAGTAAGTTCTGTTTCTGATGTTCTTCTACAATATTTGTTTCAGGATAATATCAAACACTAATGCAAGTAGTGCTATATGATCACATGGCAATCAAAGTTATAGTTCACTCTGCTTATCTAGAAAAGAGTTTGTTATCCACCACCATGCATGATCTCTTTAGAAGTCAAAATAGAAAAGAATTATAATTTGAACTTCTCACAGAAAGCATGCATGCATATTATGAAGTCCTCAATTTAGAGTCGTATATTTTTGGTGGCCATTGGTGGGAAAGATTTACCACTAGTAGATGCATTGACATGAATGATTGAAGCATGAGGGCTGTGACCGTCTTCTATCCGCCTGTGGGTTCTTTTTTTCTTGTTATTACTTGTTCTTTCATTTAGTAGTGGATGAATTAACCTTGTGATAATCAAGAAAAAGGCTGCAGGGGTTTAGGAGTAGTTGGATCAAATGCAGAAACACCATGCATATTCCAACTTTTGCTTGGCTGATTGTAAGATATACAAAAGTGCGGCTGCTCATAGGTTAATTTACTGCATTACATGTATAGTTCAAAGCAAGATAGAGGAAGAAAACGATTCTAAGGCCATGGATTGAGAATCACATCTGAGTGTTTGGCAACAGAGAAGACTGTATATCATATCTCTGAGTTAATATGTAGCTGCTTAATTAAATGATAATGGTATAAATTTGGCTAAAAACCATTGACATGTTCAATAGATGGAGAAACTGGCAGGAAGTTAGGATATGTAAATTGTTAGCAACTTAGCATTTAACAGTGCATTGTATGTATCACATACATCGATTAAACCAAAGTGGCCAAATTGTTAGGCTATACAAAAAGGCAACAGTGGTCAAATTCTCCGAAGCAAATGTTCAAACTTTCTTAAACGAATTTATCTCATTTTCTCATCTACTCATCTATAGAAGCTATTCGTACTTTCTTTGTAATGCATTTATTACTTCTTCTATCAAATATAACGTGGAACTGTAAAGTATTGTTGGTATTCTATATTGATTTAAGTAGGAGTGGAGATAAATAGATTGAAATTTTGAAAACAATTTATTACAGATTCATTAACACCGATATGCATAAATTTGTACAAAAATTACTTCTAAACTATGTTATCTAGATCCTAGGTTTATTGTCTCACAATCATATCTATGGATTTAACATGCCAATTACATGCACACTTCATACCCCCTTGAGAAAGTAGATGAACAAAGTTCGTAAGGGTTATACATGATTTGATACTTTTGATCTAGCATTTTGTTATTTGACCACTGAACATCGATCTTTTCCTGCTTATAAGTTCCTTAAACTACAAAATTATGAAGATATTGTCTGTATATAATACACAAATTAAGCTGATCAGCTGTGTTTATTAGTATAAGTTAACATCGATCATTATTAGAAACAGAAACTATGGCAATGCATGTGCAGCTGGCCTTGTATTTAACTTTGTTCAATTATTTGAATCAGTAGTTGAATGTGCACTGATGCATCAGCAGCTGTTATTGCATCCATCTGAGGAGAATCTTGGTATGTTATAAGGATCTTAATTGAATGATGTTTTTGGCAACTGTCATGGTCTCAAATATTGGGTTAGGTTAGGTAGACTCACATTTACAAAAACATAATTTAGTTACAGCTAATTAACATGAAGATCGATCAATTTGTAGCCATTTTCAAGTTTAGATTCATTTCTTCCATTCCTATATTTACTTTCAACAGTTTTCACTCATGGTAATCAAAATCTCTTTGAAGGGATTTTTATGCGTTCTTGAGTCCCAAATGTAGATGGGATTTCATCTTTTTCTTAATAAAAAAAGAAAAAAATTCTTGTTTCTAACAGTTATTGATGGGGTTTGAAGACAAAAGGCAAAGCAACTATAATTGTGTTTTTCACTTACATCGTTTATCATTGGCAATATCAATATGGAAAGTAATCATTTCAACGATGTACAAGTCACGGTATGTGTCGCAAGAATGTAATGTAAGGCGCCACACATCCACAAACTTGTTGTGCAGACAGCATTACAGATTTATAAGCATGGCTGCATGGGCAAATGATACTTAGAAGTTTGGATGTGGGCTCAGTACTTAGAAAAATTAAATATACTTTCCACCCATCGATCCAACTCTGAAGTCCCAACTGCAGCATAAGCATTATCTGTTTAGGTTTTTTTACTGTACAACTGTTATTACACCTGGATTGTGTAATTATGCGTTGTTATTGTATTTTAGGTAGCTTGCTTGCCTATAAATTGTCGGTCCTAAACTCGAAAAAAGGAAGAGGGTTTCGTCAGGTTGGCCCTCTGTGTAAAAATTTAGCCATTCAAATGACATGGATCACCACACATAGTGTTGTATCGTATTCTGGTCTAAATTTCAATCAAAGGGGCTATGGTGAGTGGTAGGGCTATACGGAGCCAAGAGAGAAAGAACTAGAACAAGAGGAAAGATGATTGTCGTATTTTTGTCATTGTAATGGAAGTCTTTATCAACTTGATCGTTTTCTGTTTCTTCTTTTTCATTCGTACGTACAGTTAAATTGATGAGTGTTGATGAAGTTCATATATAAATTTGTTTAAGCAAATGATTCTTGCACTTTGTAGGGAAAACCCTTTATGACATCTGTAGAATTGAGAGGATTAACGTATGTTTATTTGCTGTCATACAAAAGGAAATCAGATGATGGCATAAAATGTTCAATCCCACATTTCAATAACCATGAAAAATGATGATGAATTCACTCCCTTTCATTTCTTATATATATATATCCAGTATTGGTTCTTGAGCGGAGTTTAATCAGACAGTATGAGGCATAGGAGCAAGTTATAAGGCCAAAAAGACAAGCAAAATAAGGAAGAAAGGATTAAAACAAGGCCAAGAAACATAGAAAGAATGATGGAAGTGATGACAATTTGCAAAAACAGCAACAATTTTATGCACATGGAATATGGCAGACTGAACCAACTGATACATGTGGTAAACCTTTAACATCTTCCTTGATGACAAAATAACACATTCCTTTCACCTGCCCCCCTTTTGCCTTTGTTGTTTTTGCATTATTCATGATCATTTTGCTCCTATATATTTATATATAAGTTAGAGAAACTGGAAATTCTTTTGCAGTTATCCATACTCTGAATGATGGAGAAATATTGATGAGAATGGCATTGGAGTTTGGCAAATTTTCATCCATATAAAGAGAAGGAAAAAGAAAAATGAAAATTTGATTAGCTATTGACATGAATAGCTGACAAATTAAGTAAGCAAGCAAGACAGTTGATTAGCATGGTATCTACCACTCTTAACAAAAATTGCTTTTTATGTTTGCTGTTAATAGAAAGCTTGACAAATTAAGTAAGTAAGCAAGAAAAGTTGAAAGGTCCATATGCTTGTGACCAGGGGCGGATCCAGAAAAAAAATTTAGCGGGGGCTTACCTTAAATTTTTTTTGCGATTAAATAAATGTATTTAACAATTAAATTTCTAAAAATAATAATAAAAATGTATAAATACATATAATTGCATTATTGATTGACACTTAATGAACTAGTTTTCGTCATGTGACGAAGAGGAGGCAATTGTATTCTACGTGTCGTTATAACATTAGGCTCATTAGAAGATACACCACTACGAATTCATTTAGGTTTAAAAAACCTCTCCATATTCTACATAAATAAACAATTGATAATAAATTTATTACAATCATTAATTCAATCACAATTAATTTATAATTAAATAAATTAATAATTTAATCGCAATTCACTATTAATCTATAAAGAAAATTAATTATAACAACCTAGAGCTCCATATTCTACATAAATAAACAATTGATAATAAATTCATTGCAATCATTAATTCAATCACAATTAATTTATAATTAAATAAATTAATAATTCAATCACAATTCACTAATAATCTATAAAGAAAATTAATTATAACAACCTAGAGTTTCTAAACTATGATTTATATCTAAAATATCTTGTCTAAATTCAAAATTCCTAATATTAGTTCATATTCAAAAACCCTAATCTAAATTCAAAATCACTAAATATTTAATCCATAAAATTCTTAATAAAATTACCCAAATTAACTTAATAATTAGAATTAACTTACAATTAATAATATTTAAATAACAAAACTCTAAATAAAAAAAGAAGAAATAAAACTAACATTTCTTGAATTTTGAATACCAAAAAATGGAGATAAAGAAAAAGAGACAATGAAGGAAGAAAAAGAAAGTTTTTTTACTAGTGAATTTGAAAATTGATTTTGGAAATTTGGGAAATAGCCAAATTAAAAGGGTTTAGATTTGGAAATAGGATTTGAGAATTTGAGAGATGGGAAGGGTTTGGAAAGAAAAGGTTTTGAGTGAATGAATTTGGAAAGAAAAAAAAAAAAACTGTGCGAATCTGTAATTGAAGAAGCAGCTTTTGCTCTTTTTTTTTTTTTTCAAATCACTTAACAAAACGACCTTTTGTTAAGTGATTTGAAAAAAAAAACAGCAAAAAACATAAGTAAACCAAAACCCATCTTTCTTCAGCGTCTTCTTCAAATTTTCGGCCAGCGCGCAGCGGCCACCGGGGGCTCTCATCAGCGGCGGTAGCTACTACGGTACTAATAGTTTCCGGCGATCATGGCGGGGGCTTCAGCCTCCTCCAGCCCCCGCCTAGATCCGCCACTGCTTGTGACCACAGTTATATAAATCATTTTCAAGATTGGTTAAAATAAAGTTATTTCATCCTTTTTTTTGGGGGGGCTCTTTTTATGATCTGATAAGGGTTTGTTTAGAGATGTTCTAATGTAGTTTCCATCAATCCGTTGCTGTTCCTTCAAGTTAAAACATCAATCGAACTTTTAAAACGATCTTTTTTGTGTTCATAACTTATGATGACAAAAATTTCATCCTACTTCTATAAACAATTTATATGTAAAAACAACAATTAAGCCTTTATCTCACGGTTACTACAATCAGCACACGTATCCTATTTATACACATGTTTTCATTTATATTTATCTATATTATATCTTTTTTTAACGTTTCATTCCAATTCTTTTTTTATTCTTATTTCTCTTTTAATTTTAGTTAATGTCTCACTATTTGCTATACATCTTATTAGTTCATCTAAAAATCTCTTATGTACGTGTCTAAACTTATAAACAACTTACGTAAGACTAAAGTTATTTTATTTTAAAAATCTTTATATAGAATGTGGAAGAAAAAGAAAACAAGGAGTATTAGTGTTGAAGTAAAAGAGAGAATATTTTAACCATTTTATCACAAAATCTGAATTTGTTTTTGTGTGATCATCATTATGCACATAAAGTCAGTAAGATAAAAAAGAAAATGTCTTCATTTTTCTGTTAGAATGCAAAGGTGAATATGCCCATAAAAATTGAAAATGGTGAGCAAATGTAGGGCCATCCATCCATCTTTCTTGGCCTGGATTAAGAAGCCCAACAAAAAAAAAAAAAAAAAAAAAAAAGATGAATTCGGCCTTTGATGCTACTGTCGGTGGCAGTAGTACAGATTGGATAAATTACCAAACCATTTGGTGAGGCATAATGACAGTTTAATTATTGAACTCTTTACTAATTACATAAATGTTTAGCAATAATTATGGATTAAGATGCACGTCACTGTCCTATAACCTTCATTCTTAGTTAGATTAGTCAATAATTGTATTCTTTATTAACTTTTAGGCTAAGTTTTGTATCTCTATGACTCATTAGTCAGTCCATCAATGCATGCACTAATTATTACATTTGCATATTCAGCAATATTAGTTAAAATAAACAGTCTTTTACTCACTTTTTGTGCAATGGTGTTGATAATTTAATCATTTTTTTCTTTGTTCTTTGTTTGTTGGCAAACTCCATTCATGGAATGAAGAAACTTTTTGTTTGCTTAAGCTAAACTTCAAAAATTGGATCTAATCATTACTGTTGATTGCGATGGAAATTCTCCTCAAAAGAGAAAAAAAGAAAAAAACAAGAAGAAGGTGATGAAAATAGTGTTACACAAACAATGGTAAAAAAGTTTTTTCACTTTTATTATGTGAAGCGGGTTCATATAAGCAACAACGAATTAATCACGATTTTAACGCACGATTAAATTAGTAAAAAATTAAAATTACGAATTCACAAAAGTTTTTACCTAGTTCATTTAATTAGAATTTTAAAAAAGTATATATATGGTCCAAAAAATAATAATATAAACAGAAGAGATCTTGGAATTTAATTCAGAATACACCATTGATCATTAATGATATACTTTTGTATTTGAGTTATTTATGTTTAGGAAAGACAAAACAAAAACAAAAATACAACAGACAAAGAAACACAAGCCACCTTTGCTCAATAAATTTGATGTTTACTCTTGGTTTTGGATTCTAATGAATACAAATTCCTTTTTTTTTCTCCTGTTCCATAAATACGGTTAATTAACTTGGGTTAATTTTACTTAAGATAAGTCTAAATCATCCTAATAGAGTTTGTAAAAAAAGCTATTTACTTGGATTTAATTCCACCACCCTCAGTTTTATTTCCCAAAATAGAAAAAGAAAAATCACTAGAAAGACAAATTAAAACATTTTTTTTTGCATTTCTTTAATTTAAAATAATTCTATTAAATCTCCAATTTTATTACATAAATAAATCTCCCTCATGATGCATAAATTATCATGAAGTTGAACTCTCATGATTCATAAAAATTCTACTAAAGTGTTTTTGTTGCTAATGAAATTATTTTTAATTTAAACGGTTTTTACCATCTCAACTTGAATTATCCTTCTCTACATCAACATCAAAATATCAAACCAATACTCCCATTGTAAATAGCGCATTAAGCATTTAAAGAAAACGAAAGAATATTATTGTCCAAGATTCATCTAGTTATAAACATTTTGTTTTTAGTCAGCTATTAATTCAAAAAAAATAATAATAAAGAAGGTTGCGACAGTTTCAAAGTAAAACTTTGCTAAATTTTATAATATAAATAACATTAAAAATCTTATAAATATTAAAACATTCCCGCTTTATGGAATGCATTGTAGAGTTTAATTGTGATTTATGAAAGTTTGGAGATAGTGCTTAAATGTGAAAGAGTGCTCAACAAATAACGTTAGATCGAATGCTTAGTCAATATTAGATTAAATACAATAATGCAATGTGATCCGTATAACCGATTCAACTTAGTGAAACTGATTTATCTGTTGAATCGTGCAACAATTCTCAACAAATAAGGTTAGATCATATACAATGGCATAATGTAATTTATATAGTCGAGATTAAATTAAGTACTATAGCTAAATGTGGTACATATATGGGACTCTTTAACTACTAAAATTTGGTTATTTTGTTGTTGATGTATTCATCATCCATGAATATTGTGAAGTACGAAGTAATAGAATGGTGAAGTGCAGCAGTCAGTCCAGTTCAGTCCCCCCTTGGTTTCTTAATATTTTTCCATTCCCAAAACAGTCAAAAATAAATGGACCCCTTGATTTGTTGTTTGTTTAATCAGATCCCCACGTGTCAATCCTTTTGCATAGATTACATGAATGGATGGGATGCACCTCAGAATCAGAGAGATCTCAATCTACACATATTTATACAATGCTATGCAATGCATCATCAAACCAAACTGAACAAACAAAGTACCACTCCAATTCTTCTTTTTCTTATTTCTAGTTTTCTACCACTGCTCTGCTCAGACAGAGTTCAATGTAAACTCAGAGTTTGATTCATCAAGAAAAAAAAAAAAGAAGAGAAGGAAAAGCTAAGGTTAGTTTTAACTTATTCTCACAATCTCACAATCCCCACAAGGCCACAACACAAAACAAATCTTGATGAGGTGGTGTAGAAGCATCCCTTTTGGTATTTAGTTATACACAAACTGTCACACACTCACTCTCTCTCTCTCACACACACACACACTAGAGCCTTAGAGGCTTAACATAAACACTACAACATTACACAGCCACAAAGTTTGAAGCAACAAAACAAAAGCTTTCTTTGGCTTCAGTACTCAATTTTTCATCTGCTCTTCTTCTAAAGACTAAAGCTTCTTCCTTTCCTACATTATCTTCTTCTTCTTGCTCACTTATTCTCTCTAATTCACACACACACACGCACGCACACAATCAATCAACACGTATTTTGTTTATTTTCTAGATCTAACCTTAGACATTTTTCAAGAATGACCGACAGAGTATACCCTTCAAACAAGCCTAATGGCACAACCACCGCTGCCACCGCCACCACCGCCACTACCAACCCCACTGCCTCTGCCAATCCACCCCAATTTCCACCGGCAAAATCCCAACTTTACAATCCCATGCGCCATCCTTACCGCCCCAATCCAGCCCACAGCGCGCGTCATAATCACCGCAGATGCACCTGCCGTCGTTGCTTCTGCCTTTGCTGCTTCTGGTCCGTCCTCATCTTCCTTTGCATACTTCTCCTCCTCGCCATTGCCGGCGCCGCCTTCTACGTCCTCTACCGTCCCCACCGCCCGGCTTTCTCCATCTCTTCATTGAAACTTTCTCAATTCAACCTCACCACTAGCCCCGATGACACGACCAGGATCACCTCAAAAGTCAACTTCACACTGTCGTCAAAAAATCCCAACAAAAAGATTACATTTTTCTACAATCCCATCACCATAAATCTGTATTCTTCACAAGTTATGATTGCAAACGGCACATTCTCGAATTTCACAAGTGCCCCGAACGACATTACCATCATTCACTCCACTCTGGCCATGACGTCGCAGATTCTTGATGCTGACTCAGTGACGTCATTGAGGTCAGATCTGAAGAGGAAAATTGGATTGCCAATGAGGATTGAGATGGAGACAAAAATGAAGGTGAAAATGGAGAAGCTCAAGAGCAAGAAAGTTGGGATCAAAATTGTGTGCGATGGCATTCATGGTTTAGTTCCAAAGGGTAAAACTCCAGCTGTGGCTTCCATTACTAATGTCAAGTGTAAGGTTGATCTTCGAATCAAGATTTGGAAATTCAACTTCTAGCTAATCAAACTGATAATACAAATTTCCAATTAATTACTTTGTTTGATTTTGATTTTCAATTCAATTCTTGCTATACTATTTTTTTTTCTTTTTTCACTCTCTTGAAGAAAAGGAGTTTTTTTTTTTTTTTCTGGGGTTGTTTATAGTATTATAGAGATTGTTTTAGTAGAACAAGAGGAGAAAGATTTAGAAAGTTTGAGGGGTTTAATTTAGTAGAATTCAGAAGAAGAAGAAGAAAACAAGGCAGGCTCTGGTTATGTTTGTTTTTGTAACTTTAGCCTTTGGGGTGTTAGGGTGAATTATTATAAAGAGTATACACTGTTTATTGGAGATCTCAAATGCAAATCTGCTATTTTAGTTTAGGCTTCTCTCATGTTCTTTATGCCTCTGTTTTCTTGCAATTCGAAAGAATTCATCTACTATGTATATTTCTGCCTATTGATATGCTTTAGTTTGCACAATTTTGTACATTTTTCAAAGCCTAAGCAACTAGCAATAATGCAATGTAGTAGAACTTTCAAGTTAGTCAAATTTGTCGATTTTTATTTTATATAGATTAGTTGCTATTATCGTAGGATGGAAAAAGAAATTACTTAAAATTTTGAAATAGCATACCAAGGAGAAGAAGAAGAAAAAAAAAAGGATAGTTAATTGTTTTACACAAAAACTTCTACTTCTGCTAAATTAGTTTATATATAAAACGTGGTTTATGTATTAAATGTCACGATTCTAAATGTCATTTTTATTGTGCATTAAAATCGTCGTTAAATCGTTGTTGCATATATAACATTTCTATCGCTTATTGAAATCGCTAGTAAATTGTTGTTTCATTTATGAACTCTCTCTTCTCATACGAGCAACTTATTGTTTCATCACATTTGACTCTTTAGGGATATTTTGTTTTATAAGTTAATCATGTAAACGGTGAAACTAGTTGTTGGTGGCATGGCAGATAAACATGTTTCCTTTGAGTATCTTGTTTCATTCAATGCACTAACTGCTACTATATTCTAATAGAACCATCCGCAATTGCATTCGTTGATGCACATCCCACTGCACTTATTTTACTATATTCTAATGATAAACACAGTATTTGTGGTGTGGTTTTGCTGGTGCTGCTACTACCCAAATAAACGTTGTAAATCATGCGGTTTTCAAAACTTTGAAAAGGAATCGAGTGGAGAATTTGAAGTCTCCATACATACAAATTGATCCATTTTGATTTAAAAAAAAAAAAACCATTTTCTTTTTAATGAAAATTTGAGAAAAAAAAACATAAGAAATTGGAAGTTTGTGATGGGAATGATATCCGCATGATAAGCATGCAAGAAAAAGAGATGTTGAAATGTTGACTATATATCCAGAATCCAGTAGTACAACATGATGAAGCTGTACCGTGGACCCAAAATACAATTTACTCATACAGGCTACAGCTAAGTTGTTTGCGTGCATGCCATCACTTGTCTAAAATCTAAATCTAAAATTGACGGTGTGCTGGATTCTCTGGATCAGGATGTTCTTGAGCCTTTTTTTTTTTGAAATTGTATCAAACACTTGTACTTGTCTTGATTTTTTACATAAATGCGCCATCATTTTCATCTTTACAAGCGGTTTTAAATAAGGATCAGCAACAGTTTTCTTACCCACGAGATCTTCGGTTCAAAATTTTGTCTTATTTATTCTATCTTAATTAAAATTACATAGTAAAATTCATTAATATTTTGGTTGAGTCTAATAATTATAAAGTAATTTCAGTAATATTTATGCATTTAATCCTTACTTTCAATAAAATTATATCGTTTTGAATGTTAGATAAAATAAAATAGGATAAATATTGGATATATAATCTGATATCTGGTATAGTTTTCTTCCTGTGATAAGAGTTTGGTTTGGTAACTTTTTTCAGATCACAGTTTGTTGGATTTATTCATTGTACAACTCTCAAAAGCATTAATATGTTGGGAATGGGATGGGAGTGTAGCTTTCAAGAATGAGTTTTGTTGCAAAAAAGAATTTTTTTTTCACCAATTCGAACATTAAATACGGTGGTAAGGTCAAAATCTTAATAGCTAATTAATGTTTCCAAATGTACTTGCTCTTGTGCTACAAATATATATATAGCCTTCTGTCCTACTATTTTCATGTGTTGTGTTATGTAGCCTTTTGACCTACGTAAGAGATGTGTAGAACACATTTAAGGTTCAAAATGGATAACATCTATCCAACTTTTTTTTTATTCATTTTACAATTGTGTAAATCATAAGTATAAGAAATTTTTTCTGAGCTAATTCAAACTAGTATAAGCTATGCAACTTAACAGTTCTTGTGTACATATTATTCTTTCTTGTGTATACACATTAAGGTTGCAAAAACAATTTGGGATATTAACGCTTATAATATGTGAAGTGATTTTTTCCGCAGCTGAGGCATCCTAACATACCGGTAGACTTGAACCTTGTTCCTACGGACATCAACGCTTTTAAGCTGTGAAGTGAGATTCTCTCTTTCTAACTCTCTTAGTCATTAACACTTCTAATTTGTGAAGTGAGGTAGTCTCCCCCTCCAATTCTTCTGATCTGATTTAGGTGTCAATGGGCAAGTAAGTTAAAAGTCGATTAGATTGTATGAATAAAAAAATACATTAGCCCTCTGTGATTTTCTAATCAGCTAATTTACTTAATGATACCGATAGGTCTATATATACATACATGCATGAATCTAATTCTATTGCAACTCATTATGAATTTAGTCATGAAAATAAGGTGAAGTGATCAGAAAAATTAATTGTCAATAAGGGGAATCATCTTGCCAATATAACTTGTTGATGATTTTCTAATCAAATGTGACGGTGATTACATTTAACTTTACATAATAATCATTAAGGAATAAACAGTACTATTAGTATTATTAAAGAGGTCCCCTCTTTACTCTTAGTGTGTTGGGGAATGATGAAGTTGTTGTACTTGTGTAACAATAGTTTCTATTACAAGCCAAAAAAAAAAAAAAAAAAAGTTTCTATTACAAGCCTGGTAATAATTGATCAACACAAAAAACTTTTTACTATTACAAAGATGGAGTAAAATTTTATTCCTTCTCATGTCACACCTAATGATGTAAATTATTAATTTATATAGTTCTCTAGGCAATTGCAAATTTAAGATAATTTTGACTACTTCTCACTAGGGGTGACAAACGAGCTCGGTCAACTACTCGACTCGAACTCGATTTGACCGAGTTCGAGTTGAGCTCGGAATACACATACTCGATTAGCTCGCGAGCTACTCGAGTATATGTATATTTCTTTTATTTTTAATATTTATATTTATGTTTTAGTCCCTGTAGTTTAATAAATTATAATTTAATCTATTTATAATTATGTTTTAGTCCTTAATTTATAGTAAATTATAATTTGACATCATTAAATTTTAAAAAAATTACAAATACATCCTATAATTTTTATAAAAAAATTATTATTATTTATTATTTTATAATTTTTATTATTTTTTATAAAAATAATAAAATATAAAAAATATAAAAAATTAAAATACTCGAGCTCGAACTCTAACTCGAACTCGATTGGGATCGTTTGGAGCTCGAGATCGATCTCGAGTATACTTCTTTTAAAATCGAGCTACTCAATTAGGTGTGTACTCGATTTCGACTCGACTCGATTACAGTTCTCCCCCTGCCAAAATTTTAAAATGTTTTAAATTAAAGAATGGATATCCATGCAATGCTACAATATCTTATTGGGTTGTTGACCCAATTTTCAAAGTTGACTGGTTTTTGGCCCAATCTTCACAAACAATAATTCTACCCATCTACGGTGTGAGTTTCTTTTTTTTTTGGGACTTAGGAGAGATTCAACCTAGAATTGGCTACAAGTTTTTGCAAAAAATTAATCTAATAAATATATTCACATGTGACTACTCTCAAACCAACTTAGACCAAAATTTAGTCTTATTCTTTAAGAGATTCTACTAATTTAGTATAAAAACTAGTCCAAATTGGCTAATTCTATACCACAATGGACCATAGTTGGAAAAGGGATGGCATCAATTTGGTGAGTTATCATTTTCAATCAAATTGTTTACACTTTTGGGGTGGTCTAAATTTGTTTTGATTAAATGATGGGATTCCAAATGCCATGCAAGATTCCATTCTCCTCTTCTGTTTGTATTTATCAATGACATGAATTAGACATGCTTTGAACTTTGCAAATTCTTCAAAGTACAGAAAACAATAACTAAAAATCTCATGCTCAATGGCACAAACATCAGGCAGGCGCCTGATCATGAAGGAAAATCAAGCGCTCCAACCTGCACAAAATTGGCCATTGTGCACCCTTTTCTGGGCATGAGAACCGTGAACGTCAGCGCCATTCGATATTTTTTAAAAGAAGGCATTGTACACATTTATACACTGATGATGATGGACCAAAAAATCGGTTTGTGTATAAAAGAAAAAAAAATGGTTTAAAAGCTGTAGAATTGAATAGTAGTGAATAACGGTCCCCATTCTCCATAACCCTGGATTTTTATGGTCTTATCTGTATATAATTTACTACGAAAAAGATGTCCTGTGGGCTCATCTCTTACGCTCCTCCACACAATATAGAAATTCTGACATTGTTTTAGTCCTAAAAAAAAATTGTGCTACAGTTGTATTTATGTTGCAATCAATCACAAGCTACAACTTAGCTGGAGACAACTTGAAGCGTCCAATAAGTTGGTGAACATCTCTCTATTATCCACCTTTGTTTTGACCATAATCAACAAAATGAGATTTAGGCTATTTAGCCCTCTTAGCTTATACATGTCGGCCTTCATTTTTAATAATCAATGCAATTCTTGGCTAATTATAAGCAAACATTGTGTATATAAGTATTTAGTTCTAAATTTAGTCAAAGGAGGAATATATGTTGCGAAAGATTAGTCGCCAACATCACAATTTTGTCAAACGTTATGAGATGAATTATATTAAAAATCGCGTAAAACTTTAAGTCTAATCTTTCTTAAATTAGTGGAGAAATGTGCGTAAAAGTTAGGACTCTTTTATGTTAAGTCAATGGCGAAATGTGATTCGTATGAATCGACACCAATTAATGAAATAAAGATTTAATCGTTATTGTTAATAATCAATGCATCAACAAGAAGCCTTTTGATCAATGAATTTTATCCGATAATTGTGCTTTGTTGTTAATGTTCCATAATCTATGAATTGGATTTTACAACACAAAAAGGAAAAATTCCCTCCACACGTCGTGGATGGATGCAGTAAGCATTAACAATTTGCAGCGACACATACCAACTTCATAACGATTCCTTAAAACTGCACATTGTTTAATATTCAATTGTGGACAAGTTGATACGGATTGAGGGCCATTGGTGTTGCGATGCATTCATAGTTATAGATTCTTGTTATCTGCATAGTATAGGATGGTCGGTGGCATTGCAAGGAATGCAGAAGGGAAACAGTAATAGTTGTACAACAAGATTTATGGTGCAAAAGGAGTTTGAAACCTCAACCAACCAAAATTCAGTAGTGACACAATGGCAAGACAAGACAATATGTGGTAGAATTTTTCAGAAATTTGATTGATTTGGTAAAAGTTTCAATTGATAAACTTTTCTGTACACAAAGAGTGAAATCATCCCATCATATTGTGTTAAAAATGCTCTGAATTTAGAGCATTGTTGCCAAAAACACAAAGATGTAAAGATTGAAACTAACATTAAAACTCTGAAACATTAAATGAGTTTTGAAGGGCTAAAATCAGTTTCCAATTCCAATGAATCTATTTGTTCAGAATCAACAGCAAAATGCAACCAAGACAGCTGAAGCTCAGTGTATACCATTTGCTCAAATTTGGTGCACATATGTGTGAATTAATACATTTTCATTAGCACCATAGAAATAGAAGATTATATTAGTCAATTTTTTTTTAATCCCAAAAGCATTGTTTCTTGGACAAACTTTAGACAAAGTCTTCAATTGCAAATGCGCAAAAGGCGCAAAAAAAAAGTGTCTTTTAAGTTTTATCAACAGACGGCTGTGGAAATAGTGGCAGCCAACAGCGTAAAAGGGGAATCTACATATATTTTTGCCTTCTCCATGCGTGGGGCAAATACCCTTATTAAAATGATTCATTTTGCTTTTGCTCACCTACTCAGTCCGTTTATTATGCGTTAAGCAATGATTAATGGGGTGAAAACAATACCATAAAGAAGAAGAAAAAAGATAAAGAATTACCTTAATCATCAACGATCTAATTTATATCCATCACTTATATGAAACTGGTTTATATGTGCAACGAACTCGCGATTTCAACACACATAATAAAAGTGATAAGAAATTCTTAATTAAGTGAGTACAATATGAACATGATAAGATTCAATAGTAATAGACTGCATTTTACAATATCAAGATCAGACTGAAGGTGACAACAGAGTATATATGCCAATTTTTTTGCAAATTGGTCTGAAACTTCTCTAGTCAAGACACTATCAATGAAGAAACAGTTTGTTTTCAATTTTCATGACATTCACGAAAACATTTTGACAATGGGAAAATGCCGTAATAAGCTTTAAAAGTCGAACTAACCACTACTCCTTCCGACCTTCACTCTGTCTTATATTGCAATCTTATTCGGGACCTCAACTCAACACGACCACCACACTCAAACCCACCACAGTCAATGCAATGCAGATCATTAATCAAACACACTTCTTTTTTTCGATTTATATTATATACCGTGTCATCTTCCAGATGTTAAAACTACCAACGGCTAGATCTTGTCCATGACTTCACAAAAATGTACACTATTCCATTTTAAAAACAATACTAATTCCTCACTGCTGTTTCCATTTCACACACTCACACACCAAAGAAGTAAAACTACCAAGAATTTATTTGGAGAGATCAATGGTGGTGGTGGTGGTGCCGGTGGTAGTTGGACTTGGAAAGCAGTCCGGACAGATTTTTCTCTTTGTGTTGGCACTTTTCTTGATTTCTTCGTCAGTTTGTAGCTCAATTTCAACTGAAAGTAGGGATCTTTCCATTTTGTTAGCCTTCAAATCTTCGTCAGACACTTCAAACTCGCTCATTTCATGGTCCAATTCTTCCAACCCATGTTCTGCATGGCTTGGGGTTGTCTGCCACCCCACAACGCACAGAGTGACGAAACTCGTCCTCAACAACCTTAACCTCACTGGTTCTGTCCAGATTTTAGCTCAACTCACTCAGCTCCGCCACCTCAGCCTCCAGCACAACCGCCTCTCAGTCACTCCCAATTTCACCACTTGGCACAACCTTAAGCACCTCTACCTCTCCCACAACCACTTCACAGGAAAATTCCCTCCCGGAATCTCTCATCTCCGACGCCTCCACCGACTCGACCTCTCCTACAACTACTTCTCAGGCGAAATCCCGGTGGCTGAGTTGTCTCAGCTCACTCACTTGCTCACTCTCCGGCTAGAGTTCAATTGGTTCAATGGGACCCTCGGGTCTGATAATTCGTCTTTGAAATCACTAGTGAACTTCAACGCCTCCGAAAATGGCCTCGCCGGAAAAATCCCAGTTTGGCTGTCAAAGTTTCCGGCGTCTTCGTTCGCCGGAAATGATCGTCTCTGCGGCAAGCCATTGGCACCCGATTGTTCAATAAAGCCAGCCATTGTTATTCCAACGGCCGGGAGGGGCCCATTGCCAATTGGGATCACTGATGTTAAAAAGAAAAAGAGCTCAAAGAATATAATGGTGATGATGATCATCGTGATTGATACAATGGCGGTCATGGCAATTCTCTTGCTCATTGCATTTTGCTGTTACAAGAGGAGGTACAGTCAAGCCAAAGAAAGAAAGAACGGAAAAGGTCCAAATGGTAAAGCATACGGTACAACTACAAGGAAGGACCATAATAGTGTCAGTGGGGAAATGGTTATATTCGAAGGGTGCAAAGGTTTTACTAAGGTAGATGAGCTCTTAAAAGCTTCAGCTGAGATGTTAGGAAAAGGAAGTGCAGGGACCACTTACAAAGTTGTGATGGATGGTGGTGATGTTGTGGTTGTGAAGAGGATTAGGGACAAGGCAAGAAAGATTAAGGATTTAGATGGTTTTGTGAGAGAGATTGGTGGATTAAGACACCCTAATATTGTTAGTCTTAGAGCATATTATTCTTCCAAGGAAGAGCTGCTTTTGGTTTATGATTATCGACAAAATGGAAGCCTTCACAATCTCTTGCATGGTATGCTTATTCTTCAATTTTGCCATCCTTATGATTGTTATTTTGTTTTTCAATCCAATGTTTGTGATGCGGCTGATTTTTTTTCCAAACGTTTTATATATGAAACGAACAATTAATATGCTCACTTTTTGTGTTTATGACATGAGTTCTCTAAATCAAGAAAATATATTCATCAATCTTTGTCAATCAAGAGAATATAAGTCCCCTAATGGTGGTTAAATTCAGTTAACTCTCACAATTCCCATCATGAAATGGAATAGCTTCTTGAGGGGGAGAAAAGGGACAAGTTACCTTGAGTGAAGTTTTTAGGTACAAGTAAAATGCTGGTTAAAGCTTGAACACAACTTCAATGCACAATGCTGAGAGATTTATGGGGCTACCCTACTTAGCCTTTTGCTATTGGTTATAACATTGTATTAAAGATTATAAAAAATGATGGTGAATAATTTAATATAGATCATGAATTGATGCTCTATTTTTTTTTCTTCTCTAAACAAGTAAATATCAGTGAGACTAATATAATATATTTTTGTTGTGGTTATAATGTTTTGTTGCAGGAAATAGAGGTCCTGGAAGAACGCCATTAGATTGGCCTACAAGATTGAAATTTGCGTTAGGATCTGCAGAAGGCCTTGCTTTTCTTCATGGCTACACTAAGATCAAGCTTTATCATGGACACCTTACATCATCAAACATAATTATAGACGATCAAGGCAATGCATGCATTTCTAATATTGGCCTCCATCAATTATTACAAGTGCAATCCTCCTCAAACAATGCTTACAAAGCTCCAGAACTGCTACTGAACAATAATGCCAATAATAACCAAGCTAAAAAACAATCACAAAAGTGTGATGTTTACAGTTTTGGCGTGGTTTTGTTGGAGATTTTGACTGGAAAAATGGCAACAAGTGAAGCTGAAACGAGCTTGGTGAAGTGGGTTCAACGGGTTGCGAAAGAAGAGTGGACATGGGATGTGTTTGATTTTGAGCTGATGAGGTACAAAGAAATGGAAGAAGAAATGATGGCTTTATTGCAAGTAGCAATTCTTTGCTTGGCTTCTTTACCCAAAGATCGTCCTAAAATGAGTGTTGTCCACAAGATGATTGAAGACATTAGAACAAAAAACAATGATGGAATTAAGCCTTCTTCCAAGCAAGATGATCAATCTCTTCAAGTTTAATTGCTATAGTTTCATCAAAACTTGTTGTAGGATTGTGATCATTTGTTCAATCAATTTGTTTATGTTGGGAAAGTTAAAACAAGTTTGTCTTTTGTTGTTTGCAACGTTTCCAGATTGGTCATTTTCAACGAAAACATACCAACATTTTCAAAATTAAAGTCTCTCTTTGATGAAGTTTGCATTGGTACAACTGTTTGGCCATAGCTGCCCAACAACAAGATCTTTCATTGTCCCAAACTATGAATTAAAAAAAAAAAATTAACAATGGGTTGTTATGGTATCAATTCAATGATCCAAAATTGGGATAGCCCACCAAATATTATCAAGATTCAAGACAATTTGTTGATAGCAAGATTCAGTGATCAAGAATTTTCATACTACAAGTTTTGCATTATCAAATGATTTTGAGGGCCACACAACCTACGTACGTATTCTTGAAAAGTTTTTGCATTGATTGTTTTACAATAACATCATGTTAAACAACGACAACCAATTAAGAATTTTTTTTCTAACTTGGGAAAAAAAAAGCCAGAAATGAGCAGAAAATTGGAAAAAGATCGATCATATATAAATATAATCTGCTGTAAAAAAAAAAAATCACCATTCTCTAAACACAAAACCCTTCTTTTGCAAAAGATCTTGATATATAGTTTGTAATCACCAAATACTTATATATTCAAGTGTTTAGCAATATTCTAATTATGATTTAATTGTTAGACTAGTGGATATCTAGAGTTGTAATTTTATTAAAATTCGATTTGATTTTTTAAAAATTTAATATCTAACACTGCACTTTTACCTTTCACGGGAATATACATTTAATTGGGAGATTCTAAAACAATTATTTTACAATTCTATTTACTACAAAAATATTACTAAATTGTAGTTTTGTTAGAATTTAATTTGATTTTTTATAAAAAAAATAAAGTTGTAATTTTAGGAGTTTTTCATTAAGTTTTTCATTAATTTTTAAAATTTCAATAACTCTTACTGATACATTTTTTAATTTCACCTAAATAAATATTTCACTTGGAGGTATATAGTTCTAGAATGTGGAAGAACTATCAAGTTGAGATAATAATAAAAGAGTAATAATAAAGAGTACAACATTTTAGTTTATCTATAATTTAATACTACTTATCTTCAAAATAATAAAATAATTAGAATTTTGTTAGAATTTGATTTAATTTCTTAAAAAAATCAACTTGTAGTTTCAAAAAATTTTAAATTACTCCCTAATGTTTCAAAACCAACATCCATATAAATATTTTGGAGTTGTCTACAGACTAAAAAGGGAAATAAAGAAAAAAATTAAAAGAACTAAAATTGTCCATATTTCCTTATTTTGAGAAAGTTAGAAAATTTTGGTTGAGAATTGGATATAAACAAAAAATACGTTTTTGTTTTGAGAAGAGAATGGAAAAAAAAAATCCTATTCAAATATATTCTAATTCTTTTTAAAAATACAATTTAATTTGACTTGTTTGTTTTGTCTTTTTTCTCTATAATATTTTTACAGCAAAAAACAACGCTAAGTAAATATTTTTGTTATCGTATTTTTTATTCTTATTCATTAATAAAATGTCAATTTATATATAAATTTTATTTTTTTAATAATAAATCATTCTTCAAAAACAATTTCCCACCAAAACCAAACTCACAATATATCAAATTCAAACATAACAACAACAACTAAACTTTTATCCCATTATATAGTTGGACTACATGGATTATACTTTCCCATCTTATTCTATTTTTATTCAATTTCTAATATGATTATATCATATTATCATGAAATATTAAATTCAAATATAAATTTTGAAAAGTTTATACATTATTAAAAAGTTCTCCAACATAAATTTTCATCAAAACAACCTCATCAATCCAAACACCTTGAAATTTTTTTTTTTCCATAACAAATTTTAATAAAAAAATCATTTTTAATTGAGAAAATACAATATCCCTTTTTCATAAAAACAATAAAAAAATAAATTTATTTCTTAACACACACAAATAAAATACCATATTCAAATAGAGATCATTGAAAATCTGGTCTCTGATCCAGGTCCTATGATCTCTAGAATCCCTCTTTCTCACAATAAATCTCAAAAAGATATATTTTCTATCTAAATGTTAAAAAAAAAATAGCCTACCTCAAAATACACGACAGAAAATCTAGACATTATTCAGAAAGCGAGTGCTCTCCTCCAGGTCCTCTTTGATGATGAGGCTGTGTTGGGACAGTAATGTCTCCTTCACCCTTTTTTCACTGCAAGATTACAAGTAATTATTATTTTAAACCAGATTGCACCAAGACAATTAACGTGCCATGGAAAAGATTTTCAAACACAAGGGAGAAACAAGAAAAGAAACACAAAATGAGGAGACAAATCAGAGAATATCAATCAAAGAAGTTACACATTTTGCTCATCAAAGTGCGGTTAAAGCTAGAAGTCAGCAATGAGTTAGATGTTAATGTTAGTGCAATGAATTTCACCTGTTCATTCCTTGGATAGAAAAAAGATGATGATAGTTTGGTTCAGGGCAGCTCCGCCTGCTTATAAACAATCTGTTTCCCTACAATTAGTTGGTTCCAAACCCGAAAAAATTAAGGATGATAAATGTAGGAAGTTGGCAATCAGCATAAAATTTCGCGCACTAATTACTGGGATCATACTACAATTCGGATAAAGATCAAGGTTGTTGTAGGTTGGTTCCCAGTCCTGCTGATTTTATACCAGGCCAGTAGAGGTAGTCTTGATTCCCCAGTTGCTGTGGTGAACTGTTGGAGAATGTAGAGAATCTAGGAAAGAACATCTAAGTTTAAGTTAGCAAAATCTTCACTCAAGGATTCAAGAATGGATGTTGCATATTTCCTCACCACTAGTCTTTACCATTCCCACTAAAAAAAGGGTTCAAATGGCACAAATCATAAGGCAAAAACCCTATAAATATTGTAGATTTTGTGAAGTGTTTTGAAACTTTTATAATTCTAAATAAAAAAATTAAAAGTTAACTATAAGTTTCAGTTTCCCTTCGAACTGTTTTTTAAGGAATCATGAGTAGCCCAACAACAAACATTTTCAACCTGTTGTATATGGACAAAGCATTCTACTATCATTTTCATTCCAAGTCAATAACTAAGACAAATTAAGCATTGGATCAATATAGAAATCTATTCTATTTAGAAGTATAGAGATTATATATTACTATTTTATTTCCAAGTATATCGATTCTATATTAACATTTCTGTTGGGAACTATATATGCGGACTAGCTAGTAGTTAGTTACTTGATGATCACTCAAAATGCAAATCATTTAAGAGCAATCTCATCACGAAACATTAAAATGTACTATAGACTTCGAATACATGTAAAGACAAGGCTTCTTTAGGGTTAATCTTAGAATTGGAATTATGTTGAAATTGAGTGATTTTTCACAGAAATTTAACAGTGTAAAAGTTACTCTAATTTCAATAGAATTCCTATAACCATGAGAAACTAAACATGCTAAACACCAAAACAAAATGTAGGATGCAAATTCTTGCAACTCAACATAGTGGTAAAATTGTTAAGGGTCTGTTTGAATGCGCCCATTTTTAAAAAAATCTTCAATACAAATCACAACAAAAACAAAATTATTCATTCCAAACAATCCTAAAATATTCTTTTCTCATAACAAATACCAAGAAAAAAAAATCATGATATAATCCAAAAATAATTCCTAAAATATTAGCTTTTGATGGTTTATTAAAAAAAATATAACTATGTTGTTTATACACAATCTTAGATTCCCTACCAAAAAAAACTCTATTAAATAATATATATATATATATATATATATATATATATAAAGCCATTTCATTAACAATAATAAAACCATTAAAAACACAATTTAGTTAGTTTTAAAGAAATTAAAAAAATGGGTGCCCTCATAAGCAGGATATCTTCCTTTTTTATATTATATATTATAGCAAACACACACATTATGTGTACGCAACTCTAAAAAATAAATAATCATATTAATTTTTGTTGCAAAAGATTGTATATTATAAATAACTAGCACATATATTGGGATATACATAGGTAATAGGGAATTTTTTTTGTTAAAATGTTTTAAACAATTTTTTTTTGTTACGCATGTTTAATATTTCTTTGTTATATGATGTATTAAATAAAAAATAAATTTAACTTACAAGATTTTAGCTTAGTTTAGTTCCTTAGAATGCAAACTTACATATTAGTGGAATAACAAGACAAGAAAATAAGGATGATTATATGAAAATAGTTATATACGAGATAAAATCATCTGAAATTAGTGACTAATTAATTGTTTGTTATATCTAAATTGATTTAAATGACAAGAAATAATTTATAGATGAGGTATCTCAACTTTCAAGTATTTCAACTTTTATTATTAAAAAAAATTATAATATATGATAAGTGTAGTGAACATATCTAATGTTTTTGAAAATCAAATCTTTGTCATGAGATTATATAAATTACATTTTGCCACCAAAAATGATCTAACCACAATTGCCTAACCATGTTCTAGTTATAATCACAAGATGATCCCTGTATATACTTCAAATAAACATGAAATTAAAGTAGACCATAGATGATATTTATCAAACTTACGATTTTATTAATCCCATGCAATTAGAACATATGTAGTACTCAAAAATTCATATCCTTATGAGTTATACAATAAAATCAATCTTTGAAAAATAAAATATCTTTGAAAAGGATAAATCTCTAGTGATTGGAATGGAATTTGATAACTGAAGTGAGAAATAATATTTTAAATCAGATAACTAAAGTGAAAAAGATCAAATGACCATTTCTATCAAAATATCAACAAACAATGCAAGAATTTCAAACATTTTCCAAAAGTCTCATCCTCGATGAACGCATGTTTGAAAAATCGTGAAAAAAATTAAATGACTATTTCTATCAATTCATTTCATTTGTTAGATGCAACAATTAGTACTCAACATTCAAAGAAAAAATGACAACAAAAACCAAGAATCTGGAGTACCAACCTTGAAGGGTTTAAATTTTGATGCCACATTAAATCTGGCTTTACATCTTTATATTCATCGATCAATCCCACGACATCTTTCGATTCATCATTCAACAGCAACGGTGCCGGTGGATTTATAATAGCTTCGATACCTTCACTTTTATACCCAACAAGATTAGCCAGGAGAAAATCAAAATCGTCACAACCAGCAGCATTTTGAAACAGCATGGGCATGGACTGAGGAGCATCATCGTAACCTGGACGTACCGATGTACTAGGATTGAAACCCATACGAGGAGGATTCACCTTTATCCCCATAGATTCCGAACGAGAAGAACTGTTAATATTATTAAGGTTTTTTCTAAGGGCTAACTGTCGAGAAACAAAATAAAATTCAGACTGAAAAAGCTTAATCTGCTTTTCAAGTCCAAGCATGAGACGATAACAGCCACCAACAGGGTCCTGCGCACGCACATTGGCTTGATAAATCATAGACTTCATTGCATCATTTCTTTCGTTTGGTTTAACACAGTTGTAAACCTTCATCATATTCCTAACCCCAAACAATTTGTGTGCATTAAGGAATTGTTTTTGATGATCGGGAGGAAAATATGGAGCTAAAACACAACCGGGAACGCATCTCCTACGTTGATATTTGCATGCTGCGCATGCCCTTGTATCATTATTGGTTTGTAATTCTTCTCCTTGGGATTTTTTTGTTTCTTGTTTGTTGATGATGATGTTGGTATTAGTACTTTTACTAGTGCTGGGTTTTTGAATGTCATCATCCTTCTTATCACCGCCGTCGTTCATGCTCATGTGTAGAAAACATCGGCTCTTTTGACGCCTATCGGTCCTAATTTTTCTCAAAACGTACTTTGTGTTTTTTTTTATATTTATGAAGAAAATTAAACAAATAATTTGGACGATATGTACGTGTTCAGAAACATACGGTAATCGTGCAATTAGTGATTCCTATCGTGAATTAACCGCTTGAGGGGTTTAATTTTATCTCTAATTATGGAATTATTCATTAATTAATTTGATTGCAAATTAATTTAATTGATTGATCAAATTAATCAAATCATCTTTTTTTCTATATATGTTTACTTTAACTTTATTTTATCTTCAAGATAAATAATTGTACACGATGTCAAAATCTTATAGAGTGGTATAGTGATATACGAATTTTCTGTACCACTTTTGTGTATCACTTCTTCTGACACTCTATGAATTTTAACACGTGTAAAATCACGTATCCCTTATTGTTCAATCATCAAATTGATATTAGAGTTTTAGTTTAATGTTTAAAAATTATATAATTAACTAAGTAAAAGAGCACATGACACATTTATGAGTGCTAAGGAGAATTCAAAGTTGGTAAAATGGGTTCATATATAGATCGAAAATATGATTCTAATTTCGCGATTAATAGAGGTTGAAAACATACTTTTAATTTTCTAAAATCATAATTCTAACTATTTAAATTATGATTCTAATTAAGTTTCTATGACAATTTATCGAGGTTGAAATTATAATTATAATTTTCTAAAATCGTAGTTCTAATTTTCTATGGATAATTAATCACAATTAAAATTATAATTATAATTTTTTATCGCTTTTATTTTTTGGAAATGATAATTAACTCATCCCGATCTAATTTCCTAGTTGAAATGATAATTAAATCATGTCTAATTTCTTACCTCTCTTTTGTCGCAGGTGGAAATCAATATTTTACTCTTCGGTACGTATATGATACTAATTGAACTTCTTTTGACAATTTTATGTTTATCATTTTAACTCTTTGGACGTTTGATTTTTCCAAATAACTTCTTCTTTAAACAAATATTATTAAAATAACATATTTCTCAATTTTATACTTATTCCTTTAACATTTTTTTAGAAACAGTGCAAGACAAAGTATTATCTCTCCACAAATTATTGTCTTTCAATCATATCTCTCCACATATTTCTTTCATTTTTTCTCGTTTTCTTTTGTTTTTTTCTTTTTTCTTTCAGAAAGCGATAACTTATATTTCTCTTTGGCTGAGCATAAAAAAAAAAGTGCTATTTATGGTTAAGTATCCCAATTCCCAGGAGATCAAATCTCATGTCCAAAATTATCTCTGTTCTATTATGTATAATGGAAAAAACCACGTAGTTTAACTAAAATTAGAGACTAAAAACATAAATATCACTAAAATCACTTCACAATTATTAGACCATAATTAAACAAGTAATTAGTGAACCCGATAAGACACATATAATCTTGGAGAGAAGATCCAATGTCAATTCCCAACTATATATATATATATATATATATATAAACTCATTTAAAACAGATTCATATATAAAATGGATAATTAATAAGAGTTGAAATCTTGATTTTAATTTTCTAATACTTTTATTATATTTTAAAATTGTGATTAGTTTCGTTTCAAATCCATTCCAGAAGTGAGTAACGTTAAATTAGGGGACTACCATAATTAAAACATCGCATTAAGACAAAGGCACACTGGTTGCTAGAGCTATTAAACAAATTTTGATTTGTATATATCCTGGTTTTAAATTTGTTAATTAATGTAATATATTTTACACCTAAAACCTGTGCTACTAATTAAATAAATAATTTTGATTTTTTTATATAAATAATGGTGTTATATTAGTTTATTATGGTAGTGGATCAAATCATTAAAAAAAATTAAAAATAATAAATAGATAGAGAGAGAATGCATCAACCAACCACCTAGTTAAAATTTTGTATTTTTTTTTTCATTTATAAAAAAATCATTATGATCAATGTTTGTGCAACAGTAGTATCTTGGAATGATGTTCCAAAAATAAGAAAAAATTGAATGTTAATGATAAAATGAAGATTGGACCAAATGTATATCCTCATGCAAGTTAATATGAGTTACAAGAACATTAAATCATGATTTTCTTATAATGAGTCTCAATTGTTCAGAGTTTGATCCTTGTAGTTTAAAGCTAAGCTTTATCTTTTGTTACATGTGTATCTTGTATATGTTATGAAATTATCCAATGCAAAAAAAATTAAAAACAAAAAGTAAAAAAAGATGATGGTTGGGATGGTTGATATGCATCTTTTGTTTAATATTATTTTATCTTATTTTGTTTAATATTCAAAAGATGTCGTTTTATTAAAATCACAAATTAAAAGTATAAATATCATTAAAATTAAGGGTAAAATACACTAAATCCCTCTATACTATTGCTCTGTTCCACCTTTATCCCCTATAGTTTTAATTACAACAACTAACTCCCTTAACCTTTTAAATTAAAGAAAATCAATAACAACGTTAAATATAGTCAATGAAAAGATAATTTTAATCTGACTAAAACTCTTTAATACATACGACAACCAATTAATTAATGAAGAAAAATGAATAGAGCCAATGTAAATATAATTTTAATCTTATTAGAATTGTTCAATATCTACAACACTAATTGTATTCCTATCAGAATTGTTCAATATTTAAAATACTCAATTAAACTTTAAAAAATATAAAATATAATAAATTGACATGAAACTAACTAGCAATGAAAGAGATTTTTCAAAATATATCCTACAATATTTGTCATGATTTCTTCATTAGCATAAAAGGATTCCTTCTTAGTCTTTTGTTAAAATTTTAGGTTTTCAGTTATTGATTACTTTTATTAAATAATTCTTTATTTTGAAGATAATCTTGTCATTTTATTATCTTATAATAAAGTCATGTGTTCAATTTTATTTAATTATTTAAGTACAATTAATATATTAAACTAATTATTCTAAAATTAGAAAATTAAGGGGATTAAATATTTCAATTAAAACCATAATAGGTAATTGTGGAACGAAGCAATAGTATAAAGGAATTTAGTGTATTTCACCCTAAAATTAAATATATAATTATTAAATATTAACTCGGGAAATTTAAAACATAATTTTAATTTTGATTTTAATAAAACAACTATGACCATTGAATAAAATAAATCAAAATAATCTTAAACATAAAACCTATCTTGACATCAGCATGGCTGGAGTTGTTGAGGGGTTGTATTGTATGGGTGGGGCTATAAGCCTATAACTACTGCTTAAGTTAACATGGGTTTGTAGGCTTGTAGCAATTGAAGATCTAACGTAAAGTGAGGGCCATTTGGTTTTGTGTAGGCTATGTTTAGATAATATTTGAGGTTGGATTGAAATAATCAATCCATCTACTACGTGCCTAAGATGTTTAGTTAGTGGGCTTTTCTTGAAAACATAGACATAGGAACAAAACTCTGTGGCAACTAAAGGGGCTGCAGAAATTCAACATTCCAAAGTGTGTTTCATTAATTTCCAGTTGGGGTAGTTGGTCCAAGAATCTATTCATTTTTGCTTCGTCAACAAAGTCCAAATAGGCCAAAAAAAAAAAAAAAAAAAAATACCATTCCAATTGATTAAAGATAGTGCAGGTATCAAGTCATATTAATCTGTAATATATACATCTTCGATTTTGATTATTCTCATCTGTGTAATTTTTCTTTTTTTCTTATCCACCAGGGAAATGGGGATGTGGCTCATGTGGGAATGGTATCTTGACTTGTTAATAATCTTTATTGAGTAGGTATTGACTAGTCCAACCAGTCTTACGTGAAGTGAATTCATATATTCAACGTTAGGTTAATTGCAAAATTAGAATCACGAATACAACCGTTTCATATATGAATCGCTTAAGTATACCCGAGTATAAAGTTGTGATGTAAGGGCATGGCATATGAATGTTAATTTTTTTTTTTACCAATCCTAAAATGGTTGTGTAAGTATTACTCCTGAGTCCTGAGTTAATGCAGTCAATACTTTGTGCCTATACAATCCATAAATGAGAAAACTAGTAGTATCATCTTTCTGTCTTTTGAGTTTTGATTTGTGCTCCTTCATTCATTGAAATCCTCTCTTATTTTCTTTCTTACCTAAACGTGCAACTTGCGAGGCTGGCCTTAAAGTTTTAGAGCCTACTACTAAACAAGGCCAATGAGAAATCAGTTTTGACTCTTAATGGGTTGCAGGAAATTCTATGAACAAACAAAGGAAGATAAGAAATGCAGATGGCAAAGCATGAAATGTCGTAAACAGTTGAAACAATGCCAAGGCAACAGAGATATTGCAAGATTTCTTCACAGATTTTGGAGAATAAAGTTGAATCAAACCAATAATTCTATTCAGCCCACCATGTAATATAAAAGCTCTTTGTAAAGCATTCTTTACCGCACACAACCGGTTTCAGTTTGAGAACATGTCTAAAACTTTTCCTTAATATCATACTTATAACCATTTCATATCCCAAATTTCAACAATCTCCAAATTTCTTGGAGCAAACTAACATTTACTCGCAGAGCTTTCCAAGAAAAGTATCACAAAATCAACAGCCAACATTAGCTGATATCTTTACCTTGCAGATTGAGGACATCTGATGAAAATGGCAGAACAAGTCTTACTATAAATATGATAAAATGATACATGAGATGACAAAAGTTTTCTCAAGATCACAATTGGAACCATAATGCTTAAGAAAAAGAAATTTTAATGGAGCTGGATCGTCTTCTCATACCTACTTATGCAATAATCATAAAAAAAAGAAAAAAAAAAAAACTCAATGATAAATCTTCAAGGATTAAGGTCTCAACCATGAGTATTAACAGCTTCCCACACTAAATTCTTTGGAATGGGATTGGTGAGATCGCGAGCCTGCAATGCTGCATTTTTGAGCGTCCTTACAGTCATCACGTTGGCCTCCCAAAATGATGCCACATGATAAGGTAAACCATGCTTCTTGCAAAGCTCCTTTACAAGTGGAGAGATTTTCCTAAGATGACATCTGGGCAACCTGGGAAACAAATGATGCTCGATCTGAAACTGCAATCCACCATGGAACCAATCCATCCATGATGAGGAAGAAATATTAAGGGATCCACCAGTTTGCTTCTCAAACCAATCATTTCCACTTGGTTGCCCAACATAGACACTGGAGGAGAAATGGTTCAAGCAAAATTGGACATGCTGAATTCCAGTTATGGTAAAACTAGCAACAACAAACATTATCCTTTCACCCCAGTTTGGCAAATAAGACACTAGCAGGGGATACCAAATCCAGAACACAAGCACCCCCAAGAGCTCCTGAGCCCTATGGGGCACTCTTCTCTTAGATAACAACAATGCCAATGATTGAGCAAACAAATTAATTCTAGCAAAACACATCACAGGATAAAAAGTCCAGTGCTGATTACAAACTAGGAACCTGCAAACAGCATTAAAATCCATCTTTCTCCCATAAAAATAAGAAGTGAGTGAGCTAAAAAACTTAGGAGATACCGCAAAGAAAGGCATGTGCTGAAGATCAGGATCGAACTCAAGACTATTGCAAGTGATATGATGAGCATTGTGGTTCCACTTCCACCAAGCAATGCTGATTCCTGCAATACAATTCCCAGTAAGGATCTGCGCCCATCTGTTAATGCCGCGTGTCATCATGATCTGATAATGCCCTGAATCATGTCCAAGCCACCCACTCTGAATCCAAAGAACCCCCATTAGTCCACCACAAATCAAATGAACCAAGACACTTTCACTAAAGAAAACACCATAAACACTCGAACAAAACAGCATTGCTATGAAGCTCATGGTAAAGAAAGTAACATGGCCTTTCTTCTCAAAATAGCCCATTTTGTTGAATTCATAAGCAAGCTTTCTGTAATCCTTGGACATCTCAGACATAGTGTAATCTTTGAGATAAAACCCATTAAAGAATTTATCAAGAAACTTCCAAGCAGTGCCAGGATGGTATGCTACAAAGGCATCAGTCACATCTTGGCCTGCAAGATTCAAAAGAGGAAATTCGCCACCTGGGTGATCCTTGACCCAATCAGAGACATCATAAACCTTCCCCTGAATTGAGATCCATAAATCCCCTGGTTTGTTATGGTTCTTGAGCTCATCTGAGCTAATGTAGCTCTTGGGTTCAGCCATAGATCCAAGAATGATTGTAAAAATGTAAACTTTATGCTAAAAGAAAGGGATCTGAGAAGACCCTTTCGTTCCTGGTTTCTCCTTCTCACACCCTTTCTTGAAAGGATAAAGTAAAATAAAGCTTACAAATTTTAGGTCATTGAAAAAAGATTATTACTTGATAGTGTAAAAGGCAGTACTGTCAGTGTTTGGCTTTTGTGCTTGGGGTTGGGGTGTCTGTGACTGTGTGAGTGTGACTGTGTGAGTGATGATATTTTGATACGAGGGGAGGGGATATGGCCCATATGGGAAGCGCCACGGAATGTTTTAAAAATGGAAATAAACTGCAACAAGGAAAAATGGAGAGTGGGTGACTGTGAGCTGTTCAATGGAGCAAAACTACTGTCTTCCAATTAAATGCTTACTAAGAATGTGAAAAGTACGAAAGAGATTGAAAACTTCATTTCATTTGCTAGAAATTTCTTGAAAGTGGCAAGATTTTGCGGGGTAAATTGTTGTTGTCTTGCAGGTAGTTTCGTTAGTTGGCACAAGTCTACAAGATTTTGGACTGATTGGTTATCAGACATTTACATGGCTTTGGAATTGCACGTTGTGGGACTTACATTGAGCTGCAATCGTGATTGCTTAGGGACCACCATAGCCATAGCCATAGCCATAGCCATAGCCATCCATATATGAACTCTCATAATTTGCCACCCTGAAATACTGATTCAAGTTTTTGTACACCGATTAAACAAGATCTCTTGTTAATATGCCATGGTTTAAACTTCATTTGTGCTACTATTACGGTATCATCATCACATTCTTCTGAAAATTGAAATAGTAAAACAATGTTGCTAAAAGGAAAAAAAAAAAGAACCCAAAAGACAAAATGTTGTTTGCATATTCCTAACCAAGTCCAGTGCATATATGACTGAGATCAATTGGATGGATACATTGAAGGCCTTAATTGACGTTTACAATTGAACTATTTTCAAGGATGATTGTCCAGATTGATTTCTCATCAGTACAATTTCCAGCAAAGTTTACATATTTACTATTGGTGACTAATGTAAGATAGGATTCTGATGGTGTATCATGACAGAGGTCAATCAGTGTTTTTTAGTTAAGTTTTCTTATATTCATTCTTTCAATCGTTATTTCAATTTATAAATATACATAAGAGCGTGTAACATGTATGATAGAGTTTTAATTAAATATACTTAAGTTATATTTATAAAGATAAATAATAGGGGGAGTGAAATTCTGGAGTGACTGACGTGACAGTGATAAAAAGACAAACTTATTACTTACCCAATAGGTTCACTCATCATTTGGTTAGGGTATTAATTTGTATTTTTATAACTGCCACGTAAGTCACTCCAGAATTTCACTCCCCATACCATTGCTCATTTATAAATTAAAACATGAAATGAATTAAGTGATTTCTTAGGCTCCTCTCTAAATTACTTAGTCAGTAAATGTATATAATTGAGTCATGGAATGGACGATATTAAAAAGGAAATAAATACACTGCATATGGTTTAACTTTTGCAAACTTAATGTACAAGAATGGGCACAGATTAATTGTTGGAGGAATTACAAACTCCAAAGTTGGCGTTTAAGTATACTTTAATACATTTCCATCTCCAACTTGGCAACTTTCTGTTGGAAAAACTATTGAGGAAATCGGATCCATCCCAAAATATAGATGTACTTCTTTTCCCATTTGCATGAAATTCTGTAAAGATTCTTGATAGTTATTATGACCAACAATTTCTTGAATTCAATAAAACTCAATTCACTAGAAAATTACACTCATAGAAGCAACCCCTCAATATAGCTGGATGTTGAGAGATACTATATTGATTAATAAATGCAATCAATAAGCATCAAACATGCATGTTCAATTAATTGATTAACTCTTAAGTAACTAACTTCATATCTATATATATAAACCTTACATACCACTATTATTATTATTATTATTATTTAATTAATTAAAGATTGTCAATAATTCAATCATCTCTTTTTAATTAAAGCTTTTTATTCTGTTGCTTAAAAGAAGATTTCATGCCCGAATAAAAATCTTCTAATGTTGAACAACATTAATATATAAAATCCAGGCTGATAAATTCAACGCGAATATTAATTCTTTTATCAAGTTTCTAAAATCTTGATTGATTACGTGATAATTCAATTTCATTGATTATGGATGCTTTGTTGCATGGTTGGTTTGTTTTTTTTATATTGTTATCCCTTCTTCGTTCATTTTAATTAAACTTAATTTTGCTTTCCAATCATCAACCGTCTTCCAAGTAGAATAGCCTTAGTAATAGCATTGCGAAACTCAAAGAATTGAATTGCATTTCTTGCTTGCTTGCATGCACAAACTAAAAACTGAGAATTTAAAGTTTGAAAGCCAAGCCTTACCGTGCCCTCTAACAATCCTTTCATACAGTAAAAGAAAAACAAAAAAAAAAACAAAAAATTGTTTTTCTTTATATATGTAAACTGCAAGAAATTGTTCATTTTTGGATTGGAAAGTCCAGCAAGTAGAGTTGGCTGAATTGAAGCAACGATGGTAGCTTTTCAGATGTAATTTATGCAACAACAAGATCATCACTCAATGTATTAATGATGGTAAGGTTAGCTGGAAACTTAAAGCATATTGTATGGCTGCATGTCTCGTTTATAATTAAGGGTAGATGGCTGCAACTTGGGGGAAGTAATCAAGAATATACTTATTGCATATTCTTTCAAACAAAAATATAAAATATCTATCCCTTTTGGAGTTTGGACAAATATTGCACAACAAATTAACTACGTACGTATTGGTTGGTATTCAATTAAAATATTATAATGTACTTATCATCATAAGTATTTTTGGCAAATAGTTCATGTTTTTTAATATCAAGAATGATGAGGAAATCAAAAGGAAGTTCATTTTACTTGTTGGAGGAGTTTGAGGGATGATTTTTTGTATTTAGAAATTACACAAAACTTATTTGAAATCGGTTGATATATAAGTCATGATTCATGTATAAAATAAATAATTAATCACGATTGAAATCGTAATTCTAATTTTCTGTCACTTTGGTTATAGAGGAATACAACAAAAGAGCAAGGGTTATTGTTTCCTTTTTTGTGTTAAGTTGAGAAATACAAGTAGATACAATAACATTAACATCCTTATAATGTTTTACATTAATATATGCAATGTACTATGACAAGATTGATTAGTTTTCATAGTTTAATTTTCATATTTACTCTTTTTTTTTTCTTTTAAGTATTGGAACAAAAGGTAATAATATCATAAATGAAGAGGGTTGATATTACATTACCTAATAGCATTTTTTTTTTTGGGTTAATACTTGCTTCACTGCCTTATGTGGTTAATAATGATATAAGGTTTAAATCTTGCTATTTTTATGGACATATATAAACTCTCTCACTCCAACTTCTTAAAGTTTGAATCGAGCAAAGCCATATTATAACAACTACCAAATGGCTTTTGTATCCAGCAAAATGCCATTCACCTAACATTCAAATTGCCAATTCATTGGTCTTAGACTCTTATGTTGTTTTTAGGGGAAAATGCAAAAAATAAAAATAAAAAAATAAAATAATAATAAAAAAATGTTATCCCTAGTTTTCTTTAAAAAAAAAAAATCATCGATCACATATATATTGTATAATTTCGCTGTCTGTACTAAAAATATGCACTTAATTTTTCTCCTTCATTCTTTTTGTTTACTTTTTTTAACGAAAAATATACATATATAATGATCAAAAAACATGCATGTGTTTGTTTTTCACTAACGAGTTAAATAGAATTGGATAAAGAGATAAATTTGATGTATTTTTTGTTTAATGTAAGTAACGAATTTACATAATTTTAAATGTAAATAATGAAAAATTAAAGATTTTCTACCAAATATCAAGGGTTACTTTTATAATATTCTCTTGAAACTTGTGGAAGAGAGGACAAATATTTTCCAATCATTGTCCCACAACAAATATAATTGAAATGCACAGCCCAGCCCAGTCCAGTCTAGCCAAACCCAATTCTCAAAAATAACAATATATATTTGGGCCACTTAATAAATAAAATGTTTTAGGGGCAGAATTGTAATTTCAAAATCAAGAATTTTTAACCATATCAAAGAATATCCCGTTCAGTCATTCTTGATGCTCCCAAAGTTCCGAATACCTTAAAAACTTCCAAAAAATCCCCAGAGACCGTAGCGTCCGTGCAACACTGCATTGCACTGCACTGCACTCTTAAGTAATGCGAGTGACCATTTTGTATCTAAAACTCAAGGTGGGGTGCTGTTGCTGAGTGACCCTTTTGGATTTGCTTTCTGATTCTTCTGTTCTTGATAAGGTAAATGATTATTTTAAGTCAGCTAAATGTTCATCCTTATCAATTCAGTCTCGCAAGAACCTTCCATTTTTGCTGATTGGGTTTAGTCCAATTTTTGTTTATAGCATTTGGTAGCTTTTTTTTTACTTTTAATTTTGTTGATATAGCATGATTATTAAGTTGTTGTCTTGTGTTCTTGATTTATAGTTAGTATATTTTTGGCGTTTGAAAGAGTAATGTTACTTGTTAAGACTTCATAAATATTTGAAAGAGTTCTTGCTAGATTCTGAGTTCTAAGTTAGTTTGCATTTAGCTTTGTACTAACTTTAGCTTTGAAATTAAGGGGTTAGTGTTAAAAAACTGAATAAATCATTCAAAACGAGAAGATAAATGGCTTAACAATTGAAAGTTAACTGATTTTGATTGTGATCAAGTTTGATTTTTTACTGTTGATTTATTTCCAAGTGTAGGGATTATGGACTGGTTTGTGCATATAATTCTTTTGTTTGTTTCACTAGAGCTCATAGTGATGGGAAGTTAGGACTTTATAGAATAATTGGCTGCGAGGCATTGTAACTGGCTCTGTTGAACTGCTTCTGGACTTGCAAAGAAATGTTGCCTTTGCCAGATAAATTTATTACATTTTATAGATGGTTTCTGTTATAGTTTAAGCGCTTGCGTGTATGAACTGCATGTTAATGGTCCTAATGATGTTTTGTTTGCCAATAAGGATTCGTTGTTGCCTATATTTAGGGAGAGCATAATCGTATTTCTGAATTTGATATGAAGTTTGGCTATCATATTTGCAGGTTTTAATACAATTAGAGTGCAACTGGTGGCTACTATGGCACATTTGCTTTCTACCTCTTGTTCTTTGACTATATCTTCCAGATGCAAACAGCCACACTATTTGTTAAAGAACCAAGGCTCTTCAAGATTTCCAACGTCTTTTAATTTGCCTATGTCATCAGCCTTTCAATCAGATAAGCTCATCTTGCGCACAAAAGGGTCGAAAAGATGTTCTACCATCTATGCAATGGCTGTTTCTCTAAGTCAAGAATCCAAAACTGAGCCTGGTTCTAGCTTTCCACCAAAGACTGGTGAGCCAGCCAGTGGAAAGAAGGTCATGGTCATTGGTGGTGATGGCTACTGTGGTTGGGCTACTGCACTCCATCTATCAAACAAAAATTATGAAGTTGCCATTGTCGACAACCTTGTTCGTCGCCTTTTTGACCACCAGCTTGGCCTCGATTCTCTTACACCCATTTCTTCTATCCATAATCGTATCCGCCGTTGGAAATCCCTCACTGGCAAAGATATTCAACTATATATTGGTGATATATGTGACTTTGAGTTCCTGTCTGAAACTTTTAAATCATTTGAACCTGATGCTGTTGTCCACTTCGGAGAACAGAGATCTGCCCCTTACTCCATGATTGATAGGTCAAGAGCTGTATTTACCCAACACAACAATGTGATTGGAACACTTAATGTTCTCTTTGCCATAAAGGAGTTTAGAGACGAGTGTCATCTTGTGAAGCTTGGGACCATGGGAGAGTATGGGACCCCAAACATAGATATTGAAGAAGGTTACATAACAATTACTCATAATGGAAGGACAGACACTCTGCCTTATCCCAAGCAAGCAAGTTCATTCTATCATTTGAGTAAGGTCCACGATTCCCATAATATTGCATTTACTTGCAAGGCCTGGGGAATCAGAGCCACTGATCTAAACCAGGGAGTAGTCTATGGTGTGAAAACAGATGAAACTGCAATGCATGACGAGCTATGTAACAGATTTGATTATGACGGAGTATTTGGAACTGCATTGAATAGGTTTTGTGTCCAGGCTGCTGTTGACCATCCACTTACGGTCTATGGCAAAGGAGGCCAGGTATATTTCTTTTTCATATTTTTCTGTCCTACTGTTATTTGATATTAATTCTGCAGGATACTTTGATAACAAGTGGAGAATCTTTCAACAGTTTAAGAATGAATGGGTTTCACGTGCTATCCATAATTTATGTCTTCATAGATTCCGGAAGTTTATCTGGAAATGGAATGCTTAGTGATGCTCATTTCAAAATCACATTATCTATAGGCAGACCATTCTTTGCTACCTTGCTATTTGTGCATAAATTTAATTTGTTCCGCATATGTTTCTGGGGATGGAGGAATAAAATCAGTTTTATAAATTCAGTGCTAGAGGTTTTCATAAAAAAACTTAGTGAAGATATTCTATTTATGTGGCTTCAGTTTGCAATGCACTCTTTTTACCAAAAGAGGAATTAGGCAAGTGGTTAATTTCTAACGTACATTGACAAAAAGAGAGAAGCACACTGCTCCGAGTGGGGAAAGGGAGGAGGTAATTGTGGCTAGAATGGCTTTCAGCAACTAAAAATCTCTCCCCTACTGTTTAAATGACCATTTGTTAACCTTTGTTTCATTTCATCCCTCCTTGAATCTACTGAATATTTTATGATGCATTTGGTTTGAACCATGCAGACCAGGGGATACCTGGATATAAGAGACACAGTTCAGTGTGTTGAAATCGCAATTGCTAATCCAGCACAACGTGGTGAGTTCAGGGTTTTCAATCAATTCACGGAGCAGTTTTCTGTCAATGAACTTGCATCCCTTGTAACAAAAGCGGGAAATAAACTTGGTATTGAGGTGAAAACTATGTCCATTCCTAACCCTCGTGTAGAAGCAGAGGAGCATTACTATAATGCCAAACACACTAAACTCATTGAGTTAGGTCTGAAGCCGCACCTTCTCTCTGATTCTCTTCTTGACTCGCTGCTGAATTTTGCTATTGAGTTTAAGGTTCGGGTTGATACGAAGCAGATAATGCCCAGTGTTTCTTGGAGAAAAATCGGTGTCAAGCCAAAGACTGTTGCTGCTTAAACAAGTTGAAGATGGTGAAGATTTCAGCATTTGATTATCTTCTATTATAGTGCTGTGTCAATTTTAAAGGGGTACTGTATTTTTGAACCTTTTACATGGCTGCTTTAAGATCCATCAAATTATGAGTGTAAATTTTTGTAGGAAGAATAGAAACTCTAGTAATAGCTTGGCTTTCTCCTGATCAGTTGCTAACCTGGAAGGATTTCCTTTGTATTACCTTCAATGTACTTCTACAAGAACCATGTACAAGTGTTTGCAGTACAAAATAACCCGTTAATGATTGAAAGTTTTTGAAATTTCTGTTTTCATTCTACAAAGCATTCCTCCAAAAAAGAGCAAAATCCAAGTGGGCATTTGACAAAAAACGTCAAGATAGAGTGAGAGAGATGGGGGAAGAATTGCGTATATATCCTTAAACAAAATGGATTCGTCTTGTTTGTAGAATCACTAGACATAATCTGTGTAACTACACGATTTTGTAAATTACAATTTATTTGCCAAAACCTGTCTTTATTTCTGTCTTTCGAACGAGATAATCTTAGCTGCTTCTGGCGTCTTGTTCAAATGGCATACTCAATGTTGTCATCCGTGAAGGACTCCGATGTTGTTCTGAGGCACAAATTGACAAATGTCATCAAAACCTATGAAAATCCAATTTATTCAAAACAAATTTCTCATTTTATCCCCCCTTACTAGAGTCGGGAATGAATAACTCTATCAGATTGTCTGCATGCTGGTAGCCCACTCGTTACAAAATCCAGCACAACTGAAGCTAATTCATCTTGACGCGAAGTGAATTCATGATCTGCACCTTCGAAAATGTGTAGTTTATGATTGGGTATGTGCTTGGCAAATTCCATAGCATCATCGATTGGTACAAGTTCATCAAGAGAACCATGAACAGTCAATACTCTGCAAATAAACTCAGAACCACCAACACAGCACAGTTTAATACTAAACGCCATTTGACATACTTAGGTTCTAGTCAGAATCATTGTGAAGATTGAACAACAATAATTAAAATGTTTTGCAATCCACAAACTGATAAGCAGAGCAGTCATTGCAATGATCAACAACAACGTATTAAAACCAATTGATTACCTGCATGTTTTGTCGATTTTTTCAGATGCTGCACAGGTGTCAGTTGTTAGACGGTCCATCAAACTCTCCTTAGTTACGCGATACTCGGTCTTCCCTACATTAGCACAAATACATCCATGTGACGTGATATTTGAATTATTGCAAATACAAGAATAATATTTGCGCTAGTGCTTGCTTTTTAGAGAAAAGTAACTGATCTACATCATTTCTGTGACAAATCAATATTATGCATAAAGATGAATTACAGTGCTAGCTACCCCTTCTGCTCTTAACGTCAATGTATCCATTTTGCTCAATTTTTTCCAGAAAGCCTTTTCCCAAGCGACCTTCGATTCCCCTCTCCAGATTGAAGCGGCCAGAGATATTGACAATCAATTGTATGTCATTATTCCTTGAAGCATACAAGAGCACAGCATTTCCTCCTACAAGATTTCAAGAAGCAATATGTCTCCTTCAAGAAATTAATGGTACAATAACGATCTCCACACTGTTTCAATGAATCAGGATGTCACTTGGGTGTGGGGAAAGACAAGTGGTTGGGAGGATGGGAGGAGTTGGAGATAGTCACTTGAGGTTTGACCTTGGGCATAAACTTTCATACCTTTACTATGCCCAACAAGTGCAGCCACAAGACGTTTCTCTCCTTGGAAGTGTTGAACCACGGAAAGTAAGTCATCTGCTTCTCTACGGTAGTTACCATACTGAAATGATCCTTGACTGTCCCTGGCAACACAAGAGCCATAGAAGGCGTAACAAGAGCAAATTTTGGGAGTTCAAATGAATAAAGATTTCCTTCTTCCACTCTGAAACATAGATAACTCGATCAGCTGAAAAACAAACACTTTACTCATTTACCAAGATATTAGACAATGAATAAGAACCAGGACAACTGGGCTTTGCTCTCTCTCTTGGGGAAAAAAACCTTAAAAAGTGTATGACACTATATATTACAAGCAATGTAATACAATTAATTCCAAAAATTTTGCCCCATATACTTATTCTTTTCTTTCAAGATTCCCTGTTATTGAGAAAGGACAAGATACTAATTATATAAAACAATGGGGAAAATAGTCATTATCAGAAGTTCACAAAATAAGCATCAATCTCTCAATGTGTTCTTCCACGAGGCTCTTGAAGTTTTAGTGTTTCATCAATCATGGGAACGATCGTTTACCAAGAATGAAGAGGGAAACAAGGGAAAGGAAACCAATATGCCAAAATGTAATTTAAGCCAACAACTGGAGGAAACCATATCCTTGGCAGTTTGGCATAAATAAAATGCTTACAGTTCCACACTAGCAAAATGAACTTCTATATTCGGACTAATTCCCGCAAAAAAAGGTCTCTCATTCGAAAATTTTAACATCATGTTTCCTTCATTTTGTGTCTTTTCAAAGAACTTGTTTAAAAAGGATGTGAAATCACAAATTGAGAACAAATACCTCGCCAAGAGGTGCTGATCAACTTAAGAATGCAAAGAAAATTCTTTTAACCAGGTTTATTGAACTTTGTGTCATTTTCACCGGAGAATTGGAAGTTGGCTAGGAGTAATAGTTCATTGGCTTGTGACTTACCCATTGCCAGCAAAATCAAAGCGGAATGCACTAATTCCTTCTTTTGCAAAAGCAGCAGCTAGATTCACCATAGGAATGCGGTCCTGAAATAATGGACAAAGATAACAAACCACATCTATTACCAAACATTTTTTAGCAATAGAACTAGTGTAATCAATGACGTTAGTATACAATCAAATGGATTTTGCATGGAATTATTTTGATGATTACGTAATTAAATGATTCTAAGAAAGTACTCTGACAGCCATTTCATGCTTCCAACATTTAAGTACCAAACCACATCATCTCGTCACACTATTTTTAGAGCCTCTGAAGGTTTGGAAACTATATGCACTCAAACCATCATAATATACGGTCAAAGGTATCAAAACAAAAACCAGGTGCCCTGGTTTCAGATATCTTTCAGACACACAGAAAGCAAAGATTCAATAAGTTTAAGCAACAAACCAAGTTAACATGCCTTCTTCAGAAGTGTTGGGGATGTCATGTGTAAACCCCGAGTGATGGTCTAACAAGTCGGTCACATATTTAAAAAGAATATTTGTACATATTTATGATACTATGCTATTTTTCAAAGGAAATCTAAAAAGCTGACGAACAATATAACAAGGAGAATACAGAACTTGAAGGTATGTTGAGCAGGCATGCAAATTTGGTAGTTAACTACACCAAAGAACACAGAGAAGCAAACAGAACATTATCAGTGTCAAAAACAAACCTTTGTAGATCTAAATCCATGACAGATAATTACAAGCTCCTTTGACCCTGTTTCATGCAATATCCCCACAAGCTTCTCCTCGTGTTTGTTGTGTATAGATACTCTTTTTTGTTCATGAGTCCCTTCCAAGCAGGATAAAGAAAAAAAAAAAAAAATCATAACACATACTTAAACGGATCACAAAAATCCAGCAACTAGCAAAATTTAGGCCTGCCAGTAACACACTTTCTATGAATTAATGAAGAAAATTCTGTCTTACATTTGACTATATGCTCTAGGAATCCTAGTTCCTTATGGTACATTCTATCTTAGTACAATTTGGTTTTCCATTATAAAATTGTGAACCTTTTAATGTTTTACCAATCTTTTCTCCATCACAAAATTCATAAATGAGCTAAGGCAACCAACAATTCCCGAAAAATCTTGTAAAAGCATTCATATATAAAATGGACAATTAAAAGCCGTTGAAATTGTAATTCTAACTTTTATGGTGCGTTTAAATTGCGATTAACTTCCTGTTATATATATAAACCCGCCCCCACAAGAGACCAACTGATTAACTTTTGCAACTTCACCCCATATAATTTTCTGCTAAAAGACCCCCTAAAAACAAGCAAGGTAAAGTGGCGAGCTTCAGATGATATGAGTCAGTTGTGCTTCATCATTTTAGCGACAAAATTCACTTCAAAATGCTAAAGAAAACTAATCCCAAAAGAAAATGAACTCATACCCAAAAAAGGAAAAAATAAAATAAAAAAAACAGTAAAGACGATCCAGAAGCAACCACAACAAGAAGGATTATTTGAATGGTAAAAAACTGCAGTAAACAAAGAGAGTATATAGCCCAGAAAAACTTGATCAGTTTTATAATTCTTGGTCCGCCTTGTTATTTTGGTGAGTCTTTTCTGGCTCTAATTCGAGGTGTTTTTAAGAGATGACAAATACTTTCGTACCTGTTTGACGGTGGTTTTTGTCCCGATGATGAACAACCATTTGAGCTTCTGTATTTGATCTTTCAAGGATTAAAATGACAAAAGCCGATGATTGTTTTGGTTTCCTTCTCAACTGATACTTCACTCTTTCAATTTATTAATTTTTGTGGAGGATTATAAATTTTTACCAGAACTCCAATTTTTTCACCACATATTCAAGCGATATTTTGGTTAAAAATAGCTATAAGTAAACCAAGGTCGTTATTTTAGCTTTTCCATTTTGTTTTTTTTCACCTACAGCAAGTCAAGTGTGAAAGTTCATAACTGTGAATGTTATAAAAAAAAAGTGAAATTTAGAATTTTTACAAAATTTTTACTTTTTATAGACTATAACACATGTATTTTAGCAAAACATAACAAAATAAAAAAACTTTGATTTTAAATTATTCTATGGTTTTTTTGCACCCATCCCAATTGTGAATATGCATTCTAGTGAATGTTTTTTTTTAAAAAAAGTGAAAATTAAAATTTTCACCAAATCTCTATTTTTCATGTGTTATAAAACATATTTTTGTAAAAAATTGCAAAGTAAAAAACGTGTTGATTTTGACTTTTTTCATACTGATTTTTACACACACCTCAATTGTAAAAATCCATTCTATTGAAAAATGTTTAAAAAAGTGAATTTGATTTTTCACAAAATTTTCATTTTAAAGGGTTATAACACATATTTTAGCAAAAAAATGACAAAATTTAAAAAGTCGCTGATTTTGATTTTTTGTGATGTTTTTACACCCGTTTCATATGGGAACATGTATTCGAATATTGTAAGAAAAAAGTGAAATTTAAAAAATTTCACCAAACCTCCCTTTTTTACGGGTTACAACACACGTATTTTTGTCAAAAATGACAAAGTACAAAAACACGTTAATTTTGACTTTTTTCCTACTATTTTTTCTCTACCACAGTTGTGAACATGTATCCTTGCGAACAGTGTCAAAAAGTAAAATTTAAACTTTTACCAAATTTTTAGTTTTCATGGATTATAACATACATATTTTAGCCAAAAATAACAAAATTCAAAAACGTGTTGATTTTGAATTTTTTTGCACTATTTTTTGCACCCACCCCAATTGTGAACATGCATTCTAGTGAATATTCTCAAAAAAGTGAAAATTAAAATATTCATCAAACCTCTATTTTTTATGGGTTAACACGTATTTTTGTCAAAAATGGCAAAGTAAAAACGTGATGATTTTGATTTTTTCCCTACTATTATTTAGACACACCTCAATTGTAAACATGCATTCTAATTGACAGTGTTAAAAAAGTGAAATTCAGATTTTTCACAAATATTTCATTTTCAAGGGTTTTAAAACACGTATTTTTTTTCGAAAATGGTCAAATTTAAAAAAACATTGATTTTGATTTTTTATGATGTTTTTTACACCCATCTCATTTGGGAATATGCATTCTAATGAAAATTGTCAGAAAAAGTGAAAATTAAAATTTTCACCAACCATCTATTTTTCATGGGTTATAACACACGTATTTTTGTCAAAATGGAAAAGTAGAAAAACGTGTGAATTTTGACTTTTTTATACTATTTTTTACACACACACATTAATTGTGAACACGCATTTTAATGAATCGTGCCAGAAAAGTGAAAGTTAATTTTTTTTTTAAAAAAAAAACTATTCTCATAGACAATAAATCTCATATTTTAGCCAAAAATGGTAATATTAAAAAAAGCGTTGATTTTGAATTTTTTTGTATCATTACCCACCTCAATTGTGAACATGCATTTTAGTGAATATTCTCAAAAAAATCTCCCCTTCTCATGGGCTATAACACATATTTTTGTCAAAATGTCAAAGTAAAAAATGTGATGATTTCGATTTTTTCCCTTATTTTTTTTACACACACTGTCAGTTGTGAATGTGACGCCCCAACCCACCCCCCTAAGTCGGAGCGAGTTGGTTTGTCAAACCTGTACATCACATCAAACATATTTCACCCTTAAATCAAAATACTAATGTATCGAATATCAGCACAATCTTGTTCTTGGATTAAATACCAAAAACACCTGATTACACAACATCCAACGAACGTTAATATTTACAAGATCAACATTATATAACACAATGTCTCCAAAGTCTTCTGTACAATCCCTTATAACAAAAAAAAACATATTTAACTTAATATCTGCGCATTCCTTGATTTCGCAATATACCTCAACTACAAAATGTGTCTAACAGGCTCGGTGACTCCACCTTCTTCTAGGCCCACTAATCTAGCCCCTCCTGTCCAATCTCTTCCGTGTCCTCTGAAACAAAAATTCGACAATAGGGTGAGCTATAATGCTCAGTGGGGAGGCAATAGGGTCACATAATATCAAAACATAATAAAAATCCACAATTATCATTCAATATAACAATTAACATGCCAGTCTCAGGTATATAAGTATTCTGAATGGAATATGCACACATAATAGAAGTGTCATATAAAACGATCAGAAAACATTACCAGTCCGGTACCAGCCTTATATCATCTTTCGATCAGTGGTTGATCAGACCATTATTGAAGCTACCTTATCCTCCACAGTCAAAGTTTGCCGCACAATAGGATATATCCAGATAAACAGTACCCTTTCTCATGAAACTAAAGCATCCTTAGTTCCACTTGACAAGGGTTAAATGTTACGGTGAACTTATGATGAACTCGTCGGCCTTTGCCTTCCCGACATCAATAAGCCACCATGACTGGGCCCCAATCAATCAAACGGTCACAGTATAGGCAAACAGATGCCACATAAATATTTCATATCAAATCACATATATATTAAACATAGTAAAGTTAAGTTGGTGCAATATCATACATCTAACAAGTGCGAAACTGAATTCCAGCTTTGCTAGTGTAGTCTTAAATAGTTAAGAGTTTCAAATAGTATCATTTCAATTACGTTTATTATCATTGGTATTAAAGTTATTCTCTTCCTACTCATATTATTGCCTTTAAAACCACGTTCATACATATTGATGTAATGTAAATTTTCCTTTACAGTGGCCAATAGATTTACAATAAAATATTATTTTAGAGTTTAAGATTTAGAATTAAACACTAACACCAAACTCCATTAGAAGTATTTATGTAGTAATCCTATTCTTGCCTATAGCCCAGACTGGTAACCAACTAAAACTCATTCTTAAGGAGGCCCACTTCATACTAACCTTCCAAGCCCCACCTTCAATTATTCCCATCCATTCAATTCATTTTCAAGCCTTACTAATTCCTATTGGGCGGAAGCCCAAACCGATATTAACCTGAGGTCCATTCCTAGCAGACCCTTTTCCTATTAATTTCTAAAGCCCCATTCTTATCACCCACACTCATTTAATTAGTATACCACCATTGCTAACTCTTGATGGTCTGAGGCCCAACCTGATTGTATACTGAGGCCCACGAAATGTTAGTGACCCTATAATGAATGATCCTTCCTTATTTTTTTTCCATAGAATGAAACCCATATTTTTTCCTTTTATTTTACGTTTTTTTTTTCTTTTTTTTTTCCTTCCCTTTCGTTCCTGCTTGAGACCTTACAGAAACACCAAGATATTCACCTCTCATCCCTCACAAACGTCTAAATTTTCCTTTGCTTAACTTTAAACAAACTCAAAGACCATCAAACATAACTACTATCAAAAACCCAATTCCCAAGTCCACCCTTCAGCCTGTAAAAATTACCACCAAGCTATGAAGGGGATTTCACTACATCCCTTCAACCCTACAGATTATACAGAAGCCATTCCAATTCAAGCAACTAAGATCCAAGGCGTAAAACAAACTCATGAAGCATTAATTCCCAATTATTACCCAATCATATTACAAACCATTTACATATATATTAGCAAAACAAAGACTTTTGAGACTACAGTTCCACAAACAATTTCCCAAGTATTCCCCACCTGTTGAGTTTTTCCCCAAAATTGCTTTGAACTCCTTTCTTTTCTCCTTGCTCTTCCTGTTTCTTCTTCTTCTTCTTTCCTTTCCCCTTTTTCTTCTTCTTCTTTCCTCATCCTTGTTCTGCTCTCTCTCTTTCTCTCTATTTCCTTGCCGTTTTTTTTCCTTCTGTTCTTTTTTTTTTCCTTTCCCGTTTCCTCTGATCTTTCCCCAGATATATAATATAGGAACTATTTTCATGAGTCATCAAAAGTGATTACGTGTAAGCTGTTAAGCTTACACCTAATTCTCATATATATTATTATTATTATTATTATTATTATATATATATATATATTTTATCTATTCCATTAATTTAGCATTAAATCCTTATTTTTCCTAGAAATACTATCTGTAACCCAAAGTTAAGAATACTTAATCAATTCCTTTATAATTTCTAAAGTTAACAATTAACTCCCTAAAATAAATAAATAATTTAAAATGCACACTATTGAATTACCATGATGTAGTATTACTAAAAGAAAATTCGGGGTCTCACACTCCTCCCTCCTTAGAAAAATTTCGTCCTCGAAATTATTACCTTAGAATCTGAGAAGTTCAGGAAATCGTTTACGCATTTCCTCCTCTGTTTCCCATGTGGCATTTTCCACTCCATGATGACTCCACAACACTTTAACAAGAGGAATCTGTTTTGTTCGCAATTGTTTAAGTTTCTGATCTACAATTCTCACTGGTTTCTCAGAGTATGACAAATCATCTTCAAGAGAAATATCTTGAGGTTCAATAATATGAGTAGGATCAGGTAGGTATTTTCGGAGAAGAGAAACATGGAACACATCATGTATCCCTTTCAACTGAGGGGGTAGAAGTACACGATAAGCCACTGGCCCTAATCGTTCAGAAATCTCCAATGTATCTTGGGCTGAGTTTACCACCTTTGCCATGCTTAATTAGTCCCCTCCTTGGTGCGACTCGGAGAAACACCTTATCCCTTTTTTGAAATTCCAAATCCTTTCTATGAGTGTCAGCATAACTCTTTTGTCGATCTTGAGCTATTCGCATTCGCTGACGAATTATCTGTACCTTATCCAAGGTCTCGTCGATAATCGGTATGTTCCCAGCTTCAACAATTTTCTTTTCTCCAACCTCATTCCAACAAATAGGAGTTCGGCATTTTCTTCCGTATAGTGCCTCATACGGTGCCATTCCAATAGTTGCTTGGTAGCTGTTATTGTATGCAAACTCAATAAGTGCTACGTGTTGATCCCAACTACCTCCAAAGTCCAACATACACGCCCGTAACATATCTTCCAATATCTGAATAGTTCTTTCAGATTGACCATCAGTTTCGGGGTGTGCACTGGCTCCAAACTTTAGACCAGTTCCCAAAACCTCCTGTACCCTAGGCCATAGCCGGGAGGTAAAACGAGGATCTCGATCTGATACAATACTTACAGGTACTCCATGTAACCTTACAATCTCATCCAAATATATCTTGACAAGTCTCTCCAACGAATACCTCATATTCACGGGTAAGAAATGAGCACTTTTAGTGAGACGATCTACTACTACCCATACCGCATCATGATTCCTTTGTGTCCTTGGTAATCCAGTTACGAAATTCATAGCACATGCATTTTGGAAAAAATAATAAATTTGAAATCTTGTCAAATAAGCTTTTTTTTTCCAGACTCATTTTACACTCATCTCATTTCCATTTTGATTAAACAAGTTTAACCAAACAATTAGAGTAAAAAAATGGGCAACATAAATTTTTTGAAAATCTACCAATTTCCGTGAGCTATAGCACACATATTTTGGCCAAAAATAACAAATTTTAAACTTGTCAAATAAGATTTTTTTCGTGACTGATTTTACATTCATCTTATTCTATTTCAATTACACAAGTTTAACTAAACAATTAGTGTAAAAAAAGAGGCAACATAAAGTTTTTGAAAATCTACCAACTTCTGTGAGCTATAGCACACGCATTTTGACCAAAAATAATAAATTTTAAAACTTGTCAAATAAGATTTTTTTCGTGATGGATTTTACATTGGTCTCATTTCTATTTTAATTACACAAGTTTAACCAAGCAATTAGTGTAAAAAAATATGCAACATAAAATTTTCTAAAATCTACCAATTTCTGTGAGAACAAATTTTAAAACTGTAAAAATGAGCTTTTTTTCATGACGGATTTTACACCCATCTCATATTGATAGCGGTTTTGGAGCTAGGGTCAAAAGCTAAGATTTAACCGAATCAAATAAATTTATAACACTAATCCTCACGACATTTAAGGTGCATCAAGACACCGACGTTTTTGTAGCTAGAGGAAGTAGGGATCGAACCCACAGGAAGGGGATGAGTCTATGGAATTAGTGTAAACGTGTGTTTTGTAGTAGAAGAACAAACAAGCAAAGGAAAAGATCCTAAACTATACTAATACTACCAAATAAATATAAAAGCGTGTGAAAGAGAAATCAAGTAATAAAAGTATACCCTTGGATTTGGTTATCTCAAATGTTAGTGTTATGTGTGGTTTATCCTATGAAATCACTACGACTAAGGGTGAGCCAATTAAACTAAGTCCCCCCTTTATGGCGGAGGCACCTAAATGCATTGTCTCCTACCGAACATTGACCAATTAACCAATCCCCCCTTTATGGCAGAGGCAAGGACTAGCTAACTAAAACAACCGAAATTCCAATGTCTCTCCAATCGTTCACTCTCTAATCCAACCCCTCCTTTATGGCAGAGGCAAGGGTTGAACCTAGTCACTCCCTTGGAAATCATTCCCCAATTCACTCCCCCATTTATGGCGGAGGCAAGGACTAAACTAGTTCATATTTACCAAGTTCATCAAACCTACATTGGATTCTTAATATCCCAATCAATTCCCCCTTTATGGCGGAGGCAAGAACGGACTAAGATATCTCCACTAATCCATCACCCACATACTAGTCTACCATTAGCATTACTAATATGGGATAATAATTAGTTTGTAGTTCTTAATTCCTAGCTATCCATAGCATAAAACCACTCATTAACACAATATATCAACAACACATAACCATAATCCAAGGGTAATAGCAAATTAGCACATCAAAGCTACTAAGAATATCACAATAAATGAAATAAAGCCTGTAATTAAATAAAGAAAATACAAAGAGTAGCACTTCTCTTTGAAGATCCAAGCCCAAAGCTCCAAGCTTTCCAACAAAACAAGTCCTTAGAGCCAAGAGCTTACATGAAATCCTCTCCAGAATATGCTATTTACATCAAGAACACACACTAATTGTGTGTTCTTGTGGAGTAGCTATAGAGAAATGCTCTCTAATCTAACAAAACTAACCTAACTAATAAAAATGGCTAACTCTCCTCCTCTTCTCTTGGCTGCCCAAAATATATGAGGCTAGGGCTTCTCTTTGTGTGTTGACTGAGTTCCCAAAATACCCTAGTTGACTTTGAAAACGGAGGGCAAAATGCGTAAAATTTGTTGCAGACGCGATCACCAGTGGCGCGCCGGACAAACCTCTCCGGCGGGCCTCAGAGTGTGCGGCTCGACGAAGAAGTTTTCTCCGGCGCACCGTAACTCTCTGGAAAATGGAATTTTTGGCGCATTTAATTGTGCATTTTTCGATTCTCCGGCGCGCTGGAGAGCCTTGTCCAACCTCCGAAAAAGCTTTTCATCATTCTTTTGTTCCGTTGCTCCACCCACGCCATAATGCCCTACAAATACATTAAAAACACGTAAAAACGACATAAAAACACGTTACAAGATGCTCAAGAGGTAAGTAAAACGAATACAATAATGTGAAAATTGTCACCTTATCACATATCTATTTCAATTACACAAGTTTAACCAAGCAATTAATGTAAAAAAATGGGCAACTAAATTTTTTAAAAAAATCTACCAATTTTCATGAGCTACACGCATTATAACAAAAAATAACAAATTTTAAAACTTGTCAAATAAGATTTTTTTCGTGACGTATTTTACATTCATCTCATTTCTATTTCAATTATACAAGGTTAACCAAGCAACTAGTTCAAAAAAATTATCAACATAAAATTTTCTAAAATCTACCAATTTCTGTAAGCTATAACACACACATTTTGGTAAAAAATAACAAATTTCAAAACTGTTTAATTAAGCTTTTTTTCGTGACGAATTTTACACCCATCTCATTTTTATTTCAACATCACAAGTTTAATCAAGCAATTAGTGTAAAAAATGGAAAAATAATTTTTTTAAAAAATCTACCAATTTTCGTGAGATATAGCACATGCATTTTGGCAAAAAATAACAAATTTTAAAACCTGTGAAATAAGATTTTTTTCGTGACGAATTTTACAGTCATTTTATTTCTATTTCAATTAAACAAGTTTAAATAATCAATTAGTGAAAAAAATGGGCAAATTAAATTTTTTTAAAAATCTACAAATTTTGTGAGTTATAACACAAGCATTTTAGTGAAAAATAAGAATTTTGAAAAATTTGTCAAATAAGCTTCTTTTCGGGATGGATTTTGCATTCATCTCATTTCAATTTCAACTACACAAGTTTAACCAATCAATTAGTGTTAAAAAATGGGCAACATAATTTTTCTGAAAATCTACCAATTTTCGTGAGTCATAGCACACACATTTTGGTAAAAAATAACAAATTTTAAAACTTGTCAAATAAGATTTTTTTCGTGACGGATTTTACATTCATCTTATTTCTATTTCAATTATACAAGTTTAACCAAGCAATTATTGTAAAAAAATGGGGCAACATAAATTTTTTGAAAATCTACTAATTTCTGTGAGTAATAACACGCGCATTTTTGCAACAAGTAGAAAAATTTTAAAACTTGTCAAATAAGAGTTTTTTTCGTGATGGATTTTACATTCGTCACATTTCTATTTCAATTACACAAGTTTAAGCAAGCAATTAGTTTTAAAAAAAGGGAAACATAAATTTTTTTAAAATCTACAAATTTTCGTATGCTATAGCACACGCATTTTGGCAAAAAATAATAAATTTTAAAACTTGTCTAATAAAAAAAAATTTCGTGACGGATTATACATTCGTCTCATTTCTATTTCAATTACAAAAGTTTAACCAAGAAATTTGTGTAAAAAAATTGACAACATAAAATTTTCTAAAATCTATCAATTTCCGTGAGCTATAGCATACGCATTTTGGCCAAAAATAATAAATTTTAAAACTTGTCAAATAAGATTTTTTTTCGTGATGAATTTTACATTCTTCTGATTTCTATTTCAATTACAAGATTTTAACCAAGTAATTAGTGAACTAGGACATGCATTTTGGCCAAAAATAACAAATTTTAAAAATGTTAAATTTAGCTTTTTTTTGGTAATGGATTTTACACCCATCTCATTTCTATTTCAATTAAACAAGTTTAACCAATCAATTAGTGTGAAAAAAAGGGGCAACATAAATTTTTTGAAAATCAACCAAATTCCGTGAGCTATAGCACACGCATTTTGGTCAACAACAATATATTTTAAAACTTGTCAAATAAGAGTATTTTCGTGAAGGATTTTACATTCGTCTCATTTCTATTTCAATTACACAAGCTTAACCAAGCATATAGTTTAAAAAAATGGGCAACATAAATTTTTTTAAAATCTACCAATTTTCGTGAGCTATAGCGCACGCATTTTGGCCAAAAATAATAAATTTTAAAACTTGTCAAGTAAGATTTTTTTGATGATGGATTTTACATTCATCTCATTTCTATTTCAATTACACAAGTTTAACCAAACAATTAGTGTAAAAACATGGGCAACATAAAGTGTTTGAAAATCTGCCAATTTTAAAACATGTCAAATAAGTTTTTTTTGTGACAGATTTTACATTTGTTTCATTTCTATTTCAATTACACAAGTTTAACCAATGAGTGAAAAAAATGGCACGAAAACAACCACTACCGGCAAGTTTTGAAATTTTTCAATGTGGAAAAAAAATGTGTGTTATAACCCACAAAAAATGGCTTTTTTTAAAAATTTTTAATTTTCTACTTTTTACACCATTCATAAGATAGCACCTTACCATTTCACACGAGTGCAAAACACTAAACCTCATTTTTTTACGAGTAATAACACACATGTTTTTCAAAATGGTAAAATAAAAAACGTGTTGATTTTGACTTTTTTCATACTGTTTTTTTCACCACATCAGTTGTGAACATTCATCCTTTTTAACTGTGTAAAAAGAAGTGAAATTAAGATTTTATTAGCAAATTTTTATTTTTCATGTTCGTTAACATACAGATTTTACCAAAAAATGGAAAAATTCAAAAATGCTTAAATTTGGAATTTTGTTGTACCATTACTTTCACCAACCCTGATTGTGAATATGCATTCCAGAAAATATTGTAAAAAAAGTAAAAATTAAAATTTTCACCAAACCCTCACGAAGGATTTTACATTCGTCTCATTTCTATTTCAATTACACAAGTTTAAGCAAGCAATTAGTTTAAAAAAATGGGCAACATAAATTTTTTTAAAATCTACCAATTTCCGTGAGCTATAGCACACGCATTTTGGCAGAAAATAACAAATTTTAAAACCTTTTAAATAAGACTTTTTCGTGACAAATTTTACAGTCATCTTATTTTTATTTCAATTAAACATGTTTAAACAAGTAATTAGTGTAAAAAAATGGGCAACATAACTTTTTTTTAAAAATCTACAAATTTCTGTGAGTTATAATGTAACAACCCTGCCCAATTCCCTTAACGAAAATGTAATGGGATCGTTAGATTATACCCGACTCACGTTTGGGCCCTAACCTTGAACATTATTAAACTATAACCTGAAAATTTCAAATAAAATTTTGTACACAATATTCACCTTATGTTACATCCCCAAAAGACAAACCATTCAAAATAATAAACTTTTGTTCACCAACGTGATTACAATCCAAATCTGAACATTAAAATACCTTAATCTTCACTCCTATTACTTCAGCGTATCTGAAAATCCAGAATTTAGTTCACCATTTAACTTGAGTCACCCTGAAAATATTTTCATAAAATGGGTGAGCTCAAAATAGCTCAGTGAGGGAGTAATGGATAATTTTCAGAAAATTAACTTTAAGAAAGCACAATTTCTGTTAAACATTTTTTTTTCAATTCAATAACCATATGACAATCATTTTTCCAATGCAAATAACCATATGATAAAGTCTCAAATATCGAATAAAAGATTGTGCAATGCACATATCCATATATCACACAACTTTGTCATTAACTCCATATAAAACATTAGGCATATAATCGGTACCTGTCACGATCGGCCTTGCCGACCTTTACCAACCTTATATCCCCTAACAATTCATTGTTGCGTGCACGACTTGAGAAGCTACCTTATCCTTCCTAGTGGTCAGTAACCACAACGGCCCCGCAGGCCTAACGTGGCATCCGGATTTGCCACTCCGACTCCCGTCAACAGGATTAAAAACTCCTTAATCGCGTGACGGGACTCACCGGTGTGGTCTTGGCGTAATCGTCGGCCCAATGCCGTCTCGATCACCCTCCAAACCAACACCTACTAGGGCCCATGCAATCAAATACAATACAAATATGATACGTTCACAAAATCCGAAAAAATCATATGACAATCACTTTTCACCAATCGCTGGTAACGTTGAACTCTAGAGGTGGCTCGTACGGACTCTAGAGGTGGCTCCCGCCTGTAAAGTGGCGTAGCACTTAGCTCCGTGCAGCACTTAGTTCCAACTTTCCTAGTTTATCAATGCATAATTTATGGACGTGAAGTCCCACATATACACCGACATATCAATTACAACATATGTCAATGGGCAAATGACGAGAAAAACTCATTTATCAAAAAGTGCACTCTTTAATGCAGGACAAGAGAGTGTCCACAATTCAAACAATGCCCTTCAATTATTAATTGACACGAAAACAAAACTATCTCAATATGATAGGCTTTCAATTGATAGTTCCAAAGTGCAATTTGAATTTCTTATAGCGGAATTTATGATTCCTTGTTTGATTCGAAACAATATAACCTGACAACGTCATATCCAATCGATATGAATACATCACTAAATAAAACCATACTCAAATTAAGAAAATTCTTATATTTTCTAAGTTTCCAAATTCTACATTGAAAGCGTTGGAAAGCTGTCCAACATATACAGGGGCTTTAAGGTCCCAAATTCAGTTCTATCATATTCAACTCATTCTGCTAAAATTTGATATGAAAACATTCAAATGATGTGAGGTGAAAGCCATTTGAAACCAGGTTTGTTCAAAGCCATTCTAAAAGAGAACCTAAGATTTAGGTCATAAATTTTATTATCGACATGTTTTAATCAAAGTGTTATAGCCTAATATCCAAATACCCAAATGTGGTGAAACTAAAAGTATATGAAAATAGACTCATAATAACCGAATTTACATGTTGCATTATTTTCAGAATTCAGTATGCAACATATTGGAAATACTGTTCAAAGTTGCTATAATGATTTAGAATCAGATAACAGAAATTCAGATCTGCCATGTCTGTTTCAAATGACTATAACTTCTCAACCAATGGCCCAAATAATATAAACCCAACACTGTGTAAATCTCTAATTCAAACTCTAAAACATTTATGTTTTATGAAATTCTGGATTCAGTTTGTTGTTTAGTGTAAAAATTGTTCAAAGTTGTTGTATTGGCGGAAATCCCGTAACAAATTCAGTTTGGCCATAGTGACTTCAAAAGGCCATAACTTTGTAACCAAAACTCCAATTAATATGAAATCAAAAGCATATGAAACTAGATTCTTAATATTAAAACTTTTATGTTTTATAAATCCCCAAATTCATTCCACAGACAACTGTAAAAATTGTTCAAACTTCGTCTAGGACTGAAAACCGTAACAGGTTTCAGTTCTGCCAAACCGAATTTTAAAGGACATAACTTTGTAACCAAAGACCCAAATAATGTAAAAACAAAATTGGGTAAAATTTAGATCAAAAGGCTAGAACTTTTATGTTTTATAAAACCCAAGATTCAGTTTACAAAGTGGTGTAAAAATTGTTCAAACTTGTTGTATTGGCTGAAATCCCGTAACAGAATTCAGTCTTGACAGGGTTGCTTCAATTGGCCATAACTTGGCAACCAAAAATCCAAACAGTGTGAAATCAAAATCATATAAAACTAGGTTTATAATACTAAAACTCTTATGTTTTAATCAGTTCCAAATTATGCATACAACGTAGTCGAAAATCAGTTTGAAATAAACATGTATGCAACTTCCTTATGAATACGACTTTAAGCTTCAGCTCACGTTTCATTTAAGCCTTATACCGAATAGTTTAAAGACACAATCAAGATTCCAAAACCTCATAACGTAACCATTTCCACCAAGTAAAGATTAAAAGATCCCCTTCTTGAAAAGCAGTCAGATGTGATTCTTACCAGTTAGCAGCACAACTAGTAATTGATTTCTTGGATTGCACAAGAACGAAAGCTAGTATACAAACAATTAAGGACTCAAGCTTTCAATTGATTAATGAAAAGTAAAACAGGAAGCATCAACTTGGAAATGGAATTAACTCCCCCTCCAATTAGGCACTAAAGTTAGAGAATGGATGTGTATAGTCGCTCTTGTTAGGCAATGAATTTATTTATTTTGATAAGGCCTTACTTCAAATTATTTTGATCCAGAATGTATCATATACTCCTTATTCTTATTTATTTACTTTCTTCAAAAGACTAAAGCAAGATTGGAGTTCTCATAAAGAAGCAGAAAATGGATGGTTCAAGAGGGAACAATAACTAAATACACATCACAGAATTAAAAAAAAACACCAATCCATCACAGCAAGCAAAAACAAATAAACGTAAAGACAAGCATCATAATCATATCACCCGGCGCCAAGCAACCTCGCAGGAAATTGAAGTATGTGGAAAAGAATGTGTATCCTTATGGGACCTTTAACATGGACACAACAGCAACCCCACTCTTCTAATACCGAAAACAATTCAAGCCAAAATAAGGAAGAAGAAAATTCTCAATAAAAAGTTATCACTTTCCAACAGTTTAGGCATTAATAGTCACAACCACAAAAATCATCAATCACATAATTCAATTTGAAGTAATATTAAACCAAATTTCAAAACATAAAACTCACCCACAGTTTTGAAATTTTCCACAGTTTTCCATGGGTTAGCCAAAGATGTGTTGCCCAGCCCCTTTTTTTTTCCTTCTCCTCTCTTCCTCTCCTTTTCTTCTCTTCTTCTCGCTGCCCTCTTCTCTTCACCCTTCTTCTTCTTCCCTTTTCTTTCTTCTTCTCCCGTTCTGTTCCAGTTTCTATTTCTCCTTTCCCTGTTCTGATTATCTACAGCTCCCTTTTCTTTCTTTTTTTTTTTTTAAGTTCTAACCAATGCCCTAAACTAATAAGAGTAGGCAGAGCGAAAATTGTTTAAGAAGCTTAGCGGTGGGTTTCCTTCTTCTTCTTTTTTTTTTCTCTTTTTTTTTTCTATCAAATGCCATAAATTGCCACATAATCCTTTAAATTTAAAAAGGCTCCCCTAGAATTCATCACTTTTAGTTAATTATACAATTGAATCCCTAAAAAATTTAGCAATTTATAATTAAACCACAAAATCTTCTCGTATTGGCTTATAAAGTCACAATTAACAATTAACACATGTTTTACTTAATAATCTTAAATCAAAATTCACATCTATTGGTGAGACATATATATATTTATAATATTTATTTTTAAATGAAATTCATATAACGGAAAATATAACACTTTAAACGATTAAGTACGATATTTATTTATATGAAAATTTCGGGGTTTCACATATAACACACGCATTTTAGCGAAAAATAAGAAATTTGAAAAAGTTGTCAAATAAGCTTTTTTCGTGATGGATTTTAAATTCATCTCATTTCTATTTCAACTACACAAGTTTAACCAATCAATTAGTGTTAAAAAATGGGCAACATAATTTTTCATGAAAAATAATATATTTTAAAACTTGTCAAATAAGAGTATTTTCGTGAAGGATTTTACATTCGTCTCATTTCTATTTCAATTACACAAGTTTAACCAAGCAATTAGTTTAAAAAAATGGGCAACATATATTATTTTAAAATCTACCAATTTCCGTGAGCTATAGCGCACGCATTTTGACCAAAAATAATAAATTTTAAAACTTGTCAAATAAGATTTTTTTTTCATGATGGATTTTACATTCATCTCATTTATATTTCAATTACACAAGTTTAACTAAGAAATTAGTGTAAAAAACATGGGCAACATAATGTTTTTGAAAATATACCAATTTTTGTGAGCTATAGCACACGCATTTTGGCAAAAAATAAATAATTTTAAAACATGTCAAACATGTCAATTAAACATGTCAATTACACAAGTTTAATTGGTTATAATACATGTATTTGCAAAATTTAAAAACGCATTAATTTTGATTTTTTTATGATGCTTTTTACACCCGTGTCATTTGGAAACATGCATTCCAGTTAATATTGTCAAAAAAAAGTTAAATTTAAATTTTTTTTACCAAACATCAATTTTTTACGGGTTATAATACACGTATTTTTGTTAAAAATGGCAAAGTCAAAAAACGTGTTGATTTTAATTTTTTCCCTACTGTTTTTTACACGCACCTCAATTGTGAACATGCATTCTAATGAACGATGTCAAAAAAAAGTGAAATTTAGATTTTTCACTAAATTTTCATTTTTAATGAGTTATAATACACATATGTTAGCCAAAAATGGGAAAATTTAAAAACTCATTGATTTTGATTGTTTCTTAGTGATATTTTTTACACTCATCTCATTTGGGAATATACATTCCTGTGAATATTGTCTAGAAAGAGTGAAATTTAAAAATTTTCACCAAACCTCTATTTTTCACGGGTTATAACACACGTATTTTTGTCAAAAATGGCAAAATCAAAAAAAAGTATTGATTTTGACTTTTTCCCTACTTTTTTTCACCATATCAGTTGTGAACATGTATCCTTGCGAACGATGTCAAAAAAATATATAATTTAGATTTTTACCAAATTTCTATTTTCACGGATTATAACACATGTATTTTAACCAAAAATGACAAAATTCAAAAACGCGTTGATTTTGAAAAAAAAAAATTGTACTATTTTTTGCACCCACCCCGATTCTGAACATGCATTCTAGTGAATATTCTAAAAAACGTAAAAATTAAAATTTTCACCAAACCTCTATTTTTCATGGGTTTACACACGTATTTTTGTCAAAAATTGCAAAGTAATAAACGTAATGATTTTGAATTTTTTCCTAATATTTTTTACACACACCTCAATTGTGAACATGTATTCTAATGGACGATATCAAAAAAAGTGAAATTCAGATTTTTCACAAAATTTTTATTTTTCATGAGTTATAACACACATATTTTATCCAAAAATGGCAAAAGTTAAAAACGCATTGATTTTGATTTTTTTTTATAATGTTATTTACACCCGACTCGATTGTGAATATGCATTCCATCTAATATTGTCAAAAAATTGAAATTGAAATTTTTAATTTTGGCTAGATTTTCATATCCTCAAACTAAATGCCTAGTAGTGGTGGCAGCTTGTGTCTTGATGGATATTTCCTTGCCGGTTTTGTAAATGAAAATGAATTAACAAATTTTGTCAGTCAATGTAAGATGTATGTTGCATTCCTTGCCGGTTAGTTTACTTAGTCAAATGTAAGATGGATGTTGCATTTCTTGCCGGTTAGTTTTGTCAGTCAATGTATACATAAGTTTGTCATTTGTTTCTTGGCAGTACTTATATCCTGTAAAATGGCAGTTTTGGAACTACATCCTTCTATCTCTCTTGCTCTAGCTCTTGCTCTTCTTTATCTACACAATGATTCTACATTCTGTAATTTAATGAATTGTAACCGAAGAGCCTCGCAAAGAGTATAGCATTAAGCCATTGACTACAAAGACTAGCATTGATCTTATTGACTCAAAACTTTACAATTGATCCACCGGTTAGCACAACAAGTCTATCCTACTACTTGACTCATAAAAGTTTTTAAAAAAAAAAAAAAAAAAAACAACAGTAAAACACTATTGAACTTCAAAATGCCATCTAACAGGCAGCTAAGTTGTATGGGTTAAAAGAAGGGAAAATAAAAATATGTTGAATGGAACTCAATGCAAGTGCTACTCTGAAAATGGCACTCACTGCCATTTTATCTTCTACATGTTCCATTCAACATCATACATAAACTAGGCCTTGATGGGGGCCCAATTTAGCTTACATTGTTTCCCACAGGCAAACAGGTTTCCGTATAAAACACTATCCACATTAAAACTTGATAGATATGCATCATGCACAAGGATAACCAGCGCTAAGATCCAACAGGTGCAATTCCTTTTGTCTGGGCCGCAGCAGTGGCTGCTGCTGCTGCCGCTGCAGGTGCAATTCCTTTTGTCTGGGCCGCAGCAGTGGCTGCTGCCGCTGCCGCTGCAGCAGCGGCAGCTGCAGATGCTGCAGCATTGGGTGTAGATGGGGGAACTGCACTGGACTGTGACGTGCTCTGTGTGGCAACAGCTTGCATTTCCTGCTGTTGCTTCTGGTTAGAATTGACCTGGGCAAGCAGACTCTTGATCTGATTTCCAGATAGAGTTTCGTGCTCAAGCAATGCATTAGCAAGAGCATGGAGCTCCTTGTTGTGAGTGGTGAGAATGGTTTTTGCATTGTTATAAGCCCTTTCCAAAAATTGTTTTACTTCCTCCTCGATAAGGAGCCTTGTCTCAGTACTCATGCTCTTACCATTGTCATCATAGTTGTGAGTAACAACTCCAACATTTTTGCTCATACCGTACTTTGTAACCATTGCTCTGGCAAGACTGGTTGCTTGCTGCAAGTCAGAGGATGCACCTGATGTTACTTCATTTTCTCCAAAGATGAGCTCCTCTGCAACTCGTCCGCCCATGCAGACATCAAGACGAGCAAGCATTTGCTTACGAGATATACTTGTCTCGTCCTTATCAGGCAATTGAGCAACCATACCAAGAGACATCCCACGTGGAACAATGGTTGCTTTGTGAACTGGAAGAGCACCATCAGTATGAATAGCAACAAGAGCATGTCCACCCTCGTGAAATGCTGTGAGCCTTCTTGACTCATCAGATATAACAGCAGATTTGCGCTCGCTTCCCATCATGATTTTATCCTTTGCATGCTCAAGATCAGCCAATGTAACTGCTTTGGCACCATCCATTGCCGCTTTCAAAGCTGCAATATTGACCAAGTTGGCAAGATCAGCACCTGAGAACCCAGGAGTTCCTCGGGCAATAATCATCAGTTCAACGTCATCTGCCTTGAGAACCTGCCAGTAAGCATTGAAGATTAAATCTGATAAAACGTCAAAATGCAATATGTGCACATCAAGTAAAATATAACGTCAAAATGCACATGTAGCCATGTAGCATTGAGGATCTCTACATGCACACCATAAATAATGCTCATTTGGTCACAGAGAAATTTATTGCCTCCTTTGTATCCAAAAAAAAATATTAAAGAAATAAAATAATGCCTATTTCATCATGCACCAGAATTGCAAACTTCAACATGTTTATATTTGCGTTACAGAACTTGTGCCACATTGCATAACATAAACAGTGGGGCAGTATATAGATATGAAACAGCTATTACACCGGATGTGAAAAAGGAAAAGAAAGACTGGGAGGTAAAGGTAAGGATAAGGCGAAGGACAAAAGAACATATGTTTGTACAAACCTCCATGGATAGGCTCAAAAGCAAACCATCAACATGAACGTAGGAGAAAAATGCAAGTTTTAAAAGAAGCGGGTAAGGAAAATAACTTACTAAGGTTTTTGGATTTTCTTTCTCGCATCAAAAGTCCCCACTTTTTATGCAGCACTAAAGGCCCCAAAGTTCCATCTTATTTCTGATTTTTTACCAGATTATATGAAATTATTTCCCTCACACAACACATTTTTTATATGTTAGAAAATTGACAATCATTTTATCTTATCCTAATGATCTCACAATTTAATATGCTTTTTCCCTATATATATACTCCTTCATGGATCAAGTACTACAATCATGTCCTGGATTCTCTCCATTCGAAGCTTTAAATTATTATTAAACTGGTTAGCATCATCTAAAATGAAAAAAAAAAAAAACGTACTGCACTGTTTAAAGGTACTAGAAAGCTTGCCACTTAAGTACCCCATGGAAATAGGCTAAAATAAACATTATATTGTGATTTATCATTAATAAAGAATGAACAAATGCACTATTAAAAGGAGATGAGAGGGAGAGAAGGGGATGCGTTTGGAAGAGAAAAAGAGCTGAAAAGATTTTTTACTATCACTGTGAAAATTACCTTTGACATGTGGGATTCCAAGATCTGTCTCCGTCCTTCAACATCAGGATTTGGGACAACAATGTGGCGATCAAACCTTCCAGGCCTCACCAGAGCCTTATCCAGAGACTCTGGGAAATTAGTTGCAGCAATCACAATAATTCCCTCATTCTGCTTGAAGCCATCCAGTTCAACGAGTAACTGATTCAAAGTCATTTTCATGTACTGCTGGTCCTTCGGATTGCGGCTTCCTCCTATGGCATCAATCTCGTCAATAAATATTATACATGGTGAGCGCTTCTTTCCGGCAGCAAAGAGATCTCTCACCCTCCGTGCCCCAACACCAACAAACATTTCTTCAAACTCACTGCCACTACAAGAGAAAAATGGCACCCCAGCTTCTCCAGCTATTGCCCTTGCCAGCATTGTCTTGCCAGTGCCAGGGGGACCAACAAGTAAAACACCTTTTGGGAGCTTGCCACCGAGTCGAGTGAAGCGCTGTAACAAAGTTATCAAAGTTTATTCTAAACTCCGATTGACAAAAATTCATGAAAGCTTTCTCCCCAAACAAGCAATTCAGGTATGACAGAAATATTGGCTGATGCAAGATAAAAATGAACCTTACAGATACTAAAAAATTTAAGTAACAAAGCAATTCTGAAATGCATATCAATATGCTAATTTTTTATGAAATAGGGATGTAAAGATATAAGCAATCAACTAAAAACTAATGCAATTAACAGGAGAACAGCGATTCTCAACTAGGAAAAGGAAAAAGGAGACATGGGTGCCTTTTCTTTCTGTTTATCCCACTAACAGGTGAAACAGTGGACTGAGAGATTGTCACAGAAGAGAAAGGACGATCTGTAATTACCTTAGGGTCTCGTAGATAGTGAACAATTTCTTCCAACTCTGATTTGGCTTCATCAACTCCTTTCACATCACTAAATTTTGTTTTAGATTCCATACTTGGGTGTACTTCTTCATTTAGACCAAGTCCTATTATAAAGGGTAAAAAGCATTAGAAAAAAGATAACCTCTTATCTGGTTGCATATTCATCTAAGCTACAAAATTTAAGAAACCATGCAAAGCTCAATATTTACAAGCACCTTTACTGATTCCTCTATCTTCGATGAGAGCACCAACACCTGAGATTAAAAGAAAGGCTACACCCAGAGCACGGAATGTCCGCCATAACTGCTCTTTAAAATGCCCACCTTCAGCAGCCACCATATGTATAGGAGCACTAGCAGTACCAAGGACACCATCCTTTGTGGATTTCCCCACATTCCTAAAAGCTGAAAAAGCTCCAACCATTTCTTCTTCTCCATGCGGGTTTTGAGAACCTGTAAATCCTGTAAAACATAATTGTGAAATAAATGAAGCCAATGAAACATCATCAGGACAAAAATTTCAGTAGCAGAACTAATCAAGGGTGGCACTACGATTTGGTAATTCTCTTCTCCAGTGTTCAGCTCACCCAAACAGTAAGATAAACATGGCAGAAACAAAAAGAAGAAATATATCTAACCACACTCACCTCTCTTCAATGTCTTAAGCAGCTCACTTTCATCCAGCCTATTAACCTTAACCAGTGCCTTAACATACTCTGCAACTGCTGTGGGGTTCGACTGCAATGAAGGTTGGCTTTCAAACACCCTAATTACAGTCTCAGGTTCACTTCGGAAATTGAGCTCTTTGAGGTATGCAGTATCACTTAGTTTCATCAGTTCTGCGGGCTAGATTAGAAGCATAGTCTGATTGATACCTTCCTTTGACATTCCCATAAGTAAGCACTGCAGAAGAAAGTGGGCAAAAGATTTACAAAACATTGGTCTATTTTTATCTCAGAAAAAAGGAGAAAGAGGAATCAAAATCGAATTATGGATCCACATTTAGGTGCTTCCCTAGATGGATTAGGAAACTTGGTAAACTTATTTAACCTATAGTATAAGTTAAAAACCCTATATCCTGAATTTCCAAACATACTAGGAATGGCAGATAACTATATCCTAGCAATTGATTGATACGTAAACTATAACCATAATGATGAAACTGAAAGTACATATTTCGACACTTCCCTTTATATTTTATTAGGATACGAACAATTAACAAAGTCTATTCCAAAATAACCAAAGAAATACCCACAAGAATCACCATAAATAGAAGACCTGCCACACCATATAAATAACAGTCTTCCAAAAGCACCATAAGATTATGATGTGCACTTACCATTCAAGCAACCATTCAAAAAGGCCAATAAATAGTGAATGCTTTAAAAAGCTAGCAATCATACATCAAACTTATTCCAATGCAGGTAAGGTTATTCCAATAAACCAATTCTGGTGGACTCATCAAGCATACATCAAACTGGATCCCAACTAAAAGTGAACAAAACTAATATCATTTCACCGATATTCAGCAATAAGGCTAGCTACCATATCAGCAGAATCATAGAAAATAATCCATAATAGAGAAACTGTAATACACACCTCCACCTCTCTGGGCGTTCTGTGACGTGAGATAACCTCTACCAAAGAAACTGCTCAGTTGCCTCAATTGGGATTGCTGTCGCTGGACCTGTCAAAACCATAAATACATCCTAACATAGATGAGATGAGAGTAGAAATCCAAAAATTACGGCAACCTAAAATACTTTATCCTTAGAGCTAAAACTCAACTAATCATTTGAACACAAAGTACGTCAACCTAAAATACTTCATCCTCAGAACTATCATTTTTACAGCCCGAAAAATCATTCCTTTTCTTCTAAATTCAATCAACCAAAATAACACAAAGAAAACAACCTCAACCAACAAAACAAACCAAACAGAGCTAGAGGAGTTAAACAGTGTTATAAAAAATGCACTCTTTCCAAAAACCCACATCAGAAAATGCAATAAAATGACAGAAAAATATCAAACTTCACCCATTTTTCTTTATTTTTCCGGAAACAGTAAAGCCCCCAGTTCTTTACACCCAGCACAAAATACTAATTGCTCTTAAACCCACCAAAGCCCCAATCTTTTCTATACTAAAGCATTAAAGAACATATTTTTAGATTAGGGTTTCACACACTATCCCAAAAAAAAAAGAATCCCAGAAAGAAAAAACAAATAAACCTAGGCTTGTAACATAATCTTGATCATGAGAAATCAAGCCCAAACAAACCTGATTGATAAGGCGCATTAAAGCCATCCCCCTGTCCTCAAAAAGAGGCAGATCTTCTTCTCTCAATAAAACTCTTGGCCTCTCTCTCTCTTCTTCTTGCTATGGCTGCAAAGTGCAGACTAACCCTTTTGATAAGAGTGCAAGTGCATAAAAATATCTAGACTTTTTTGAACTTTTGTTGGGGCTATTGAAATTCACAGAGAGGAAGAGTTCGGAGCTGTGCAACCCAGAGATGGATTTTTATTTTTTTTTATCTTTTTTTTTCTCTTTCAGAAATAATTTATTAAAAAAAAAAGGAAAAGTCAGTCAAATTTATGTGGTTGGTTAAACTAGTAGTGTGTTTGTCTTGGACTTTTACCAATGATGTTGTGATTTGGTGTGGGTCTACCTATCGTATGTTTTGGTGGAATTCATCATATTCTCTGTACAATATTTATGCTATATTATTGTCAATACTTTAATTTCATTAAAATTAGAGATTAAATGTATAAATATTATTAAAATTATTTTATAATTATTATATCTTAATTAAGAGATTAGTGATGTAGTTTTAATTAAGATAGAATAAGACTGACAAAATTTTAAACATAAGATGCATGTCTTATTTGAGATCAGATCCTCTATCGAATATTTATCCTATCTTATTTTGTCTAACATTCAAAATGATGTAATTTCATTAAAAGTAGAGACTAAATGCATAAATATTACTAAAATTACTTTATAATTATTAGACCCTAACTAAGGAGTCCATATCCTCTATCCAATATTTATCCAGTCCTATTCTGTTTAACGTTTAAAACTACGTAGTTTCATTAAAAGTATGGACTAAATGCATAAATATCATTAAAATTACTTTACAATTATTAGACTCTGAGATTAGTGAACCCTACGACATAGTTTTAATTAGGACATGATAAGACAAACAAAATATTTGAGAGAAGATCTGGTGTCCTAACTAAGAGATTAGTGAACCCTACGTAGTTTTAATTAGAGATTAGTAAACCCTAAGTACTTTTAATTAAGATTGAATAAGACAGACAAAATTTTGGACGTATGTTATTTAAATGCCAATTTGTTTCATTTTTCTTTTATTTCCAATTGAATTCTCATAAGACATAATTAGGGTAAATAAATTAGAATACAGTGCTAATGTTTTTAGAAAAAATATTTCCAAATCTCACATTTGCTTCTCAAGTTTTTCATTTAAAGTTTACCTTTATTGTACTACCAATAAGAAAATTTTACTAAATGTTAAATCTATCATAAATTCATAATAATGATGAGAAAAATAAACCCCGCCTAATGGTTTACCTATAAGAAGTTTATCTGTATTTAAATTGTCGGTCATAAGTTAAAGAAAAAAATAATAATTGAATTAGATTAAAAAAATAATAATATAATTGAATTAAGTTAATAGTTAACATAAAAGCAACATTCTTAAACAGTGTATATAATGGATTGTGTAAAAGGAGAAAAAAAATACAAAAACTCCTATAAAATAGATTCATATATAAAACGTGATTCATCAATTTTAATTTTTTATTATTTTTCTTGTTGAAATCACGATTAACGCGTAGGAGAAAAAAATTTATTTGGGGCCGGAACTTGGAATGAGACAGAATGGATGCATAAATAAACGTTTACAATGATACACAACTGAGGGTAAACAGAATTGTCAAACAATGTCGATATGTCTACTTTGAAAACTTGATTCCAACTATCGGCCCAAATTTAGAGCAACCTACTTTTTGTGTGCTGACCAATGCCTATTTACACTTCTTCCACTTTCTTTTTTCACAGCCATTATAAAATTAAAGTTGTTTTAGATGCTAATTTAATGAATATTACCAATCATAAAAATCATGTACCTTTGTACATTAGTTCATCCTCTATATATGTGACCAAAATAAGGTAATAGATATAAAATAATGTCAAATTTATTTTATAATATCAATACGCAACATTTTAATCCTTAAAATGAAATGCTAAAGCTCTATTTGGATGACATGAATTTAGTGATTTATTTCACAATTGTAAAATGAGTTGTTTGTTTTGTTCAATTTTTTCATTAAAATTTTTAAAAACAAAAACAAGGCTATAGTAATTATTTTTGCTACAGTATTTTTTATAAATAAAATATTAAATTTGTATTTAAATTTAAATTTTAAATTTTAAATTTTAATAATAAACAATTCTTTCTAACACAATTCTCATCAAAATAAATTAATAAAATATTAATTCAAATTTAAATTTCAAACTTTTATTAATAAAAAAATATTCAATACAAATCCCAAGAAAAAAAAAATTATGATAAAATCTAAAAATACCTCGTCCAAACGGAGCATGACAAACTTTATTCCAACGCAAATACCCAAATTAAATGTAGAATCGAAAGCTAATTTTGCTCGTGATGATGGGCTTTGTACCCTAAAAGCCCTTAAGCTTAGCTTGTATATATGAAAATATTACAACATTATAAAAAATATGACACAAGTATATGTTCTCTATAACTATCTTTTTGCAACAGCCAAAAGGGTTAAACTCTAAACTCTCGTATTTCCTATTCCTTGTGCTTAAGTATACTACTGATTTAGGCATAGGAATGAACATCCCGATACCTGTGTTGCATATGTAGTTAGGTTTTCTACACCAACATAATTGTATAACTCGAAGCACTCTAAAGTTCTGTACTTCAACACTAAACCGACTATAATTAATATTGAAAATACAAGAGTATTTAACAACCACTATCTTATACTAATTTATTTAAGATTTTGTGTCATCAACAAAATATGAATGGTTAACAAGTAAAATTTAATGGGTTTTTTGAGTTTTTCTTTTCTCTATAATTATATATACAGTGCAATCTTAATTTGGTGATTGTAGGGATGGGAACCCAAATTAGTGCACCCGTGGGAAGGTGTGAAAGAGAATCTCCTTTTTGTTTTTGTAGACAAAAAAGATGGATGTTTTTATAGTTTTGTGGACTCATTTCCAGAATATATCTTGTTGTCAGCTAAAATATACAATACACCAACTCCACATGCAAAGGTTACCCCATGCTACCTCTCTTACATCTTTTTCTTGTTTAAGGAAAAAAAAAATGGCACTAGCTTAGATAGATCGAATAGGAAGCAACGTTATTTGGCATTTTCCAATAAAGAAACAAAAATTTGTACATGTATTGCCCAATGTTGAGGAAATGGGGAGAATAAAAATCCAACGTTTGATGATCAATGGAGGGCTAGTGATGAAATATTAATTGAGACAACAAAATATTTTACATCAACTAAGAGATAATGAGGTGTCTGTATAGTTTTTGTCTATATTTTGATATTGCTATGGTACTCTTAGGTTTTATGAACAATTTATTTTTGGATTCTGTGTATTTCAGTGGCTTAATTATTTGTGTAGCAACTAGTTTTACGTGAAGTCGGATCATAGATAAAATAGGAGTTAATTATGATTTTAACACACTATAAAATCAACAATAAATTGGAATCATAATTTTAACGGGCATTAATTCCATGTTTCATATATGAAACACGTATCGTATATATATGAAACGGTTTTATAGGAACTTTTGTCTTTATTCAAAGTTGTGGCCTAGACATTCCTCCCCAACTAAAAAAGTTTTTTTATAAGGTTAGATCAAGTCCCATATATTATGATAGACGTCTCTTAAAAAATAAAATCATAAAGTTTTCATAAATAAAAAGTATTTTAGGCTTTGCATTGAATAAAATACCAAAAAAAATAGTGGAACTTTATAGGAACATAAAAGTGGCTACTTATATATACTTTTATTATAATTATTACTATTCAATTTTTTTTAAAATAAAAATATGTAAGAAAAGTTTTTTTTTCTTTAATATTACAAGGGCATATATCTCCCAGCCGCGGAGACTCTGAGAAATTTTACAGAAGTAATAGATGATGGATTAAAAGCACAAATATGTGCATGGACGTTTAGATATATGTCAACATATGCATGTTTCTTAAATCTTACATGCTCCTAATTATATTTTGAGTTTGTTTCCTGTGAATTAGGTTGATATATGCAACAACAATTTAATCGCAATTTCAACGTTCGATAAAAATAACATGAAATTATAATCACGATTTCAACGAAGATTTCATAAGAGTTTTTGTGTCATAGTTTTTTTGATTTAATTTTAGCTGTATGAGCTACAAAATGATGAGTTCTTTAAGCGCACCTATTGAGGGATTAATTAATCAGTACCAAAGCTCAATCCTTTTGACGCTTTAGAATTTTGAACTCTCTCTATACTAGTTTTAATTCTCTCTCTCTCTCTATAAACATATATATATATATATATATATATATATATTAGTTGCACTTTGTGATTTTTTTTGGGTCAAAATTGTTTCAATTAAGTTCTCAAAAATATAACCACGATTGACCAAGGATGTATATATGCTTGGAGAGAATTAATTAAGAAAAGCACATATCGATTTTTTACCATAATGATGTTTTAATACTCAGAAACTTTTGCCATGTAATTAATTTCTTCCGAATGCTTCATGGTTACTTAGAATTAAATATAAAATTTCACAAGTAAATTATTAAAGCTGTCTAAAATTAAGGTGAAAACTACGAACACATATACACATGCACCTAAATTAACGTGAATGTATATGCTGAATAACCAATTTAATTAAATCAAGTGGAAGACAAATTCAATGAAAAACATAATTAACTTCACTTAAATGTGAATCAATTAATATTAATCGAGTTAAATTTAGATTTATTTAACATTAATTCTCAAGCATAAGACTGCTAGAAAATGCTATAGAATTCACCAAGCAAATATATCTATCTAGAAGACAAATTGAAGAGAGAAAAAAAAAAACTATAAAACAATTAATTATTTTTCTCATGTTACAAACGTAGTAATTAATTAAAATGAGATTTATAATACAAAAATATTGATAATAATAAACAACAACAAAAAAAAGGAATATTACAGTATCAAATTAAGTTCATACTGATCATAAAAGCTTAAGCTAACTCTACCATGGTGGTGGATTCTGATTCTGATTCTGATGACCGTACGATGGACCTATCTGATGATGAAGATCATCCATATCTATGAACTCTCTATGAGGAAATACTTTCAAGCCCAAAAAATCTCTCGTTAATCCATCATTGCCACGGCCACCAACACCACCACCACCCTGATCTTTACCGCCACCTCCATGATCATTGTGAAAATTAATCTCTTTGCCGACCCTCTTTGGATTCAAGATTCCATGAAAGTTATCTCCAAAGGGATGATGACTTGATCCTTCAAGCCCATGATGATGATTTGCTGCGGATAAAGAACTCATCATCCCCATCAAACCTCCATGGTGATGATGTTGATGATGATCAGTTGGAGCATTAACATGAATTTCTTGTTGAACTTCCATGCAACCTGCAGAGGTGACAACAGTTTTGTTCCCAAATGATGCCAATCCCAGCTGATTGTGATAAAACCCATGATCTCCCATCTCTTCACGTGTGGACAAACCCAGGCTAGAACCAGCTGTAGAAGTGGCCAATGATGTTGAACTGAATAACCCAACATTTGCACTCATGTGAGCTTGGTGGGGTACTAGTACTGTTCTCAACATTGTCTCCGATGATGGTTCATGGCACGCTTTATTGCTCATTGTAACTCCCATCTGCGCTGCTTTTTGTAGCAGTGCTGTGGCCGACATGTGAGGAGAAGCAGCGGCAGCGGCAGCTTGGAAAGATGAAAGTGTTGTGATATTATTCGGGTTAGGGTTGAGATTTTCTTGACGTCGTGACGTTGCCTGGTCTAACTGACCAGTTTCTACAACAGGAGGCAAGGTTGAAAGCCAAGGTGGCAATATTTCTGGTGGCCGGAAGTTGGACCCATGTTGTAAATCTTGCTCCCTTTTGAGTGGGAATACTGCAGGGAGGCTGCCGCCATGGCCACCACCATGGAGTAGTGCTGGATTTTGAAGGTTAAGTTGGATGGTTGATGATGAAGTGGCTGCCTGTGGTGATTGAGAGGAAAGATATAGTGGGTTGGATGTCATTGACCTTGCACTTTCTTCTGCTAAAGCATCACAGAAAGCTCTATGAGTGATGAAACTGTCCCTCCTGTGACCATAAAAAAACAAACACATAACAACAAAAAAGAACAAAACATCACAATGATGCAGAAGATTAATAAAGAGTATGCTTATAGCGCTGCTTTCTTTCTTTTTCTCTCTGTTTCTGTGTTTGTCGTCAACTTTATCTGCACTTTCATCCTCATTCCTTCCAATGGGGGCAGAAGAGATATAGTACATGATTTTACAGGTTTTCTTGATTTCTTGCTTTTGCAGTGAAAGAATAATATAAAGTATAAACATTGATGAATTGAAAACACGCACACACACACTAAACAAGACAAAGGAAATTCATGACATGGTGTGCATATATATATACCTTAATCTAAATGGGCATTAATTTGAACATGAAATGAAATTCAACATTTAATTAAAGATGATGGGGTTAATTAATTACCTTGAAAAGAGGGTTCCACAGTCACATCTATATTCCCTAGTACCACAAATCTTGGAATGAGCTTTCCAATCTGATTGAACGGCATAGCGTTTGGAGCACTTTTCACACTTCCATTTCTTCTCACCATGCTTTCTGGAAAAGTGTTTCTTAATCCCAGTGAGGTCCCCAAGTGCCCGTGAAGGATCATGGTGCACGCATGTAGTTTCTGGGCACACATAAACCTTCCTCCTAACTACCTCTAGCTTGTTTCTTTGTTTCAACTTCCATGGTAAATTGTGCCCTCTTCTGTGTAATTGAAGGTTCTGATCTCTTTGAAAACCTTTGTTACAGATCTCGCATACAAACCTGTTTGTTGCTAACAGGCTTCTTGGAGATAAAGCAATCACTTCAGATTCAGGATCTAATTGATGATGCATTTCAAGACAGACAAAAAAAAATGTCAGAATCCACATTCAGTAATTCCAAAGGATTTAGTTAATTAATCTGGAGTACTTAATCATTCTGCTTACAGTAATTAAATTGTTACAGCTGCTGATTAATTATCATTTGATCAAGAAAAAGATACTAGTACTCATGAACAAAATCTAGTACCTGGATTGCCTGGAAGATTTCTCTTCTTCTTTGCAGCTGCTGGTTGAGTACTTTGATTGGTTGGTGATGATGCTAAAGGCTGCTGTGGATACAAACCACCAATTTCAATTTTGTTGCCAGTAGAATTGCTTGCATCATTAGATGCAGATGTTAAGTTTGACATGCTGTCATCCACCACCATACCTGCAGCCTTCATCATCCTGGATCAATTTATATAATCAATTGCTACCCCTACACCTCTTGCCTTTCTTACAGTATCTTTTTGGGATGTGTATATATATAGCTATGAAACTTGAAGGATTGGATTATGATATGGGATTCTTAGATTCATTTCTCAGCCACACCATACTGATGATAAGCTTTTGATTTTTTGATCAAAGAATAGTATCTGAACTGGAAATTTTGGATGAAGATGATGGAAGGAAAGGCTATTTGTTCATGAAGATTAAATTGAGCTTCCCCACAAAGGTACCACAGCAAGTGGGAGTTTTTTCAGTAACTTGTTTGAGAATCAGAGCTGTGTCTCTTTTCTGGAAAACCCTAGATAATTAATGGAAAAAGGGACAAAGTTTTTAAGATTAAATCAAAAGAAAGAAAGAGTACAATACAAAGTGCTCAGTGAATCTTACAGTGTCACACCCTTTTCTTCTTATTTGAGTAAACAAAAATTGCCAGATAGCTGTTAGCACCAGGAGGATTCAATAAAAGCCACACAGATGAAAACAAAGAAGCCACACCATATTCCCTTAACATAACATAGGAAGACTTCCTTCCACTGTGTGTGTATGTGTATGTTTATGTGTATGTGTGTGTGTGTATGAGAGAGAGAGATTGTTTGAGACAAATATATGGAGATAGATGAGGATGAGAAGGTATCTCAATTTAAGTCCTCCACTCCATCAAAAACCGTAGCACCAAAGGCCAACAAGCTTATTCTGACGTTTCACTTTGTCTTTTCCTTCGTTTGCTTCTCAATTGTAAAACTTATAAAGAACCCTCTTCCATTATTGTTTTTACTTGATCAAAATTATCCTCTCTTCCTGTCAAAGTGAAAATGCTAAATATATATGTGAGTTTATTATTCACCATGGCCAGCCGGCTATATAGCTTTCCCTTACACAAAGAGTAGCCAAATCATGAAAACAAGGAAAAAAAAGGAGTAGTGAGGATGAACTTTTTTAGTCTTTATGTCATGTATCAATCATGCATGGAGAAATAATTAGAGTAGAGAATCAAACATAGATGTTAATATATAGAATGTAAAAGTTGGGGGGAGAGGGTAATTAACAAGTCATCAATATTTATGGGGATTTTCAACTTTTAACTGTCAACACTATATATATATATATGCATATGTTTGTACAAAGTCACTTCACTTTCTTACTCTCATGCATCCACCTGCACATATTCACATGATTGGTTTGGTGATTATATTCCCACAATCATGCATGCTCATATAAGAAGGAAAAAAAAAAGTTGTCCAAATTATTCATTCCCCTTTCTTGTGATTCTTTTTGAATATATAAATCTTCTTGTTTCACACAAAGTTTGAATATATTGAAGTACAATCAATTATCATTATAATATGTTGGAAAAATCCTGACGAGTTCACGGTTCTGAACTTAAAAAAGTGGAAAAGAGAATAGAGAACTTGGTCCCCTATGCTGCCATAACCATCATCACTTGCTACTGTGTTATACAGTGTAGAGAAGCTATTTAGTCCTATCAATGCCACTCGACGGATAGATTGCAGAAATATTTTATTCTCTTCTCCTTGAGCTTTCTGGAAATCTTTTGCATTTTTTTAGTGAAAGAATGGTCAATTATATCTGTACAACACTTGATCATTTCTGCAGATTAATACACGAGTAAATTAAATATGGATTTCCTAATTCACGAACTGAAAAAAGAAAGGAAAAATCAATCTCTATTCCTCACTGGATAGATGAAGACTACTAGAGGAGCCATATTGTGCCTGTTTTCTTCCATGCACTGTCAGAATTGGACTTTTTTCAATTACCTCTTTATGAGATGCAATTACTATTCACAAAAACCCGCGCAAAATTAATTCATATATACGACCTGATTCATATGCGAAACTCACAATTAATTGTCGTTGTAATGATGGTTATAATTTTTTATTACTTTTATCATATATTGATGACACCACTACTATTCATGAGCATGCATTTAGAAATTGTGCATTAATATCCCTATAGCGGCTGGTTATGAACTGACATTCCTACACTGTGTCGAACATGAATGCAATTATATATACTGTATTTTGCTAAAGGATGCAAGAACAAATACAGCATTTTGTTATTTCAGAAGCATCAATGTTGCCATGGAAATATTAATTAAGAACCATTTATATGTACAGCATGATCATGAGTATGTATATTGATTTTTTGATTTGTATAGCAGTGGATGTGTATAGTGTTGAATAGTCTATGTGTGCAAATAATGGAGTTGGTTCTTTTCAAAGAGACACTGATGAGAAATAGCTCACATGCATGATGGGCACAACTAGATATAGCTAGGCATAATGAAGATCTCAGGCTGCTCCATCCAATATTGCATCCTCTGTCTCTTAATCTCAAATTGGATTTCAACTACATTTTACACTTTTAAATAATTAAATTCTTGCATATGCATATAATATATTGACCATGGTTCTTGGTTCTTGGTTCTTGGTTCTTGTTCAAAATTCTTTATCCAAAAAGAGTAAATTAAGATAAACAATTTCACCAAAACCTTATATTATATTACCAATGTGCTTCTTAGTTTTGGCTTGGGGTATATATTAAACTTTTTTAACAAACTAGAAGAACCCTTTCTTTTTCCGAGGTGGAACGAGCTAAGGAGGATTTTTATACTTTACATGATCGGGTCAAAGAGAGAAAAAAAATGTTAAAACGTGCCCGCTAAATTTAAATGGATGTAAGTTTGTCATTCGATCCAAAATCACCTTTATTATACTTTATTTCGAAACTCTTGACAAGATACACAAGATTCATGGGGCATATCTCCATGATCTGTGACGTTTTTGACAAAATTCATTTGTTTTTCGCTACTTTCAGGTCTATTAAGTTTATCTAGTCATTAAAAAAAAAAAAAGTTTATCTAGTCATTGGGGCTAGTTCAATAATTAGGAAGTTAGTATTCTGATATTTAAGATTAGAGTTTTATTCCTCGTGCATGCATGTGAGTACGTGTGAGTGTGTGAAAAAAAAAGTTTATCTAATTTTTTCTAAATTATTTTTTGTTTTACTTTGAGCTTTTTTACTATTATATAAATGCTTGTAGACCTTTATAATCATCATTATGATTGTAAAATTATCAATACATCTTCATACTATGAATTTATGTGTTTTTGAAAATCATTTTCTTCCCTTTTATATGTCCCTAACTTGTTAGTTGTGTAGTGGGGCACTGCAAAACTGCTATATATACACCAGAGTGCTCACACAAAGTTTTCGAAGAAATTATTTAATTTACATAGAAAGGGATATATAATAATTTAGTGATCTTAATTAGCTTAATTGATATATATATAAAAATTAATATGTAACAAAAATATTTTGGCTCCTTTCCCTATATATATATTATAAGAGGCAGCCTGCTTAATATATATATATATATATATATATATTCCAAGTAAGTAGCAAACAAATAATGTGAGTCATAATTGGAACGACATTGTCTTTCTGTTTATTCATGTTCTGGATGATCAGTTGTTACACTTTTTCAATAGTATTTTAAAGTTGATTTGTTGTGAATTTTTTAATGCATTGCATGCTAGTCTTCATTCTTAATTTTTTAATGTACATTCTGCAGTTTTTTTACCTTCAATTATTTTATTTTAAATTTACACATATCCAAACACAGGATCCATGCATCCATGCATGTTCATGTCTCTCATCCAAAGTTTCTTGGGGGACAGCACACATTATGTATAATTGCCCTCATACAAATATATATGATTAGTTATTATTAATTAATTTGCAAGTATATTTGGATATTTTCTGTTTCTTTATTAGCATTCATGTTATTAATTATCCAAAAGCTGAAAAAGGGTTAGAAAGATAAAGTTCTAGTGACTCTAATTGTTGACCAAATTAATGACTGTTTCACAAAAAAAAAAAATCTTAAATTAGTTATTATATAATAGTCGTGGTTTATATATAAAACGGCTATTGAAATCATGAGACTAATTTTATGCCGCTTTCATCGTGAGTTAAAATCATGATTAACTATTCGTTCCATATATGAATCCGCTCTACAAGAAAACGGTTGGATTAGTTTTTAACTTAAAACATTTTAACATTGCCTTGAGCTAATTAATTCACTTGCTTATGAGCATGCACAAATGTAATCAATCAAGCCAATAAATTCAAGTACAATATTATATAACTTGATACACTTTTAATTCCCCAATTAGTTAACACATGTGGCTTTTAAATTCTCACTAACAATATTTACTGCTAATATTTATTCATTTGAGGTTTCTTTTATTATTATTTGGATTGCCTTTTGTTAGGGCATAAACTTAAAAATAAATTTGAATTTCATCTTTTAAATATTTTATTTTTAGTAAGAATAAATAATTTAAAAACTCTAAATATTCTAATAAATTAAAAGGAATCATAGATATAAGGCCATTGCTGGTCATGCATGCATAGAACAAGTACATTAGTGCCTGCAGGTTTCATTTCAACGAACAAAGGCAATGTTTGCACTGTTTCAGTTCAATTTTTCAGTGTTCTTCATTTGATGGCACTGCAACAGGGCTTGTGAATTTCTTGAGCATCCCCGGGAGAAATTACTGTAGAATTAACATTGCATCATTTGGGGCAATAAGGGATTCTTCCTGCATCGATCAACTATTATATACAATGAGTGCTGATGCAGAGATGGCTGCCATTTTTAAAACTTCCTTCGTCCCAAGTCCCAACCCTGATATTATTCATCATGGGCTTCACAAGCTATATATGATTAGTTGACAATATTTTCTTGTTCTTTCTTTTATAACATATTGATTACTGTTTCAAGGTATGGACACACACACACACACACCATTTTAGTACTATAAAATGATTCATTAACCATTTTGCAAACAGGGCCAATGTATTTCGGTTGATCCTGGCACATTTTATCCTAATTGTCTATCAAGGTGAAGTTGGGACTTCTCGTCCTACTCAAATGATTCTAGAGTACAATCCAATACAGCAGCATTACAGGACGGCTTACCACTTCCAGCCTCCTAAAAACTGGATGAATGGTATGTGTTCCAATTTCTTTGACTAATTCATCACTACGAATATATTGTACTCTAGTTCTGATGTTTTCTATACTGCATTGTGCATGTGCTCATGTGATTTTGCACTTGCGATGGCAAAAATGGTGATCGGATCGATGATATTAACTCCGCAGATCCAAATGGTACGAATTTTAAGTTCTCCATTCTATTCTTGTACTTAATACCATCCTGTGCTCAATCCATTTTTCCATCTCAAAGTCTAAAAATCTCTCTGTTTCTCTGTCAAACTTACCCATCTTACTAGTACTAATACCCCTACTCAACTAGTGTTGTGAATAATGCCAGGAAGCTGAAAAGTTGTATGTGTAATGGTACTGGTAAGAGGGATAGAATCAAGAATACAGAATTTCACTCTTTAAACTTTGTTCCCTTGATCTTAAAGATGCAGCTTTCTCAGAATAGAGGCATGATTGAGAAAGAATCACATTAAATTTCAGGCCAATGGTGTCCTATTCTTGATTAAGTTTAAACAATCTTCCACATTTGATCAATTATATACATTGACCATTGTATCAAACAGGGCCAATGTACTACAAGGGAATTTACCATCTATTCTATACAATCCTCGAGAAGCAGTATGGGGTGATGGTATTCTCTCTTGGGGTCATTCAATATCATACGATCTTGTTGATTGGATTCATCTTGAACCTGCACTTAATCCAACTGATCCTTTTGATATCAATGGTTGCTGGTCTGGTTCTGCAACAATTCTTCCAGACGGAACTCCTGCTATTATGTACACTGGATGTGACAATGAAAATCGTCAAGTACAAAATTTGGCAGTTGCCAAAAATGTATCTGACGCCTACCTTACAGAATGGATAAAATCAGATCATAATCCTTTGATGATTCCGGTTGATGGGATCAGTATCGACTTGTTCAGAGACCCAACGACTGCATGGCAGGGATCTGACAAAAAATGGCGGATGATCATTGGCAGTGAAATTCATGGACATGGGACGGCACTTCTATATCACAGTGAGGATTTTGTAACCTGGACCAAGAGCCAAAGCCAAAGGCCTCTTCATTTCTCAAATAAAACAAAAATGTGGGAGTGTCCTGATTTCTTCCCTGTTAGTGTTAATGGCACAAATGGACTTGATACTTCTGAGCTAGATAAAGCTAATAAGCATGTGCTAAAGGCAAGCTTTAACGATCATGACTACTATGCAATAGGATCCTATGAACCGGAAAGAGATGAATTTGTTGCTGATATTGATTTCTTGGATGGCAATGTGGAACTGAGATATGATTTTGGAGTCTTCTACGCTTCTAAAACGTTTTATGATGGTGCCAACAGAAGGAGAATAATGTGGGGATGGGTAACTGAGGCAGATAGTGAACCAGAGGACATCAACAAGGGATGGTCTGGGCTGCAGGTAATTTGGCAGGCAATTTACCTTAGCCATAGCTGACTGACTGATTGTGTGCATGATCCTTCATTTGCATTTTCAACTGAGCATATTTATGTTTTGTTGCAGTCAGTTCCTAGAAGTATCTTGCTAGACCAAGGTGGAAAGCAATTGTCACAGTGGCCGATCAAAGAAATCGAGAGATTGCGCACAAAAGAAGTTAGTCTTCAGAATAAAGAGATTAAAGGGAAACAATAATTGAAATTACAGGCATTACAGCTTCACAGGTACAAATTGATCAATCCTACGTTAATTTGTTTCTTTCCTAAGGTTGAGTTTACTGAAGAGATAATGAAAGATTAATTTCTTCCACAGGCTGATATAGATGTCTCATTTTACCTCCCAAATCTTGATGATGCTGAGTTGCTGATGCATACTTCTGAATGGCTTGATCCCAAACTTCTTTGCAGCGAAAAGAATGCATCGGCTGGAGGAATGATTGGGCCATTTGGCTTGCTGATTTTGGCCTCAAATGACTTGACTGAATACACTGCTATATTTTTCCGGATATACAAAGGCAATGACAAGTATATTGTGCTCATGTGCAGTGATCAAAGCAGGTGAGCTATTTTGAACTTACTCCTCTAGCTTCAAGTCATGCAAATTAATTATAGTTTGTTCTAAAAGCTTTGATATCTTTTATGCAGATCTTCTTTGAAAAATGAGGTTGACAAATCCGCATTTGGAGCTTTTGTTGATGTTGATCCTACACACGACATTTCATTGAGAAGTTTGGTAAGTTTCTCACAATCCATTCAATTACTTTGGCTATCATTATTATTGTTGGTTGTCCTTTCCATGTGTTAATTATGAAGGTATCAATCAAAAAAAAAAAAAAACTATGAAGGTATCAATCAATGTCTTCACTTCACCTTATTATTCCACCATTGATAAAAAAAAATGAATGCCATAGTTTACCCTTTTATCTGTTGAATGCTTACAACATTCTTGAAATTAAAAACTTATTCAATTTTGCCAAATGAAATAGGTGAAGTATAGAACGTTCTGATATTTTTCAGCATATGATCATAGTTACTTGAATACTTTAAGATGCCTCCCATCTTTTAGTCCCGACAAAGGACTTTTTGAGCTTTTCTCTTAGGCTCATAACATAATTAATTTTGTGCTTTTGCTTTTTGCAGATTGACCATTCAATCATTGAAAGTTTTGGAGACGGAGGAAAGACTTGCATCACTGCTAGAGTTTATCCAAAGCTGGCTGTTGGTAATGAAGCCCACCTATATATCTTTAACTATGGAACAGCTACTGTCGCAATCTCAAATTTAAGTGCATGGAGCATGGAGGCAGCTCAAATTTTTCCAGTTCATAAAAGAAGAAAATCCCAAATTTGATAAAGAAACATCTATATATATAAAAGTAGCAGAACTAAATGGTTAAAGTTATTGAGTTCAATTTTCTGGGAATCAAATTCCTATCTGAAGATCATGAATTTTCTTTTTTCTTCTTATATTCTATTGTGTAAAATATTCTTAGTAAATGTCTAAATAGTTCCATTAATTGCCCCTTCAAAAGCAAAAATGGCAGCTACACCATATTCCATTAAGACAAGTAGGGTATATGGGAATAGGGAAAGAACTGAATAAAGGAAAGGTAAATTGATGTAGAGAAAAAAGGCATTATTATCATTGCAATCACAATTAACTTAAAAACTATGTTTAAGATTTCATATGGTTTTTTTCTGTTAAACGGGTTCATATATACAATAGCTACTTATTCGCAATTTAAACTAACGACAAAAGTGATAAGAAATCGTAATAACGTTTCTAAGGGTTATTATCGATAAAAGTGATAAGGAATTATAATAACGATTCTAACGATCATTAATTGTCAGTTTTACGTCTTATAATTGAATAGGTTCCAGGAGTTTTTTGTGCTAACATTTTTAGTACAACCATTTCCTGGATTGGAACAAAATAGCAAATGGTCCTTCCACTTCAAAAACAATTTCTATATCTTTCATTTCCTTAATGTTTCCCCGGCAGATTAAAGCAGCGCAAGTGGCTATTTCTTCATCTTTTTCTGCTAGAAAAGTGCAACTAATTCTTTGTTCACTTATTAGTTTCGAGTAAATCTTGGTTGCTAATCTAGATACTTTTATTGGTACACGAAGGCTAGCTAGTTATTCTTTTCCAGTTCTCTACCAACCCTCCATCAAACTAACTCACTTTCTTATATTTTTGGCAAACGATTCTTTTCCTTCCTTGCCTTCCTTTTAGGCTTTTACACAAAATCCCATCCTTGAGATAAACCTATTTCTTTTTGGGAAGAATTCGTTAAGATCATTGCATTAGAATTTAGAGCTTACCAATTACAACAACAACAACTGACTGAAACCCAATCAAAAAAAACGAAAGAAAAATCAATAGTAGAAGAAGCTGAAAAGTTGGGTTTATTAATGGACACATGGCTCAACAAAGAGTGTTGATGATGATGACATGGACAAATGTCCGTACTCAAATCTATCTAAACTACACTATATATCTAATCCCTCTTCTCCTTGTATAAATTGCAAACCAGTCTTCGCATTCTTCTCTCCCAGAATGAGTGTACAAAACGAAACCGCAACCCTTTTGTTTCAACAAACAGTTACACACATGATGTAGAAATGTATTCTTATTATTCACCTTTGAATTTCTGTTGTAGTATGATCCCACTCCATCAAAACTAATATATGATCCCACAACCATATAAATCTTGAGAGAAAAAGGAATCAAGAAAACCCATAAATTAGTGTGTCTTTCCCAATCAAGAAACTCGTCAAAATCTCAAATTTAAGAAAACCCAAGTGGGGAAAAGATAAATAAACATCTTTGATAACGTATATACATAAGTATTTACTGAAAGGGTTGTGGGTTTTTTTTTTTTTTTTTTTTTCATTTTGGTGGCAATTTTGGTTGTGCCTGTGTTGAAGAGATGGTGGTGGCCGAAGAGGGTGGTGAGGGAGATGAGAAAAGTAGTATTGGCTGTGGGTTATCCTCAAAGACAAAGGTTTTTGGTTCAAGTTGTTTAAGAGAATCAGGGAATTCGAATTGGTTGACTAATTTTCATAGAGATCTGATGGCAGGGGCAGTGATGGGGGGTGTTGTGCACACAATTGTTGCCCCAATAGAAAGGGCTAAGCTGTTGTTGCAAACCCAGGAGAGCAATATAGCAATCTTATCTGGGCCACATAGAAGGTTTAAGGGGATGGTTGATTGCATAGTCAGGACTGTTAAAGACGAAGGGATTCTTTCCCTGTGGAGAGGCAATGGCAGCAGTGTTATCAGATATTACCCTTCCGTTGCTCTGAATTTTTCTCTCAAGGTTAGGTTAATATCTGCACTTTGTTAGCTCTACAAATGCAATTATCTTGATGGATTTTATTTCGATTTTCTAGAAATGGTTGCGTAAAAATGGTTCCTTTATACTAGGGCACTGTTACATTTTTAATTGTGTTAGTTTGTGATTGTGAATTCTTGCATATAAGTGTGAATTGTCTTTCCAAAGATGTAAGATAATCAGTGTGGAAAAGTAGATATGCATTTCTTTGTTCTTGTGGTGTGCTGCACATTATTTTTCTATCTGTATCTGGTTTGTGACATTTATGTTTTAGTAGGAATCTGTTTGTTAACTTTTGAGAAATGATGATCTATGTGATATTATATTTTGCTTATGCATCTACTGGAATTTGCTTCCTTGGTTGTGGCTCAAAGTGAGAGAAATAAGTTCAAGGTTTTAGGTTTTTGGTGAATTACTGATGTTCATTATGTGAAATCAACTCGTTTTGATTTCCTCTTGTGAGTGTCCCAGCAAGAGGTGCTCTACAGTGAACATTTATGCTTTAACGTGCCACTAGTTGGTTTAGCACTTCTTTGGTTTTAGTTCTATATGTTGAAACTTTAGTTTGGTTTGAATAGTGTTTTCGTGTAAAAAGCAGGATATTTGTTCAGTAATTTTTTTGGTTATTAAGCCAAATAGGTGGTGGGTTTCATTCTTAGTGATTCATCTGGAAAGGTGTATACTATGAGCCAATCCAATGGTGTGAGCTTGTAAATTCAGAATTCTGATTATGTACAAGTTGTATATGTCGTTTGGAGGCACTTGCAAGGTAGTAAATTCCATATTATCAATATTTCTAGACCAATTCTTGCCTCTGTATGTGATTTTTAAATTTACTAGAAATTAGTGAAAATATTTAAGCAACCATTCCTTTCAACCAAGCATACTGACATGAAAAAGAATAAAAAACCAGGATAAAACAGGATAGGAGTAAGTTAAAAGTGAAATGATTGACATGGTTATTTAACAAAATCAATGTGAATGCTGACAAAGCTAATGTGGAAGCAAGATAGACTTTGAGGAAGTAATGTTTTAGCATGATATAGATGAGAACTAAACTTGATATTGTCTCTCACCACTTGCAAAGTACAATATCATGCCTGAGGTCTGTCTTCCCATGTGCTTTCATTGTGCACATCATTTAAGTTGTGTTCACATCTGCTTCTATACAAGTGAACTTGGAATGCAAATCATGATACATTTTATGAGTTTCTGTTATCTGAACAAGTTATAGCTTTCTCTTGCTCCTTCTTTTGCACATTTAAATTTTTTTTTGGAGAAGCAACTAGTAGAATGTACTGAGAAACTTTATTACTTCTCTTTTCTTAGAAAATAGATAAGTAGGTATATTGGTCTTATTCCTAGATTATCTCCACTTTCCTAATATATGCAATCGAAAGTGCTGAAATGCCATGCCCAACTTTTGTTACATGTACCAAGTTAAAACATAGAGCTGTCCTTTATCTGAAGTAGAAGACATAAACTCTGTATTATCGTCTTACTTAAATCGACCATTGGAGGATGTAGTCTTGAGGAATTGCCTTTGTCTTGCTATCGCACATACTCTGCAGTAAGCTTTTGTAGGCTGAGTATGCTCATTGCCTATTTTTCGTTTTCAGGATAGCAAGGTAGAATACAACATTTAATCCTCTTGCTGCTAATTCCAGTACAAGGAACTGAATTTTCATGTTTCCTCAACCCTTTCAAGATTTGGGAATTTATGAGCATCCATTCTGATGCAAATTGCTGCTCCGTGAAAGGAGATTACTCGCTTGGGTGAGTCATAAACAAAACACACGCTTACAGTAATAATAGTGCTAATTGTAGTGTGAAGTGCGAAAAAAGTCTAGTCGCCATGGAAAGGATTTCTACCTGGATACTGTAACTGGTTGCTAAAACATAGAGATGCTGCAGTTTCTGCTATGAGAGAATTGAAATCTTGAGTACTTTTGCACTTTTAACTTAGGAAACACCTTCAACAACCCTCCCCCTCAATCCCCAGAAGGTGTAACCCTCCAGTCTCCAGTGGTGCTCCAATGCAGCATCCATTCCCACGGGTTGTGAAGAAACTGGGATTTTTTAACTTCATGGTTTTGTGAAGCCTAGTGTAGTATTCTTCTACTGTTTTTTTTCTCGGGATTTGCACTCCTAGGTGCAGCTTTGATTCATCTTATCAAAATAAAAATCTGATTATCGTTTCCCAGGTGATAGCATACTGACTACTGTTTCCCCTTGCAGTCATGAAAAATTTTGATAGACCCAAAACTGTAATCATGCTTAGAGATTTTTGGTACCAGAACTGCCAGTGATTCACAAAATTGCCTCTATCTCAAATAAACATCATTGTTACTTTTAATTGCAGAATAAAAATAAATAAAAATAATTGCAGAATGAATGTGTTATATCTTGTTAATCTCATACTTCGAAAGAGGCACATAAATGTGCAGTAAGGAAATTTGACCCAGAATAATGAAAATTCTCTTGAACCTTTGGTTCCATTATTAGTGACTCTCTTTCGGGTCCAAGTCCATTGTCTGTGTTGAGACATGAATGATGGTAGTTGCCATAGCAATGCTGTCTGGTATTCATGAAGGTATTGACTGCTTATGTATTGACAGGATCTTTATAGGAACATCTTACGTGGTGATGGGAGTCGTCTTTTTTCTGGGCCATCTGCTAATTTTATTGCCGGGTCTGCAGCTGGTTGTACAACTTTGGTCATCATCTATCCGCTGGATATAGCACACACACGTCTTGCTGCTGATCTTGGAAGGACGGGGACTCGTCAGTTTAGAGGAATTTGCCACTTTCTTAGTACCATATATAAGAAAGAGGGATTTCAAGGGATATACCGTGGCCTTCCTGCCTCTTTGCAAGGAATGATTGTGCACCGAGGCCTTTATTTTGGTGGTTTTGATACAATAAAAGAGATGATGTCAAAAGAATCTAAACCAGATGTTGCCTTGTGGAAGCGTTGGGTGGCTGCTCAAGCAGTGACAACATCTGCTGGGTTGATATCTTATCCATTGGATACAGTTAGGAGGCGGATGATGATGCAATCGGGTTTGGAACAGCCAATGTACAGAAATACATTGGATTGTTGGAGGAAGATTTACAAGACAGAAGGGTTCTCTTCATTTTATCGCGGGGCCTTGTCAAATATTTTCAGAAGCACTGGTGCCGCTGCTGTTCTGGTTTTATACGATGAGGTTAAGAAGTTCATGCATTGGACTGGCTTATAGCAGTAAAATACTTTTTAGATCCCTTTTTGTTCACCCTAAGAAAAGAATAGATTTGAGAATAGATGCAGTAGTGATACAGTTCAACATTGAGATTGAATGCAGTTGATGCATCCATTGAACTGCATACTTTCAGGTTTTGAGGCTTTAACAAACTTGATTTGTTCATTTGACGAATAAGAGCTGAAATTTCTTGTAAAATTGACAAACAGTAACATTGCCCAAGATTATATATGGTGAAACACACCAGGCTATTGTAAGATTTCTGTAGTTGTTTCTTGTGAATGTCATCTGGCACATTTTGGTATGCTAGAAAACTCCTCAAAGCTCTGGAGAACTCATGGTGATGCCTATTAATTTGTCATCTCACGAAAAGTACTGAATATTTAATAACCAACAACTCATGAGTTGAGCTCGTAGTTAATTATTAATAGTAAGGGATAAATGTATAAGTATAATACGAGTACTATAATGCCAAATGCCAACATGAATGTTTTAATCAATTGGGGGTTGCTCAATTGTCCACTTAAGAACTTTAAGGTTCTTTGGGGTTGGAGGTCAGAAGGCGTGCGTACCTTTAGTGTTTCAACACAATTGCAGCGGTTCCGAACTTCTGTATTCTAACACAATTATAGTTGTCCTGAGCTTCTGGGTTCCGACGCAACTTTTCTGGAGTTGGAGGTCAAAAGGCGAGCCTTCAGTGTTTCAACACAACTGCAGCTCTCCTGAGCTTCTGGGTTCCAACGCAACTGCACCCGTCCCGAGTTTTGACGTTTTGAGTTTTAAAATGTAGCTATCCACCCCTTCATCTATGCCCACTTAATTGGGCATTTGACAGCAGGGATTGCTGAATTCTTGGGCTTTTGGTGATTTGATAATTTGATTCTGATTACTTTCAAGTTTTTATAGGTAGAGCTTGTTTGGAGCCAATAAGCTCGGTCCATTTCTTGAGTTGGACAAAAAATTTACACAAAAGTTAGAAAACTAATGGCTCGATCTTAAGCTGTCCATTGGATTTTGAAATCCTAGTAAATATCTATCGTCTTCATTGGCTAAATATTATAATGGAAACTATATATATATAGGATTAAAAAAGTTTTAATTTTTTATACTAATAATTTAGTCACATTGCCAATTAGGGGTGTGATCGAGTCGAGCTCAAGTACACCCCTAATCGAATAGGACTAAGAGTGATCGAGCTCGCGAGTAGCTCGATCGAGCTCGAGCTCAAACGAGCTCAATCGAGCTCAAGCTCAAGCTCGAGTATTTTATTTTTTTATTTTTTTATTTTTTTTTATAAAAATTATAGGATGTATTTGCAATTTTTTAAAATTTAATGAGGTCAAATTATAATTTACTATAAATTAAGGACTAAAACATAATTATAAATAGATTAAATTATAATTTATTAAACTACAGGGACTAAAACATAAATATAAATATTAAAAATAATATATATATATATACTCGAGTAACTCGTGAGCTACTCGAGTATATGTAATCCAAGCTCGAGCTCGACTCGAACTCGGTCAACCGAATTCGAGTCGAGTAGTTGACCGAGCTACTCACGAGTAGCTCGCTCGTTTATCACCCCTATTGCCAATGGTTACATGGACTATGCCTTTGTAGCCACCTTAGGACGACTCAATCACATTAAAATAAACAAATATTAATAATAATTGAATATAATAGTACTAGTTGTTTATAAATTGCATGGTTGGGAGAGAATTGTTGGTGATGAACTAAAATGAAAGGATTATTTATTTGATGATCAAAGAAAAGAGACACCAAATTAGTGATCCTTTCGTCACACTCAAAAGTAGAAAATGTGCTTTGCGGTTTATTGCATTCAGGAAAAAAAAAAATCGCACATTTGCTCAAAAGTTTTCCAGAAATGACTAATTAGCTTCAAAGCCATCCGGTGGAGGTGTTAACTGCTCATATATCTTCAACCCCTTTTAAAATAATTATACATAATACTCTTTAATTTAATAAAACTACAAATTGGGCAAAGCAAACATATGACATTGACATCACCATTTATATAGAACGAATTTAAGTTGGACAAAATCAAAACGAAAATGACTAAATTAATATTAGGAAGGAATGTACCAATTACTTTACTTTTGATTTTATTTTATTTTTTTGTCATTTGTTTATGTTGCTTTGCTCCTACGGAAAAGGGATTTGTCCATTTTATCAATGTTTCCATGAAATATACTAAGTACTAATTACTTACAATGATTAGAAAATTCAAGCCTAAAAATTGTCTGATAACCGCCGTCAATATCAACAACAACGACCCCTAAGCATTTATCCTGTTAAGTGAAATCAGATCACATTTCGCCACCCTACTTTATATTACTAATGTAGTTCAAATTATAGAATTTGGCAAGCGCCACTCTACTTTATCTACACGATTTCTAATATAGTTGAAATCATAAAATTTGACAAGATTTTTAAGACAAGTTGTTTATAATCATCTATGTGTAGTTAACAACCCTAGTTAGCAATCCAAGAAGCCCCCCCACCCCAAAAAAAAAGTAAAAAGTACCAGCACAATTAGTTAAATAAATAAAAGGGATAGCAAAGTTGAAAATGAAAAAAAGGGCTTTAGAGAAAACCAAAAACATACATGACATCACCTTATAGAAACAAGCACAAGTTTGGTTGGGCAAAAAGAAATTCAACAAAATTGATTTGTGAAATCTATAAGTACCTAAAGGCACTTTTTTGAGTTACTTTGGACTAATTCATAGACAATATATGCACACCAAACCTTTCCATTATACTAACAACAAATTGAGTGGGTGGTGGGGTACATGAATTTTTTGTTTTTTTAACTTGATGATTAATAATCTCCAGTTCTTTTTCTCATAAAGAATTATGTCCCCAAAAAAAAACACTGTACATGGACTGTTCCCCCACTGAGTGATATATATATATATATATATATAATTAGTGTGTTGAAAGTGGTGTTTATTGGGGTGTTTTCTTTTGAAATAGATTCAGTTATAGATTCTCCCAGGTTAAGGTGTGTAAAAAAAAAAAGATTCTAAGTGGGGTATACAAAAAATTTTGTGCTTAAACCTATGAGTGGATGCCATTTGTAGTTCCATTTTTAAAGTGATTCTTGAACACACAGTTTTGGAGTTTTAGCTGTGGCCTGTGGATGCATTTGTAGGGCAGCTGCAGCTCAAGTAGCAAATTAGCACTGCTGTTCTTGATGCTGTCATCATTGAGCTGTCCATTCCAATTTTCCAAATCCAAAGGAAAGGGAAAGAACCATTGATAGTTTCATACCATGCCATACCAAACCAAGACTAGAGAGAAGAGACCCTCCTCCAATAATGCATTTCTTCTTCTATTTTGCATTTACAGTTCTCATTTTTTTTCCTTAAATGGGAAAGATAAGTAGTGGACTAACCACTCAAACTCAAGGTCATACAATTAAATAAGTTATTATAAATATATGCACATAAAGATTTCAAACTCATTCCAAAATGCTGACTGACTGAGGAGTTGATGTCTTTGCTGGGATGCAATATATAATTTAAGGGTCTTGAATCTAAATCATCAACATCCTACTTTGTTGCATTCATGTATTCATTTTGATCAACTTCATCCAGGTTGCCAAATCATTATATGACAATAAGTTTCTCTGTATATTTTCATGTTTAAGTATGTGCACGAGCTCTTGTAAGTTTGATATAGAAGACTTAGTTTATATATGAAATGAACAATTAATTAATTATTATTGAAATTTTAATTTTAATTTTTCTACCTCTTTTATCACTGTCACGGAATATATAAACCTGCTTTTATCGCACATCAACAGATATTTGAAACAAATAATTAATTCATTGTTGCAGGATTTGTATCACTTCAAATTATGATTTTGGAGTAAAATAGAGATGATCCCACAAAACATAAACTCAACATAAATCTAAAACCATTCATATTGAAGCTTAACTAAGACATATAACAAGGCGTTCCATACTCTAGGTTGAACTGAATATTAATTGGGAGAATATGGAATATATGCATAAAATTTTATATGCATTTTTTTTGGTGATGCATACATACATGACCAAAGACAAAGGTGTGGTTGGCACATTGAGATATAAATTAAATTTTCAATTTTGATCACATCAATGAAGCTTTTTCTTGTATTACTTTACTTTTACAAATTAAGCTTCGAATCTTTATTACAATAATTCACCGCCTACTACTTCCTTTCCACCTTTTTCTTTTTTGGAATGTCACTCATGACCACCAGTATTGTTCCCCAGATTCTTTCTATTGTGTATTATGCAGTTACGTTTACGTGTATTTATTGTCTTTTCTTTCCCTTTCATTTTCTGAGATGATGATCAGTTGCATATTTCAGAGGGCAACATTGATATGTGCAGTTTGCGTCTCTCTTTTTAGACACCACAAAGTCACAAACTTTGTCAACCCCTTGTGGAAAATTATGGTTAGGTACAGCAACAAGATTTGGCAATCAAAGTTATGAGTGTTCATTGTTAGGAGACAAACGTTTCACACAGACGCCATTGCAATTTTAAACGTTTTTCAAGTCTAAGTAAGCCTAAATGCCCTTGCAATTTTAAACGTTTCTCTAGTCTAAATAAAAGCCTAAACGTCCTTGCAATTTTAAACGTTTTTCTAGTCTAAGTAAGCCTAAACGCCCTTGCAATTTTAGACGTTTTTCTAGTCTAAGTAAACCTAATCAAGTTAAAAGAAAGAGAAATAAAGGCAAAGCATGATAATTTTAGCCAAATCGGAGGTTAAACGCGACATCAAGATTCATAATGGCAATGTTATAAGTCATTTAAGGAAGACCAAATTTCATGAAAAAGAAAGTTTAGACCATAGTAAAATCAAGGAATAATCTTTTTGTCATCAATTTGCATGGTTCAGGATTCAAAGCTTATTGGGATCTGTACATTTTCAGTAAAAGATCCTTTAGTCAAGCCAAACAACAAGAACAAGAACAAGTTGTGCTGTACAGCATAGTAAGAATCAAATTACACAAAATTCCTTCACCATCAAATGAAACTAAGAAGGCATATATATATATATACATATAAATGATTCTTCCTTTTGGAATAAAGCAAATTAGCAAAGCAGTCAAGAAAAGAAGTGTAGTGTGCTGCTGCCTGCTGATGCAAAAGAAAAAGGCAACAATTAATTTCTAACTCCCATATATGAAAAATCAAGAATATTCGTCCAGATTGGCAATCTGGGATATTCATATTCATTAGTTTTATCAAACAGCTCCCGCAATGTATGTATGTATGTATGTCCCTTTCAAATAAGTTTGGAAAGCAAAACAAAGCCACCAAATCAATCATTCATCATTAAGAACTCAAGTAATAAAAATTGTAGTTCTCACTCATTAATTTGAGATGTTATTGTGACAAAAAGATGCATTAAAACAGCCTAAACAAAGCCACTCCATTACATATAAATATAAATGGTTTGACACTTCCATGCCTTAATTACACTATAATAGACCAAACTCTACCATCCAACTCCAAATTGCATAAGTAATAATACATAAATCTCATCATAATTTCTGCAAGTTTTAGTACACAAATTTGATGCATTACACAATTGGCAGACATAGCAATATTGCCACTTCCTTAAGTTTTCCTTTTAACTAATAATCTTGCAGTACTACTTGAAGAAAACTATGGGAAAACTTCAATCTAATTAAAAACCAATTATTATATTTCCCTAAATTTTTTCCCTTTTAAGGGAACAACAACTTGAGCTTAAATTACGTACAAATTTTTTTTTTTTTTTGGAGAAGAAAAATAAAGTAAATTAATAAGTTACAATACCATATCCCTAAGAGCACCAACTTCAACGAGCTTAGGCACAAGATGACCGCTCAAATGAAGAGCCACGAGACTCTCCCAACCACCAACGCGTGTTCCACCAATGAACACGGCAGGTGCACCACCATCATCATCTCCACCGTCGTTCAAATCCCTTCTGGCGGCAGGAACTGCATCGATCTCATCCTCATCTAACTCAATAACTGTAGGATGAACCCCGATGGCAGCCAGCAAACGTTTCATAACGTGGCACATGCAACATGAGGAACGGCTAAAAATAATCACCGGATTCTCCGAAATCAACCTTTGAATCCGCATCTCTGTAGACTCACTCACGTCTATAGCTAACGGAGAATTGGTAGTTGTCGTCAGTTCTAGCCTTACTCCACCATCGGACAACGACCCATATCGACGGCCTCCTTGCATGACCACCACAAAAGCAGTACAAATATATATATATATATATATGATGACGAAGAAGTTAACAATTCAAAGAGGGTTTTGCTCTTTTGTCAACAAGAAAGAGAGTTTGGGATTATATAAATCAACGAGAGAAGAACCGAGGAGAGGAGGGGAATGAAGACAATTGAATTATAGCAGTGGTAAGACAAGAAGTTTAGCAAGAATTTGCATTGATTGTTACATCACAAAGCAAACATATTACGTAAGTTATACTATGCCCATTTATGAATTTGGAAGTCATATATAGTAATGGAATTCATCGTATGTTCATTTTTTTTTTTTTTTTTTTGTTAATTTTTTGGTTGTGGAAATTAATGTTGGAGTCAAACGCGAGGAACAGGATGTGGAGCTACTTGCACTAGAGGACAAAAGGAGAAGACTTGAATCATTGGTGTTATGTTTCTTCTTGGCTTTTTAACTTAACTTGACCTGTCTCTACTTTTTAAAGTTAAATATATAATTTACCTTTGCTCCCTCAAATTATGAAGTGTCTCCTTATATCAACTATTATTGCATACATACAACAAACAACTCCAATTAGTGAGTACAATCCTTGCAAATTGCAACGACAATAATTATTGAACCTTTATTCACTATACATTTAAGGCTCTTAATCGTCTAGTAGGGTGGTTAAAGATGATTTATCGGGTTTCAGACATTTTGATTAAAAGACTCTTTTGAGCGTTTTCTTGCACTGTTCTCTCCCTTGATGGAACTCTACTACGATAGACGAGAAACCCCTTTATGCACTTTCCTTTACTCTATAGAGCTTTCTCTAATGGGGAAAAACCTTCCATTTCCGTCAAATGACTTAGCCTTCACTAGCTCTTCCATCGTCCGAGTCCCTTTCCTCCTTATGTGTTATGCTTTCCCAACACAACTCTACCACATTTCACACCTGTGGCGTTTTTGTTAAACAGTCTTTGCCAGTAGTGTTATGGGTTATTTCTTATTGTTGTGTTCTATTAGGCTACGAATCACATTTTACTATCGTGTTTAATTTAAATTTATTTTTTGATATATATTTAACTATAACATATTTTATTTTATCATTTTTCCCAATGATCTTGTAAATTGCAATATTAGGATATAAGTAACTATGCATATCTAGCATGTGTTTTTCAAGGTGGAAACCAATTTTTTATACACCTTATAATTTAATGCAATTTCACTTTCATTATGCTCTTATAATTGAAAGTTTTGTATTGTACAAGTTAACAATTTATAAACTAGTTGATGCAAAATGATTTGAAATACAAGTTGAATAGTGCAAGTCATTTTGTATCATTTTTATGTTACTAAAGCTTTCCTTGGCTTTTAGTTTCAGCAAATTTGGCTGGGGGTGTTAAAAGAATTAATGATAAGTGGTCGACTTCCAAGAAATTTATGGTTTTGTAGGATTTTAAGATTGGGTGAACGTCTAATCATATGATGGAGCCATTATTTACTCATTTTAATTCCTAAATACATGGACATGGCTATGCTTTTGACTGTGATGTATTTTAGATGAGCCATACACTTGTCCATTTCCATTTCAAGAGAGCCTTCAATAAACTTCTTATATGTCATAGCTATATATATAAAACAAAAAATAAAAAATAAAAAGAGAGAGAAGAAATCCTTGCACTTCAAATAAATAATTCTTCTTGAACATCAAGTTCTCTTGTATGTCATTGATTTTAATTATATAGTGTTTATGTAAATCTTACGTGTATTAAGAAAATCTACAATTTATTTAGTCACTGTCATTGTCAAAACCAAAAATAAATGTATATTAGTGTACGTTTAACAGATTTCTTATAATATGAAAATATATTCAAGACAAATCCCAAAAAAAAAAAAGAGAAATTGTTGGCTAGAATAATTTTATTTCTAGAATCAAACCATTAAATCGTTCAAATTGAAGGAATGTTAGTCAATAAAGATTTGAATGATATAACTTTTAATTTTTAATTCTTTAAAAGCATAAGTTGTTTGGAACAAGTTAATTGTAATGACTTAATAATATAGAAGACAAAGAAGTCAAGTTTTTCTCTTTTTTCTTTTTTTTTACCTAAAATTGAGTAAACAAATGGTAAATCAACATTCATTAACGTCTACGTCTTTCTAATTTCTTTTTACCTAAAATTGACTAAATAAATGTGAAATCAACATTTATTAACGCCTACTTTGGAGAACATTGCATCATGCTTAGGCTTTTTTGTTACATAGTTTCACACATCCCAACTTTAGTACAACTCATTCAAGACTAATCAATTTAAAAAGAAAGCATTTAATAAACCATAAAATGAATGGATCCCACTAGATTTCAAAGTCTCATTGGTGATAATGCATGTTTTATTCTTCAAGTTTCCCAAAATGTAGCCAAAATGCTTGGGTGTAAATTGTAATCCAAACAAAAACATGCTTAGTTTAGTTTTTAACATTGAGCTAGTGAGTTGACTCTTCAATGGTCATAATTTAAATATTTTTATTTCTTTTATTACAAAAGACATATTTATATTAATTTCCTAAAAAAATTAAAATTTTGTTCCTTTTTCTTTTCAAAAATTAAAACATAATTATGCTAATAATATACTATACACTGTATACCTCAAGATTTTTTAGGACTAGAGGTATGGAAGATTAGTCTCTTATTAGCATTTCCTCTTCGTTAGTCGAAAACTTTACTAGAAGTGTCGAACAAGAAAAGGTCTCTCATGTTGCAACATAATCGTAACAGTAATTTCTCTTCGATACTCGAAAACTCTACTCTCGTCAAATGCCAATAGAATTGAAAGTTCTAAATTGCAGCATAACTCTAACGATATTTTCTCTTCGTTTCTCGAAAACTCTACCCACACCGAACACTATTAGAAGTTCTAAACGAGAAAAGGCCCAAGTTGCATCATAACCCTAATAAGGTCATAGGTTGCATCATAAATAGCATCATTGAATGTAATAATATAAGTTGATTTTTAATAAAATAGAATTTAAAAAGAAAAAATTTAAAGGAAAAAAAAAAAGTAACCATGGTGAGCGTGAAATTCAGACTCCAAGGAGAGCGAGTGGTTGAATCTTGTTTTGATGGCTCTAAGTCTACGGCGTTTGATTGAAATGAGCAAAATTGGGGCAGATCACATGGAGGAGGGATGGTGTAGGATATTAAATGCCAAAGCTGATGTCATCTTGACTTCGACGCTGATTTTGGTGGGGGCAGACGCTGACGTAACTCAAATGGCAGTAACATGAAGCTGACGTGTACAATTTATTGCTCTTGTCTCCCTTTGGTGGGACCTCCCGCTTCTGAACGGGCTGAACTGATGAGCCCGTCCTCTCTCTCCCTCTCACAGACTCAGTAGTAGTGACGTAATCGTTAGAGCAAAACTGGCAGTCCTCGTCATCCTGACGTCGTCGTTTTGACACGTGGCTTGTTGTGTTACTTTCCTTCAGCTATGGAGATTGTATTTGTGGGCTTTGTTCTTTTCCATTTTTTTTTAAGCTTAAAGAATGGTTCCATGGAGTGGACCAGTGGGAAACCACCACGTGGTTTGTCAGTATGCAGCACTTAATTAAATTGAAGATGGCTGTATGATCAGTGTGTGTGTGTGTGTGTTTTTTTTTTTTTTGGATTTTTGCTCTGATTAAAGAGAAGAGCTAGCTAGCTGAAGAGAGAATGGCTTTAATTAGTGTGTGTGTGTGTGTGTGGAGAGAGTGGAGACCTACCACAATGGATTTTTAAGTCATGCAGCAAAGCCAAAAAAAAAAAAAAGCTTCAAGGTTAACCGTTGATGGTGGTAACCATAGTGTCTGCCATGAATGAAAATTTTAAGATGTGTAGTAGGGATTGCATCAGCCACAAATTGTGAGAGAAAGAGAGAGAGAGGAGGGGACCCTTTCATTTGCTTTCTCATTAACTGCTTGCCCTTTTGTTTTCATCATCATCACCAACACTCTTTTGATGTTTTTTTTTTTTTTTTTTGAACTTTTCTTGATTGATGACCAACACCAAGGATACTATAATCTTGGAATTCCAGTTCACTCTTTCCTAAGTTCTTGATCATGCCACAATTAACATTCTTGTTCAGAACCTTAATTTGGAAGTTGCGGCTTGAACATAATGTTGTTTCCTTTCCCGTGCTTTACTATGATGGCTTGTTGATCAGTTGTGATTGTGTAATTGTGCATTGATGATTAATTGAATATCTTTGTGTAGTTGGAATTGGAGATTTCTTTTTTTGTTTATGAATGAGTCATCAGTACATTCCAGGAGACAAAAAGTTATCATCAGAGTTAGATTCAATTAATGAGTATATACAGACAGAGAGTGCATTGGTCCCAAAGAGAATCTACGTTTCCCCCATCTTCTTCCCACTAAGCCATGCAACTTGAATGATCAATTCAAGTGTGGTTCATAATATATACAGTAGTAAAATGAAATCATGCACTTTCCCCACTAACATACATATACCTTTTGTTTTTGTTCTACAGAAAGTTAAATTTTGATTAGACCTGAGCAATTTGGAACATTTTGGAAGAGGGTCAAAGAGGGTTGGTCAATTCCATAACACTCCATCATTTCACTCCCAAATCTAAATATTAGTTTCAATTTTGTTAGAGTTGATGAACATTCTTAGAGTTGATGAAATGGTTGCTATATATGATTGATCATTTTAATGTTTAGAATCCTTGTGGTGTCACCAATAACATACTTTTTAACTTTCAAGAAAGAAATCAACAATTCTCATAATTTGATAAAAGAGATTCCAAACATAATTCAGAACAATAATTGGTCCTTTTTAAGAGTGATGTTGTACTTGACACTTTTGGTATATATGGTCTCTAAGTTTGACATCAGCCATCTCTGCCATGCATGTAGCTAGGCTCAGTATGTGTGTGTGTGTGTGTGAAAGAAAAAAGATCGATACATTATTGTTTATTGGTTGGGACAAGAATAAAGATGATGCATTATTGTGTGAACAAAAATTATGCCATATATTCCGTTGTAATTTTCCTTGGAAAGGGGAAAAATGATCATGTTGAGATTGATACTTTGGGTAATTTTCTTGGAATAATGGTTTACTCTGAAAAGAATGCACGTTTGATGGATGGTAATGCATGCCAAGAAAATTCTAACCACCATTTTTGTTTGGTTGTGTCTTGTTTTCCATAGACACACTGTCCCTGCGTCATGCATGTGTTTGGCCATATAGATTTTCGGAATATTCTCATGGGAGGTTTGTTACTTTGGGGGGGTTAAAAATGACTAGCATTAGCTCTTAAACCACAAATTGTGATGCATATTATTTACCACTAGTTGAAACTAAAAAGAGCATAGCAGCCTCCTCAGGAAAACAAGAATCTAAGGATGGAATCTCCTTGGACCAAAGCACCAAGTTAACCAATGTTAATTTTTAATATTTGGAAGTTATAAATCTTCCCTTTTTTCTATATTAAACCCCAAATGTTAAGAAGGATAAAGTTCAATTACATTCTTGAAAAATTTATCAAAATCATCAACGTCACCAACAGTGGATTTTCTGTGAAACAGGTTTATACATAGAACGGCAAGTTAATCGCAATTCTAATTTACAATAAAAAATTAAAATAATAATTTGAATGATGATTAAGTGATATTTTATATATGATATATGAATCGGATTCACAACAGTTTTTGTGCAAACACCAATTATGCATTTCAGATAAAATAGATTTGTACATTGGAAGGCATCCAACTGAATTGCATACATTCAGCCATCTAATCCCAATAATCTAATTTCTTCCCACTTCCTTTCCTCTCAAAATTCAAATAAATGCATATTCAAAATATACAGGCAGTGCCACTCTAGCAATTATCTATGTTGGGTGTTTTAGTGATTATCTAGCTTTCTGGGTTTTTTTTTATTCGCTTTACTGGTTAAGAAAGCTATATATCTGCTTAAATCTTGCATGCATGTGTACATATCTATTAGTCAAATTTGATTAAATAAGAAATTTGATTGCTCCATTAATTAATTCATTCATTCTGCAGAGTTTACATTTATGAGTTGACTCCAAATGCAAGATAAATATCCAACTGGAAGACATCATCATCATCATCATCATGTAATATTAATTTGTTTTTGGCTCAAAACTCAAGTCTAATCTTTAAAGTTTACTCAACTTCATTCTTCCCTTTTCCTCCTAATTAAGGTAAGTTTACTCAAAGCTTATCTCAAGTAATTGAAGTAGCCTCTTCTTGTATGTAATTCTTTTTTTTTTTTATTAGCAATACAATTTTCTATTTTAACCAATTAATCCACCTCATAAATCAAAATGGTGTGTGAATTTAGCGTTAGAATAAACTTACCATATTAAACAGATTCTAGAAATTGATCAAGAATCTATCCCATACTGATTCTAAGAATTAATTCTAAAACCTACCCAACTCTGAAGTTTTAATTCTATGTTGATGGCCAACTTAGACCGGCGAAGTTGGTTCTTCTTGTATGTAATTCTTTATGCAACATCAGGCGATAGGGACAAACACGATTGCAGGAGAAAAAAAAAAAACATGAAAGAACAGTTGTACTGGAGTCTGGAGATATAAAAATGCAAAGTCAACCTCGGGAGTTGTACTTTGAATTGTTTTATTCCTCTTATTCTGCTGGTTTTATTATTTAATTTCACTGCTAATAATCTGCAATCTTTTATTTTCTATTCATAATTGTCGTGCATGATGCATGCAGAGCTGCAGAGCGCTAGAGGACAACAAAAACTCTCTCAAGTTTTCAAAAGTTCAAGTGCAAAAAGCTAATAATAAATGAATGATATTCAAGAATCGGCCCTCACGTGCTGATCCTTCAGATGCCGGCTATCCCACGTACACGCCGACGCCGTAGAGTTTATACACGTACGTACGACTCATCGGATCATGTGAGATGCCACCCCCAGAGGCTGCCTTCCTTAATTATTACCAAATTAGGACATCATAATTAAGCTACATTTTCCCATTACGTAATCCTCTAATTAGAAGGAAGGCTTCAATCTTTTTTCCGGACGTTTCATCCCAAATTCTGGGCATGAGGAATGCATTTAGAATCATAGTTTTCATGCATATTGCCATCGCAGAAATACACTATAAACACAACGCACACACAAGCATACTACACACATTTGCGCACTGCACTTTTGCTGTAGCAATCATGCGACGGCATAAATACATTATATCTTGCATTTTCACAACTTGTTTTTTTGTAAATGTTATTTAAATATTTTTTTTATCTTTTGGGCAATGTGCATTATTTTCACATTAATTCTTAAACTATTAACAACTCTGAGGTTTCGGGCTTGTGCAAGTATATATGGAGATCAGTGATGGATCGATGGGAAACTTGTTCTGGTTAAAATGGTGTTTTTTGAAGAGTTACCAATTTCATACGCCTTGACATATATATAGTTGGTAATTGTTTGAACGTGTATTTAGATGTTGGAAGAAAAATCAAAATCCACCATAGATAGAAGTCACTTCAACTTGACGATGATTATCAGTAAAATGGTAAAAGAATAGAATATTTAGAGTGGCAATTAAATTAAGGAGGTAAACCATCAACAATGTATATATATGTATGGTCCCAGCTAGCTCAAATAATTTGCTTTACGAAGAACTAATATGGCGGCATATGGAGTTGTGGTTTTCATGGAATTTGAAGTAATCTACGTGCCAATGCAAATCTGCAGCAAGCCAAGCAGCATTAGACAGCTCCAACACACAGTGCCGCAATCTTTTATATGCATTATTAATGAAATCACTGGTGGTGATGGCTATGGCTTTATTATTAGTAGACATTGGAATAAAGGGATGATTGAAATTTGAAAGGAGGGTTTGATTTATCATAAGAGGACGAAGTTACCCAAAAAAAAAAAAACACAAAAGGAATCATGGATGACGCAATGGGATTAGGATGAAATGACAGGTCTGGCATGGAAATGGAAATGGGGTCGGTCCTAATATCACCATCAACATCTATATCTATGTCGGCTAGCTCTGTTATTAACATTGAGTCATTTGAGTGGGTTGCTTTGCATATTTATTGCCAGTTCCCCAACCCCACATCACTTGCCTTGGATGTCTCAACATTTCCTTTCATCAAAATTTATAATGTTTCGTTTCTCAACTGTAAAATGTACTACGTGCCAACCAATTATAGGCAAATTGTAGCCAGCTCTAGCATTGCATAGGTTTACTGTCGTTTACTCCCTCCGTTCTCTAATAATTGTCGTTTTAGCTTACATTTTTTGTTCTCAAATAAGTGTCATTTTACAAATATCAATGTAAAAAGTTTAAAAGGTTCCAAATTTACCCTTCATCCCATTTATCTATGTAAGACTATGTAAAAGAAGAGAGAGAAAATTGTAGTAATAAATATGGGTAAATAAGAGAATTTATCAATTTTCTTATTTAGTGTGCCCATCTTTAAAACGACACTTATTAGAGAACAGAAGGAGTACCTTTTTCATCATTAATTAATTCATTTTCACATATATAGTGGGTGCCAACTGAGAGATCGAGTGGGGAGGTATGGTAAATACTTAAGAATTGCGTCAACGGAATTCCGACTTAGGTGTATGATTCTCAAAGGTACAAGTTATTATCTTCAAAATCAATAAGAGTGACAACTTTCACGGGATTTAATCCCGAAAAAATTTCGATGTTTAAATTAGTCTTCAAATAAACAAACAATTCAAATTCATATCTCATTTAGTTTATGCAAGCTATTATCTTCAAAACCAACAAAAGTGATGACTTTCACGAGATCTAATCTCGAAAATGCATTTTCCGATGTTTAAACTACTCTTCAAATAAACAAATGATTCAAATTCATACCTCATTTAATGTAAGTTGCTAGGTAGGATTTGCATGTCAAAAATGCTTAAATAAGTTAACCATCCCCGATCAACACAATTACATCAATCATTTCCACTCTCATCCATGCCCATCATTCTATACCTAGGATTCCATGTCTACGATGTTGCAATTTTATTGGACTATGAAATATGAAGGTTAACATATCCAGCAAATTAAGGACACTACTTGCAGTCACAAATTTACTTGGAATAACTAATAGTAAGATAGATAGGGGATGGGGAAGCTTTTGTTCTCCTAGGTCAATTTCTTTTGGATTGAATTTATGTTCAACTGGATTGAGTGATTTTATAAAAATGAATTTTAAAATATCATGATCAAATTTGTCTTTGAATTTGATCAAAACACAGATACTTTTAGAGGATACCAATTATTAGCGTTATGAATACTATCATCAAACTATGTGAGAAAAGCACGCATCAAGAAGGCCAAAATTCATTTTAGAACATGCATGTAGTATATGAATGCACACCCTTGTGCACGTATATATATATTGTTATATATATTCATTTTAATTTTATTTATTTATTTTTCATTTTCAAGTTAAACCCAAGTATAGGCAACAAAATATCCAATGAATCTAAATTGAGATAGGGCAGCCCGTGAAGTTCACAAAGCCACAGAAAATGAAGGAAAGGCCCAAAGTAATGATGGAATGTTGGATGTCGTTCATTTTGTGGATATAGAGTTGCTGTTTTCTGAATTCAAGAAATCACTAGGATACCAAATGGCATATGTATTTCAACTTGCCATTTAAAGTGCTTATATCCATTGGTCCAAACTCAAAAAGAAAATTTTTTGTGGGCTAAATCAAGAGTAGAAACTCACAAATCAAGCCTACTAGTAGCGCACAAGACGACATGCAACAACTATTCTAGGCTTAACGGTAGTTTTGGATTAATCTGGATTAATATTGCGGTGAGCTACATAAATTTTGGTAAAACTTTCATTGAAAAAAAAAAAAAAAACCCCGTCTTCTAATAAATAATTTATCTAGCTGTTAATATGTTCCAAAATCGAGAAAATGAGAAGAATTCAGCTTAATTGGTATCTAAGTATAAAATGTTGTCACACAAATAATATGGATTATGTTAGAGATTAAATAAATGATTTAATTGTTGTTATTTCTATTGAAAAAAAATGAATAATGTGTGTGTGTTGCCGTTCTCATGCTAATCAAGTTTTTCTATAAAACACGACTTTATTATAATTTCAATTAACAATAAAAGTAAAAAAAAAATTATTAAAATCACAATTTTAACACCTATTAATTATCAATATTATATATAAAATATTTATTATAACGGATTTCACTATGTAGGTAATTATTTGGGGAAGATAGGCATACTTATACCCGAGGAAAGAAAACAAATTCGGAAACAAAAGAATCTACGAAGTTTCGAGAACGTTCCAGACTTCTTACATGCCATCCTCAATTCCTCATAGGCATGGGTGCCACACAAACAGCCACTTGTCCCACGAAATCTTTGACACCTTTGACTCACAGATACTCTAAAGTAAGAAAGAAATTCGTCAACCAAATGAGGTTAGGTCAAATGGTTCTAGTGGGTTTTAACCATGACAACCATGGTTCAAATATCTGTTGGAGCAATCTCCACCTATTTATGAAACCTATTAGGTGGAGAAGGGGTATTTGTGAGATGCTCTAAGATGCTCTAAATCTCCCCGGGGCATATAAGCATTATGGTGGCTGTGCATCGTCAACACTTTAGATGATGGGGAGGTGTAACCATTATGGTGGCTGTGCATCGTCAACACTTTAGATGATGGGGAGGTGTATGACTTGGTGACCAATGACTGAAGACTGACCCTGATACCCAGTTTGGGCGTAAGATTAGCACCCATTGCCCAGTTTGGGCTGCTACCGTAAGATTAGTACCCATTGCTACCCATTGCGTGTACATTCCGTGATTTACATACTCAGCTGGCTAGGGAATTGTTGGTTTGAGGCCCAAAATTTAATCTGACTCAACAACATTGAAACACGGTGTACTAATTTTAGTAACCTAAGATATAAAAAAAAAAGAAAGAAATTTCTCAGCAACATTCCTACCAAAATCTGGCGAAACCTCAGTTCCTCTAAATATCTCTTCTTCTTTCTAGAAAATTCCACTCCAAACCCTTTAAAAGTATCCATCACTCTCTGTTTGTCCCCTCAATTTCTACAAAACCCACGTCTCAGAATCTTCAGAAGAACCAAAAAAAAATGACTTAGTACACTACACTCTCTTACTCTAAAAAAAAAAACCACTCTTTTTCTTAGTCTAACAACGTAATTTCTTGCAAAGATTGGATTTTTATTTGGAAAAATTAGTACTTTGAGCTATGGAAAATACAACCATCAAGATTGAAGAAGAAGAAGAGAGCATTGTTGTCCCGTTTGGTGGTCTTGGTGCTTCATTGTCTTCACCACAACCAATGGAGGGCTTGCATGAAATGGGTCCACCTCCATTCCTGACTAAGACATTTGAAATGGTGGAAGACCCTTCAACTGATTCAGTGATATCATGGAGCGCAACTCGAAATAGCTTTGTTGTTTGGGATTATACTAAGTTCTCTTCTACTCTGCTTCCCAGGTACTTCAAGCATGGCAATTTTTCAAGCTTCGTTCGCCAGCTCAATACCTATGTAAGTATAAAGTTTGATCAAGATGTTAGCTTTACTGTATGTAGCTGCTTAATTCTGCATAATTTTACTTGGTTGTTGCCAATTTCGCATTTTGCTCGAGTTCTCTTTGATTTTGGTTCTTCCGTGCTTGTGGAATCAAAATATCGAGGAATTTTGATTATTCACTTGATTTCTTTTCTTTTTCTTTCTGCATTGAGCGATATTTAGTGATGGAATGTTCTTGTATTGGGTAAAGTTGCTGTACGTAGTTATGAATTAAAACATAGTAATTTGCTTAATCAAGATGTAATTTTTTTTGACGTTATTGCTTAATTATGCATAATTTTACTGGGGTAGCGGTCAATTTTGTTTTTGCTTGTTATGCTGTTTCGTGTTGGTTGAGGATTAAGCCTATTAAAGTAGAATGCAAAATTTTCGTAATTTTGGCAGGTTCTAATACTTTGTTACTATCATTCTGTAAATGAGTCCAAATCTTGGTCTTCTCTCTAATGGGACTTAATTTTATCAAGAAAATGTGCACAATTTCGTTGAAAGTTCAGCCAACATGTTGGTTTCTTTTGATGTTGCTAACTCGTTTCACTTAGTTTTACGTGGGTTGCTTCTACTGTTCTCCTTTGCTTATAGCTCTGTTTGATTTGTGTTTGTGTTTGAATCTGCTGATATGAAGCTTAAAGATTCTAGGAATTTCTGAATGTTGTCCTTTGCTTACAATTACTTTTGTTTCTGCATTGACTGCTGTTTAACAGTGGGTTCCTAATGTTTTACTCTTCTTGACAAGGGGATTACATTCTGTTAAGGCTTTATCTGAATAATGAGGATATAAGTAGTATTTATTATGCAAAATTTGTGCCTTCAGAATGCTCACCACTGGTTACGCTGCATTACTACTTAATTCTTGTAACTATGGATTTTTCTATTTGTTCTTGTGGATCCTGCTCTGGCCTTCTTTTTTTTATGTGCACTTAAGCAACAAAATTTTGCTAGAATGTTAAGGTTTTGAGTAAATTGATTCGACATATAAAACATCAGTTAGGTGAGAATAATCAGTGCTAAATGAGGTCATTTGATTGCAGGGTTTTAGAAAAGTTGATCCAGATAGATGGGAATTTGCGAATGAAGGTTTTCTAGGTGGACAGAAGCACCTTCTGAAGACTATCAAAAGGAGAAGGAATGTCATTCAAAGTGTACCCCAACAAGTGGGAGGTCCATGTGTTGAATTGGGTCACTGTGGCATGGAAGAAGAACTTGAAAGACTTAGGAGGGACAAGAATTTGTTAATGGCTGAAATCTTAAAACTTTAAACAGCTTAAGATGCGGCATTCCAGGGTATCAGTCTAGCGGCAATGGAGGAAATAGAATTTGGGATCACATGATGAAGAAACAGTCAGCAGGCAATAGAGTTTCCTTGGCCAAGAGTCTTTTGCTAATGGCTACCTTTTATGAACAATCACGTGGACTAAACCATCGGCCCAGCCAGAAAGCAGCAAGAACGAATTGTACAGTGGTCCTTAAGAGGAGGCTAGACCAATGTACGCCGAAGTATAGAGAATCTGGTGGAAGAAGTAGTATCAGTTGCTGTGCACAGTGATCAGTTTCTGAATGACTCTGTTGATGACCAAGAACTAGTGAATATGCAAAGAGAGATTGAGACGTTACTATTCTCTGCCGCATTGGGTGATGACAACAGCGGTGTTGTGAACTTGAGGGCGTCATCATTTCCAATAAGTAGTTCTTCCAATGTGGATCCGGTTACTGAAAACATGTGGGAGGAGCTGCTAACTGGAAATGAAGCAGAAGAGGTATTGGCAGATGATCAACTGGAAGTTGATGTGAAAGTTGAGGATCTGGTTGCTGAAACACCCGAATGGGTTGAGGATCTCTGTGAATTCGTTGATGAAATGGGATATCCCACATCAAAGCCTAGCAACTTGACTGGTTGAGATGAAATGTTTTTCTGGCCTCCTCATGGTTTTCCTGCTTCTCGCTCAACAATTTTGACTTGCTTGTTTTTTTGGCTGGATAGCTGCTGACTCCTAATGTTTTGTTTCTTAATAGGTGGGAAAAGTGAAGATTCCAAGGGAAAAACTGATCCTGCTGTTCTGTATCCTTTTAGTATTACATTGAGAAATAGCTGTTTCCTGCAGTGCTTTGCGAGTGGAATTTTGGAGGGTTCTCGATTTGATTAGTCTTTTTGTTTTGGTACATTTTGCAGATGGAGATCCATGGAAAATGTTATAAATGAGTTCCTCAAATCATTTTTGGAGCAGTCCTCGTTTGGTTTAGTTTTGACTTGTCTAATTCTCGTCTAGTATTCTTTTGTATGTACGATTTACCCAACTCCTGTAAACCTTTAGGTCAATACGGCTGTGCAAATTGAAAGATATGTTTGGAAATGATTCATTCGGGTAAAAACTCATGAAGGGTTCTCATTTTGCGCAAAATCTTGGGGTTTTTTGTATCGACTGTTACTTTCTCAGTAGCTTTTCAGTCTAAATATCTATATTGTTATAGTGTGATTGAAACCGTATAGGGCCTATAGGCCATGGGTTGGTCAATGAGGTGTTACTCAGTAGTTCTATGTCCAAATTTACGTTTTTCTTAAGTGATAAAATCATAATTCATAATGGCACATTTGCAGCCACTGGGAACTCTAGCTATACTGGTTTCAGTTTAGCTGGGATCTTCACTGTCCTTGAGAGATGCCAAAATTTTGTGCCGAGTTTGCTGACATCTTTGATGCTGTACTAAATTGAGATACAGCACAGAATCTCAGATGGTTGCTATATGCCTATATGGATAATTCTTAGTGGGACTCTGGAACTGGACCTCCCTCCTGTTATGATTCTTGTTAGTTTTAGTTTTAGTGAAATGCCAGTATATCCTAGTAATGATTGTCCTCGTTTTGTTCAAGTTGCAAGGGCAGGATTCTTGATAATTTCTCTTCCAGTATCTGTGTATGTTTATGAGCAGTGATCTTGTTATGGTCCATGTAAATATTTTGGGATGCAAAAGTTTCATTCAAGAACAATTCGAGTTCCTTAGTTCAAATCCAATATATACAAATGGTATGCACTTTTCTTTTTTTTTAATGAAAATTTTGGAACCAAATTGTCCCAAATATAAGACCAATGAGTTACAGTTGTTTGATCTTTTCTGAGTGAAACTTTTGGAATCAAATTGAATCATAAATCCAAACTTTGAAGACGAAAATGATAATTTTACCTTAAAACTTTCAACACTTCTTGGAACCGCAACAGCATGTTCTGGATTAGATGCACGCCTGCAGACTGACTTCTCCACGGTGGAAAAGTAAACGTCAACCACATATTGGCAATGGCAAGTCTGCTTCCAATTGAGTTGATGTTGTCTTTTTTGCCACTTCAAAATTAAAACACACACACACACACCACACCACCCCAGCAAAATCAAGTCGACAAGAGCAGCACAGTCTTTTTTTTATATTTTGATGTTGCGTAATTAAATCTGGATTCATGATTTTCTATGCACTTAAACATTGGTATCAGATGCGGGTTCAACCCAGAAAGTAAAAAGACAAAAATGATAGGTTAATATTTTGAGAGAATAAGTCTCCATCTGATCCTTCAAACGAAGAATGTAGACAAAGAAGCATATGAAGGCCAAATGCCCACATTGCAAAATATGTTGTTGATATGGTCCTAAACAAAAAACAACGTTGAAATGAAAGAATCTCACCCCCAATGTCACAATCTTTCCAATCCAGCATATTCTTGCAGTCTAACCAACTTATGTCCAGACACAAATACATTCAGAATTTTACCATTCAACCACCATTGGCTTTAATATAATAATAAACACCATTGGTTTTGGATAGGATAAGTACATACATTATCTTGCTCAAGAAAATCAAAGATATACACTATTAAATGGACATGACATTTTGTTTTGAACAAAAGGCTAAAAACGTTACTGAATTCTTTCTTTCCAAACCCGTCTTTTTTATTATCAAATTCTTAAAATAGTCGAAACGATCACTTAGCTACACCATAAGTGTACGTTTTTAAGTCATTCCGTGCAATCCCTCGTATTGTGCACTCTATTGCTCTTTCTGGACTAATGGTTCACAACATCAATGGTCAAATGCAATTTTCTTGTGGGGATTATATTCAACTAATTATTGTTTGACAACTCTTCAGCAATTTCATTTGTTATTTGGTGATGATTCTAGATGGGAGACAAAGAAATTTGGACATTTATCAATGCTGCATTAATTAATTCACTACTTGTAATTAAACAAATGTAGAGATATTGAGAGGACCTACCATATTACTTTTATAATAATTGAAAATAGACCAACTTCAACCGCAGATAAACATTGCTTATTACAGGACAAAGAACCTTGTACCATCTCTTGGAAAATTCATTACCAGAAATGCTCTTTTTACAAGGAAAGTAACAAAACGCCCCTCCTTTATATTTAGTTCCAGACCCTTCAGAAACAACTCATCTGGGGACTCTCTGCCAGCAACAAAATAAGTCACAATTTCTCTCTTTTTTGTTAAAGATGATGGACATGTTAGGTGCAACGTTTCAACTTCTGATTGATCACTTGGGACAGCCCTTAATTCAGTTTCCAGTTGTATCAGCAATATGCACCGTATTGGCTTTGTTGGTTGGAAGTTTGGCGTACTTCTATAGACCTTATTGGGATGTCAGAAAGGTTCCTGGTCCTCCTGCTCTGCCCCTCGTTGGACATCTTCCCTTGCTTGCTAAATATGGCCCTGATTTGTTTGCTGTTCTTGCCAAACAATACGGTCCTATCTTCAGGTTAAACTTCTCGTGATACTTCATCATACTCTTCTTATCTTGCTCTTGTTTTGACCGTTTTGATTATTTATTTCTGTAACACTTCATCCTCCACAACCCAAAAGAATCAAAACGAGGGCAAGAAGATCATCTGTCATGCTAACTCATTAGGGAAATATGATCAGGCTGCTTCCTTCCCACTTTGTTTCATGCATTTTCCAGTTCAGCAGTGGGAAGCGTCTGCTCTTTGTTGATAGAACTTCACTTGCTTCAGTGGAAATGATTATGCAAATTAGATTATTTTTTATCCAGCAGGCTAATTGCATCAATCTGCCCATTGACTTTGTGTCAATCATTTTAGTTTCTCTACTCTTCTAATATTGGTTCAATCATCACTATTTCATAACTTAATCACCATCATCAAGACTCTAGATTTTGATTTCCAAGCACACAGGAGTTTTGCCGAATTCTAGCTCACAATCATGAGTATCTTAAACGTGCATGGCCAGTTAAACTGATTGAAAGAGTGTTCTTATCCACTTAGCATTGTAATGGAAACAACCAGGCTTGATTCTGCAATAATATGAATTACTAAAAAATTATCACTTGTTTTTGCAGAATTTTATGTAAATATCAGTTCTGAGTGTTCGGTAGTTCCCATTTTCCTGGATATAATATGTGATTCTCCGTGCACATCTCATTAACATTAACCACCATTGGGCTGCCAATGCAACTCAAGTTGGGATATGATTTAGCACTTGAGAATCTCTGTCATTTCCATTTCTTGATTTTCTTGCCTCCTATGACTTTGTGATTTTCAGGTTTCACATGGGCAGGCAGCCTCTGGTAATTGTTGCAGATGCAGAACTTTGCAAAGAAGTTGGGATAAAGAAATTCAAAGACTTCTCTAATAGGAGCATTCCATCTCCTATAGCAGCATCCCCTCTGCATCAAAAGGGCCTTTTCTTTACCAGGTATATCAATCAATGCCTATGATCTCAGTATGTAAAACAATTATGTATTCAGGAGGAAAATAGGAATGGCATTATATATGTGCTAAGGATTTGACAATGTCATTTAATGATATGCATGCAAATTTTTCACAGGGATGCAAGATGGTCGACTATGCGAAATACAATACTCTCAGTGTATCAGCCATCTCACCTTGCCAAACTGATACCAAACATGCAATCATTTATTGAATCTGCAACTGAGAATCTTGAATCCCAAGGGGACATTACTTTCTCTGATCTCTCGCTTAAGTTGGCTACGGATGTTATTGGACAAGCTGCTTTTGGAGTGGACTTTGGCCTTTCCAAGCCTCAATCAGGCAATGATTCTTCAAATGATATAAGTCACCAACGAAGTGATAAGGAAGTCCAAGACTTCATCAAACAACATATATATTCCACAACACAGCTCAAGATGGACTTGTCAGGATCCTTTTCAATCATATTGGGATTGCTTGTTCCAATACTGCAGGAGCCATTTCGCCAGATTCTTAAGAGGATACCTGGCACTATGGACAGAAAAGTAGACCAAACCAACCAGAATTTGACTCACCGGCTTGATGATATTGTGACAACGAGAATGAAAGAAAAGGACCGTGACTCAAAGGACTTCTTGTCACTTATATTGAGAGCAAGGGAATCAGAGACAACTTCAAGGTCTGTCTTTACGCCAGACTATATAAGTGCAGTAACTTATGAACACTTACTTGCTGGTTCAGCAACAACATCGTTTACATTGTCAACTATTATTTATCTGGTTGCCGGCCATCCAGAAGTTGAAAAGAAATTGCTCAGAGAGATTGATGAGTTTGGTCCCCATGATCAGATGCCCAGTGCCTATGATCTTCAAACTAAATTTCCATATCTTGATCTGGCAAGTGAATATGTAACTTACATTTGATGCTTATTTCTGTCTGCAACAAACCTGTTGCAGCGACTGATTGATAATATCTTGATCAAGTTTGACAGAAGTGAATCTTGTCAAGTTAAAATTCTTACATTACGTGTGCTTCTCTTAATTTCCTGTCCACAGGTGATCAAAGAGGCAATGAGGTTTTATACAGTTTCGCCATTAGTTGCAAGAGAAACATCAAGAGAAGTAGAGATTGGAGGTTATTCCCTTCCAAAGGTACTCTTTTTCTTTCATTGGAAGAGATGTATAAATTGCTGTTTGTAAGAGAAACCTGTTCCAGTTGAGTTACAAGAGTACTAATTTATTTCGTAATGTGAATATGCAGGGTACATGGGTGTGGTTGGCTCTTGGAGTTCTAGCTAAAGACCCAAAGAATTTCCCTGAACCAAACAAGTTCAAACCGGAGAGATTTGATCCAAATTGTGAAGAAGAGAAGCAAAGGCATCCTTATGCAAATATTCCCTTTGGAATAGGACCTCGAGCATGCATAGGACAGAAATTCTCCATGCAGGAACTTAAACTTTCGATAATTCATTTGTATAGAAGATATTTATTACGACATTCTCCAGAGATGGAAAAACCATTGGAATTGGAGTATGGCATAGTTCTAAACTTTAAGCATGGTGTAAAGGTAAGAGCTATCAAACGTACTTGAATCATCGAACGACAACAAATGCAAGCAACCGAAATCAAAGAAATCTAGTTCGGAAATTTGAAGGGTGATCTCTCCAGCTAATCTGAGTTAAATCATTGCCTTGAAAACATTATCATGAAGAAATGAGTAATTCTACCGAATGCATCCTTCAGAGCAGTCAGTCATATGATGGTTGTAGCTACTACACTAGAACTTTCTGGATTGTACTTAACAGCCTGGGTACTGGGGGAGGAGGGGTGACTATACTCTATTTGGGAAATTAAGCCTTGATCTGTGATTTCACATTCCAGTTATACTATGGCAGGGACTTTGTTTTGCTCCTGCTCTTGGAGTTTTGGCTCCACAATTTCGTCTTGCATTTCATACTTTCATCATTTGCAAAATAGCATGATTCTTCAATCACAACACTAAGAAACCAGTTGCCATTTCACTAAGATAGTGTATTTTTTTGGGGTGGGGTGGGGTAAAGTTTGAAACTTGTGTCACCAAATATGTGTCAACCCCCCTAATACAAATGAATGCAAGCCATAGAGCCAATAGTGAACAGTAATTGAGTATTTGGCAAAATTAAAACTCAACCAAAATTCTAACATGGACATCAATTAGTCTGAACAAGTGTGCAACACCACATAAAGCAATTGACTCCAAAATAACAACTTACAATTATACAGCATCAGGAACTTATGATCACACACATACTAGGAGTTTTTAACAAGGAATTTTGGCACATCAAGACCAATCAAATTCACAGCTTAGCTACAATAATTAATTTGGCATTTAACAACAAGCTGTTGTAAACTTTAAAATAACAAGAATTAGCCGTTCATCCTACTGATATAAGCAATTATCCCTTTCTGTCAAGTTCATTGAGAATTTGTCCATTCTTGTAGGCAGGCAAAGTGGCCTAGAGAAGTTCACTGAATAAGGATCAGAACCTGTGCTGCTTTTCGAATCCCCATTAGAGAATGCTGCTGACTTCTTAAGAAAATGGAATTCATCCATGGACTGTCTTTGAATCCTGTGATTTCTCTGTTTGGCTTTACATGATTCAGTCAGGTTCATGTAGCTTGGCCTACTTTTATTGCTCTCTTCCGTCTTGTCTGATGTCAACGGAGTATTTCCAGATACAGGAGTTGCTGATGTGCACATTGAGGATGAAGCCGAGCTCTCGTCATATCTAAATTCAGAACTTGGACTTGAGGATGAACGTGTAGCTAATCCAGCTAAAGGAGGTTTTGCCGAAACTCTAGTGGTGACATTGTTCCTCTTTACCTTCACTGAGCCAGGTTCAGATGACCTTGATCTATTACCTTTGGAAGAATTCACACAGCTCTTAGCTTGTGGAGTCTTTTCTGAAAAATCAGCATTGGCCTGTTCCATCAGTCTATTTTCCCATGGCTTTGCTGCCATCCAACGTTCCAACCAACTCCATCCCGAGCTACTCTTGTCAAATTCATGACTTTTAAGAGAGGGCATCGAGACATTTGTTCGGGTATCAAAATTTTGGCTAGATTTCCACTGCTAAAAAGTTGAAAGATTCAAACATATTACTACAAAGAAGACAACAAAAAAACTTTAAACTTTGAAATTGTTGGTACCTTCTGTGCAATAGAGTATGCAAGTGCTCGTTCTCTCTTGAATAATCCCTCTTGTCTTGTCTGTATCTTTGTTTTAACTTCTTCCAGTGTTAATCTACTATCACACCATCCTTCCTGAGAATCCCATCAATCAGACAAGTTTTCTTACATTGAAACTGCAATGTATAAGCAATGAGCAAAGGAATTTAATATATGGATGAAAAGGGAAATCTACCTCTGCTTCTTTTAAGTGATTAGCCTTGATACGATGCTCATCAAGAATCATCTTTACAGCCTGTCCCTCCATTGACATTCGGACACGGCGAGCTCTAACCCGTGCCTGTACCCTAACCAGGGCCTGCATGCACCTAAGAGTTACAGCAGCCTGCTTTCTCACCTGCCTGCCTCGGACTAAAGCTTGAAGCCTCACCAGTCCTTTCAAGGCCTTTAAAGCTCTCCTTGCCTAGATTTACAACTTCTGAATCATTACCAGTTCAAGAACTGATGCAATTTTAGGAAATATTTGATCAAGCAAAAGTAAAATCATTATCTACTAATTGGAATCAAGACATAGCTCTTCAATTATGGTTTGTGCATCAAGGTCAGAAGATTAAATTGTATTCTTAGTTGCAATTTACACGAGTTTGATGAAACAAAAGCAGGCCATAGATGGCCAATTAAAGCCATGGAGCAAACTCTAGCAGAATTTTGGGAATGAAGGCCAAAAATTTTATTTGTTGCCTTTTTCCTATAACTTCTCAGCTACCAAAAGAGATACTGGACAAACAAAAGTAACAGTGATTGGTTTAGATTACCAGGAATCCACGAAAGGCAGTTTGAATCCTAATTGCAGCCCATTCTTGCCTCACAACCCTGAAATCTTTAGGAGGGGCTCTGACAACAGTTGCCACTGCAGCTGTGAAAGCATCATTATTGACCGATGAAGAATCAGAGCACTCTGAGCCACCACCATTCCTACGATGATACCCTTTGAAACCTTTCCACGAAGACCCACTTAGATCTCCCGATGAACTCCTCCACAGCCTCCATTTCTTGCTTTTTCCCGCAACCTTATCCTGTGAGTAATAGTCCATGCAAAAAAGTAAGAAAAATAACACACTGAATCACGACAGTAGAGTACACAAATAGTGACACTTTAGTAAATCTCAACGGATTAAACAAAAAAGATCAAATTTTTATGCATCCATCCATTAAAAAGCAGAAAAAGATCGAATCTTTATTGAAGATTTGAGCTTACATTGTCCTCTTTGTCAAGTTTCTTGTATCCTATTAAAGCTTTAACCCATTTCCCTGAAGTACCCATTTGGGCTAAGCTCTTGATCTGCAAGATATCAGCTTCAGCTTCTGAACCTACAACAAGCTTAGAAAATGGTTGACTGAAAGCGGAAGACAGGGCAATTTCCTAGCAAACTTGAGCTGCTGAGCTGAAAACTGCCGAGGGGGGGAAATCAGTTAAAGAAATACTAAAATCTAAAGATGCATTAATTGTAGCTCAGACAAACAGAGAAGCCCACAATCAGAGACAGAAAGAAATGGCCAGAGCTTTAAAGAGCTAAAACAAATTCAATAAAAAAAAAAATGAAATGCAATTAATGAAGATGGAAAGGAACTGCCTTGATAATCAGTAAGATAAGGAGAGGGAATGTGTGTGTTTAAGGGTGTATGGTGCGTGTGTTTTTGAGGGGGAAGTGGGATAGTGGGGTTGTGGGTAGAGAGGTTAATGGTGGTGGTGGTGGTGATGGACAGAGTTTTTCTGACTCATAGTTGAATGAGGAATGAGCCGTTGCTTGGTTTTTGATATTTGAAATTCAAAGAAGAAACGGACATTAGGACAATAAGGACATGTTCCCGCTTTGAAATGGTTAGCCAAAATGCCAAAAAAGATGTTGATTTGTTGATAAAATTACGAGAGCGCACAGTGCACAGTGCACAGTGGTGTTGTGTTGTCCATTGATTCTGCATGGCACAGCCTAAAAAGGCACGAACTCGTGAAAAGGTGCACAAAAGACCAAAAAACAAGCAGACAAAGAATCACTAAAGTCAGTGCGCTCAAGATCTCTATAGTTTTACCTAAACAAAGTTTTATTAAGATGGTCACTCTTCAAGTTCAATTCATTCACCAAGAGCCCATCAATTACTATAATAGTATTTTCTTTTTGTTCTTTTTGGTGGAAAATTTGAACAAGTTCAATTCCATTTTCCATGGGGACCAATCTGTTTTTTTTTTTTTTTGTGTGTTTTTATGATATGGTCAAGGTCAACCTACCCAAACTTGCAAAAAGTTTTCCATTTTCCAAAATGATGATGATGATGAAAGATCAAAGAACCTATGGATCAAGTTTTTAGAAGAAAATGATTTTGGAAAAGAGTTGAGAATTAAAAGATGAAATTCTTTGTTAGTTGGCTCTAATTCTCATTTCAACTGGGGCATGATTACTATTTTACTTGAACTTTCTTTAAAAGAAAGTGATAAATTTCACAGTAATTTTTGCCTTTTGTTTCTAGTTTCTTCTTCTTTCCTTTTTATACTTTCTTCACTGAAAATCCTAAATGATGGAAAGTGAAAGCTTTTTACTTCATCATCAAACTCACTTCAATCTAATAGTTTTACCTACAAAGAAATCACAGCATTAATGGAGTTGAACATTTTCATACTTTATTTGGCAACAAAGTAAAGTTTAAATCATCTTACAAACATCTAACAGCTACTCTATAAAAGAAAAATTTTGAAGACAAGAAATGCTTGAAATGTAAGTGTATAAAAATGTCAAGCATATGACATGAATAATGGGAGACATGCAGTACTTTTACCAATGGAACCCTTTATCATGCACATTAGCAGAAGGTCATTAGGGAATGAATTCTTACATTCAATCAATGATACTCGATACTAAGAAAAAACAAAATGAATAGTAACCTCTCTTTTTTTTTGTGTGTGTGTGTGTGTGTGTTGCGTTTCTTTCTTTGTTTCTGTTTTTGACTGTTTCTCTCGCAAGTGTGTTGTGGTCCAATGGCATTTGAAGTATGATGATTGAATATTAAATCCATTTGTCCGAAGGCATGATCTGTTCAATAATTACAAAAATACAGAATGGGTTTTTATTTTGTCTAAATGTCGGCATTAACACCGATACCACAACTTCAGTGAGAGCTTCTGTAGTATCCCTTCTGCATTTAGTGCATTCTACTTTCATTTGGCTCTTTCTTTTCGTCCCATTATAATTTAAAAACACCCCTCTTCCTCATTTCAAAATTATCACGTTCCTTCTATGAGTTTTCCTTTTTTGAATTTGATTGGAAGTTGGATCAATGTCCTAGCATAGATTCTTGGTTATTTACTGCGTAACAAGAAAAAGAATCTTTCGTATTAGTATCATACTCCCTCCGTTCTCTAATAAGTGTCGTTTTAGCTCACATTTTTTGTTCTCAAATAAGTGTCATTTTACAAATATCAATGTAAAAAGTTTAAAAGGTTCCAAATTTACCCTTCATCCCATTTATCTATGTAAGACTATGTAAAAGAAGAGAGAGAAAGTTGTAGTAATAAATATGGGTAAATAAGAGAATTTATCACTTTTCTTATTTAGTGTGCCCATCTTTAAAACGACACTTATTAGAGAACAGAGGGAGTATTCGGCACGAGTATAGGAACTTCCATAGCATGCAATTGAATGCAACTTAGAGCCATTCTAAGCGTATGTACGACTATAACTTACAAAATATCGGGTTTTAGTATGTTATACCACTTTTATACCAGTTCGTATATCACTTTATAAAAAATTAATACGTGTTCTTTTAGTTCATTATCTAATTTTTAAAATTTAAACTAAAAATCTAACCAAATAATCATACACGTGTAAGTTTTTTATGAAATTAATACAGGAAAACCATTGTCCAAAATAACTCACAACAAATGAATAGTAAAAAGTGCTCCATAGTTAATGGTTCTTGATAAGTTTGAGCTTTCTTATAAAAATGTGAAAGATTTTGAGCCTTCAACAAATCTTGAATATACATTGAAATTTGATAAAAGTATATTACTATTTCTTGATGTCCTTTTACAACATGGGTTGAGTAAAAAGGAAAAGCATATTAAATGTGAGAATCCCATTTCACTAGAAAGGAACTAAGAACCAGAATGTATTACCCAAGAAAAAAGAAACCATAATGTAAGTTGAGAGTTCAAATTCTTCTGGGACCTTTAGCATTGGATTCTTTTTGATAATTGAGATCATTGGAATTGTAACTAGAACTAGAACTGTTGGAATGAAATAAGTAAGTTTTGTTTTAACCAGGAAGTTAATTAATGCAGATAGATATATATATTCATAGGCTGAAGCGAATGCAGATTCTGGAACAGAATAAATATTCATCCCAGAGTTTTACTCTCCCAACTAACTTCTCTGTTGCCTAAATATTCGAGGTTTGACTGACAAAATTGATGTCTCCCCCCCTTAGCAAAAAGACTGTTTTTTACTTGATGATATGCTAAAACATGGATATACTCAATCAGACAATAACCATCCACTTGCTTACCTCAAGAAAAAATATTGTACACAAGCTTGAAAAACCAACTTTGAAAAAAATTGTGCAAAAAGAAAAAAGCATGATAGAGAATCAAAGATTGGAATAATGCGATATTACTGAAGATTTTGGAAAATGGTTCATTGCCTTAATGAAGATTTTGGGCTGTGTTAGTTCCTGTAAAATAATTTTGATTCAAGATGCTCTAACTTTTTGGTCATGGGACTCTTTTGCTAATTATCAGATTCAAATGATGATTAGCCAATGGTGCTGGTAGTGGTAGCAGCTCTGGACTTTGGTGTTTTCATAAACAGAATGTTAGCTCTTTTGGACATGCATTTTTTGGTTTCATTGATTGTGAGAAATTGTGATTTATTTGTCATCTGCAATGTGAGTAAATTCCACAAACATAAGCTCAATATCATTGTTTCTTTAATTTGATAATAGACAGAGAGGATAGGATAGGATAGGACCACAGGGAAAAGAACTGCTCTATGAATAGAGAGGGACCAAAAACAATTCAACTGGATAGAATTTTATTTATTTATTTTTTTTTGCATTTTGTTCCATCAACTGCATACTTTTCCAGCTTAATGCTGTTTGAAATACAATAAGAATTAAAGAATAAATGAATATCTCCTACTTCAACGAACTAGATATAAAGAACTTCGGCATAAAAAAGTGCCTCCAAGTCTTCAAACTTGTACATTGAGTTCATTCCATGTACAGTTAAGAATTAAAGAATCAAGAATTAGGCCTCAGCATTCTGAACACTAGTGAACTTTGCAAAGGCAGATGAGCTGCCCAGGAGTGCGGTGCGGTGCTGTGCTGTGCACTCCTAGCTTAACTGGAAGAAGAAGCAGACACCCTTGGGCTAGGAAGTCCCATATATGTAAGCCTGGGTGACATACGAACTTTTGGACTTGGTCTAGGGGAAGGAATGGGAATGCAACTCTTGGAATTTACCAGCCCTGTCCTAGGCGATAAATTGACTTTCTCCAGTGCCTGGAATTGGAGCTGCATTGGGTAGTCTCGAACACAACCGATTCGGGGACCAACACCACTAGTCCATTTGCAAGACAATCGCTTGGCCAACTCAAATTTGGGTTCTACAATACTTGCTGTCTTTGTAGCCTGGCTAACTTCCTGATCAGTAGATATCAGGGAAGTTTCATTGCAGGGACCATAAGAATTGTTAGCATTTACATCTGTAAATCCTGCAGTTTTGGAGAGATCTTGTAGTTTCTCTTTGTTAGACTCCTCATGAATATCTTTGAATGATCTCGTAGCATCATCGACAGTATACCGCTGCAATAAAATTAAACAATCAGTCATATTCGAAGTTGTTAACGTGCATTTGACAAATTGAAATTGAATTCGATGCACTTTCAACAAATATTGAAGCATATGTGTGGCTGCTGACTAATTCATTATCATCTCAAGGCAAAAGGTATAGTAATTACCTTAACATTACTCAAGTTTACATGGTACTCTTCAAGAAAACTTATGAATTCCCTGAAATTGTCTTCTGTTGGAAGATAGTGACCACTATATGGCCATATTGCCTGTAGAAAAAGAGAAATAATGAGATCAAACATGGGAAAATTTAATCTATGCTTACATCTTTGCCAACCTTACTAATAATGCATACCTCAAGAATACCATCATGAGCAACTAGTCTACCAGCTGCTGTTATAGCTCCGCCGCATAGAAAACTAGAATGCTGAAAAACACCCTTCTTTTTCTGTCCCACGTATAGGTCCCTCGATGTGCTGAGGACAAAAATCCACTTTGTTTCATCGTTTGTATTCAAAAGCATGCCATTTTGCTTATAGACTAGCTTTCCATCCTTCACAATAACTTGATATGCTTCCCTCTCATTCTGTGAGACCAAAATATGAAGTGTTGTAAGTAAAATCTTAGCCATGCGTGTGCATCAATTATGCAGAAAATTAATGCATAGGACATATTGTTGACAGTGGCAACAAATGCAGAGGGACAAGGCTTACAGGTCCAAGATACTTTATGCATTGGCGTTGCAGGTCAACTCTTGGACAACTTTCAAGATTTAGTTCTTTTCCATCACCGACATCCAACCTTCAACCAAAAATGTAAAGATAAGAAAACAGAAAAAGAGTATGATAATATCTATGTTGAAGTTCTTGATGAAAGTACAGCTTCAGCATGGTAGTCATACCAGTAGAAAAAAGGTTGTGAGCTTCTGCTTGCAGACCAAACATCATAGTAGAAGTGTAAGTTGTGTCCATACCTATGCCTTGGGTCAATCTGCAACACCAAAACAATTCATTAAGCCATTGCAGAATCTCCATTTATTCAATTAGAAGTGATATTAATGATATATAGATGATCAGATCAGTTGAAGAACCGCGTATGCATACATCCATTACTACATTTTAGTAAGTTTATTTCAAAGGGTCATGCAAAAATTATGTGAATCAAGTTTTTTCTATGTGTCAAAGAAGTTTATATAATTGAGTGCAAACATTCTATATGATTTTGAGAGTAAATCAAAAGCATCCTCATTGGGTTCTAAGGTCTTAAATGCTAATATGAACAGCATGATCATTGTCTTTTTGTAGAAGCATAAAACTAGAGGTTTATATACTCATTAATTGTAAAAGAACTTACAGCTTCAAGCCAATGCTGTAGAGCTAACTTTTGAGCTTTTTCATCCTTTGATAGGCCTTTTCCAACCTGTGAAACCCCAAAAGCATCATTTGAATTAAGAAATAATGCAATGATTTTTTGAAGGCTAAAGAGGTTCAACAAATAGATTGATCATATCATATGCCTGATTTTTAAAAGTACCTTGGCAGCTTTGGTTCTTGCACGAGCCCACCGTGAGATGGCAGTTTCATGTTTCTTAATGTCAAAAAATGAAACCGAACTCCGTTCTAGAGCCGCAAAATCCAAGGCTTTCCACCTATATATATAAATCAAGAAATGATGAGATGTCGATATAAATTAGCCAAGAATGATTCATTTTTTAAACTTCAGAAAGTATTAAAGATCAACAGCTTACCAGAGTTCTTCAACCACAACTGCACAATCTGCAAGGTTCCTTCTTGTACGATAACTTTTATAGACTTTCTGAAGCTTAGTTGCTGCAGCATCAAGGTTGCTAATAGGCTTTGGAGACGATAACACAAAGGGCTCTGGAAGAGAAACTTCAAGCTTAGACTTCTTCAAAGTTTCTTGATTGTTGATCCCAGAAATTGGATTCTTGTGCTCCTTGTCAACAATTAAATCGCTCACTGGAGCTACATTCTCCGAGCTATGCTTTTCGACTCTTGGGCTCACATCTGATTCATCAAACTTGTTGAGAGTTTCTAATTGTTTCTTCTTGAAGCTATATGTTCTGAAGATCAGTTCTCCTTCTTTTCTCCCAAAGCTCACTGATCTTACGATTACTGTTTCTGCAGTGTCTGATAAACTGACTATCTTGTGTTCCAGGATCCGGTTCCATGCTGATAAAATTATTGAAAGACAAAGTCCCATTCCCTTGGCACACTGTTGTTTAATAGGCCAATCCCTGTTCATCAAGAATCAAAAAACACTTTTATGAGTTTCTGAAAGAGCAAACTTGAGGACTTCTAGATTCCAAAGGTCGTATCTAAACTGGGATTTTATTTGATCCAACTTCCTAAATTCATTTTAGCAGTATGAAGATTCACATGAAAAAAAAGAGAGGAAAGTTTACAAGAACTACTCTAAAATTGGAAAAAAGTTAATTGATTGTTTCTTTGTGAGATTCACATTATCGAAAAGAAAAGCTGTCAAGTTCAGAAGCATATGATTAATGGTCGTATACAACTACAGAAGAATAAGAATTGAAAACAAGGGAAGTGATTATACTAATTCAGCAATGGAAACGCTGTATATTTGATGTTGGTTTTGTACCTAGAAACGTAAAGACTGCTTATTACTAGTAGTATTTCTCTATGCCACCGATCCTCTAAAGTCTCAAGAGTAGTGCTTCAATTTAGTAGCTTTGCAGCAAATGCATGGCTCTGATACTCCACGCATCCACACATATTTATAGGGAAGTGCACTTGCTGGAATTGACTAAATTCAGTCATGGTGAAAAGTAAACTGAATCAAGCAGCAAACACACGTAAAGAAATATGACGACAAAGTCTACTTGGGAATTTCACCGAAGCTTAAAGGAAAGATTGAAGAAGCACACCAATTATGCCTCGTTTTTCACTAGTTAAAGAATAGTAGTAGTATAAAACTAGTTGTTGTTTTCTTTTTCACTTTTTGGATTAAAAATGGCATCTTTCTGGGGTCCCTTTTTTGTATCAAGAACCTTCAACCATGCATTTTTTTTTTTATTCATGTGGTGGGAGGATATGCCGTCCCGGGCTTGTGTCAGCTATAACCGCCATTACCTCTGATTAGTATGAGTTGTTCCTTCTTTTTAATGAAGGCAGACAGATCAGTAGTACTGTAGTTTTTCCTTTTGGAAAATTGCATTATATATATATAGTTCCTTGTTTGTTGAATCAATTCAGTTTAGTCAGTTCGTTCGATATATAGTGGTTTTTTAGTGGCAAAAGTTTGCTTATGGTTATGTCTAAGAATGTAAAGAACAGAAGATCAAGAAAGGAGGGATATGGATCTATATGGGATCACTACCGATTTGCAAGTTGGAAATTGAATGCATTTTACTTTTTGAGTTTTGACAAGTACACAAGAAGATGAAGATGGCCTACAGTCTACAGAGAACTCTCTTTCTTGGCTGGTGCGACAGTCTCCTTCCATTTAAGAAATCAGGCTGCATCATGCCATCATGCCCAATGGGTCCTGATATTCAGTTTTAATCAATAACTTGCGTTTGAAAGAAAATCTTGCAATTTGACCAATGATTTTGCATATTAATCAAAGTCTTCTCAGCCAATTTGGTCCATTACAGAGACGCATCTTTACTACAAGTCCACATCAGCCAGCTTCCAACTGCGCCCCTGGTATTTCATGCTTGAACTGCACACAAAAAAAAAAAAAAAAATTTAAGTTGCCATCGTTGATTTTGAGGAATAAAAGACAATCTTGATATTGACTAATTATCAATGTTAATGATCATTGGTTTTTAGTATATTAATGAGCGTCAAAATTAACATTTAAAACTTTGACATTGCATGTATTTGATAGTTTAAGAACACGATGAAATGGTAACAAGAAGTGAAGCAGCATTAAAACAAACATAGTGAATTCAATTCGGTTCTACATTAATTTAATTTAATGAACTTTCATGTGATAGTCATGTATTACATATTTTCAAAATAGTCTTCTCTAAATCTTGATGACATATTCTAAAAGTTTTTAGAAGTTAAAAAGTACTTAAGAACCATCTGATTACTCACTAAACATGGACTTCCTTTAAAACCCAACCAGCAACTATTTTATAACAACTGATTTCATGTAGAGCGAGTTCGTGTATGCAAATGAGCTTTAATCGCGATCGTGCGATAAAAAAAGTCAAGAAATTGAGATTAAATGTGTCTATTTCATATATGAACAATGTCTTCTATATGAATCGATTTAATATTGATAAGCACAAAATACTTTTTATTGTATATTCTTTTTAGGGTTTAAAAGGGTGATTTACGTGCTTAATGGTGATAATTTTGTCAGATTTGGAAAATTTCCAAAGTTGGAGTATGGCGAGAGGAGAAAGATGATTTTGGGTGTTTTCTAGAAGATTAATGCTGGAGGATAAAGCTGAAGAACGGTACAAGGACTCTTTTCAATGACCAAATAGGTGGAGGAATAGAATTAGAAACTAACTTGTATGATAGAGTTAAAGAACAATTGGAATTTGGAAACAAAAATGATTCATAGCTTTTAGGAAATAGTTATTTTCCCCCCTAAGGAACAGATTTATTAGGGTTAAAAGAGTCTTTAGTCTTGGTAGTTTTCCAGATTTGCAGTTTTCCAATTTTCATAGTAATAATAGATGCGCGGTCAGCTTGGTTTGAATTTTTTAATTCAATTCTATTTCTTTTAATTATTTTTAATTATGTTTAGTGAGTAGTTTTTTTTTTTGGCAATAAGTAATGAAACACTAATCGATGCATTAATTGTGAGACTTAACTGTTATAACTAAACTATTTCATATTTAATTCCGAAAGTTCTCTAGGCTTAATGTTAATTATCTAGATGTATTAAAGCTTGATCACCTTTAATCGATTTAGGTAGAGCCCAATTAATCATTTGTTAAGTCAATGAATTTAATATGTAAGATTAATTAATGGCGAAGCTACTGTGTCGGTAGATGGGAATAATCGGTTAATAAATTGTTGCATGCTGAATCGCTGATCATGATACTATTTGTTAGAGTTGGGCTAAGACTCCATCCAATATTAGCCCAACAACTGATTTGAGCTTTTTGAAGATGTTTGGGCTAAAAATCATAACCTTTTGGGCATTTCAAAAGTTTTCAAAGCAAAACACTATCCGGGCCATCTGGAAATGCAAGGGTAGAGTCGGCCCACCATTTTTTGACATAATTTGCATAGAAAACCCACACTATAAAAGGCAAGCATAACCCCTAGCACAACTTCAAAGCAAATTATTCTCGCACGCTCTCTATCTCTGCGGCCGCTGCAGCTTGTAAGGTCACTTGTGTGCCTTACTATCCTCAAACGTCGCCGCCTCCTTCTCTCTTTTCTCTATCTTTGGTAAACACAACACTCCCTTTTTTAGTGCTCAAACCATATCTGGATTTTGTTGTTTTGTTTGATTGATTTTTGTGGTAGAATCTTACTCCTCTTGTTCATATCTGTACAAAATTTTTGTGGGTTTTCAAGTTTTTTTTTTTTTTTTTTCACTTTTTGTGCGTGTTGACTTGTTTGTTGAGTGTTGTAGATCTAGATCGGATCTGGGTTTTCTTTATAGTTATGTTTTTGTGAATAAGTGATATCTAGCTAGCTCTGTTTAATGAAGTTTGATTGAATACGAAGAAAATATATATGAGCTTTATTGATTCACTGTTCTGGGATTCTCGTATTGATTCATAAAGGTTGTATTTTTTAATTTGTTTTGATTTAAATGAGGAATAGAGGATATGACCTTTGTTTCCTTCACTGTCCTCTATGACCTTTGTTTCCTTCACTGTTCTGCTATTTTTGTATTAGCTATGCATGATTATTTTTCAGAAAATAACTATTTCTGATCAGTTAGCTGTGGTTAATGAATTATGATTGAGTAGAAATTGTAAAGATGTGAGCTTTATTTGTTTCACTGTTCTAGCGTGGTCGTTTTCATCGATAAATATGGCTTCTTTGAGAATAAGCATTACTAATCAGCTAGCGATGTATTACGAGTTTTGATCGACACCCAACGAACAAAAAAAAAAGATTTGAGCTTCATTTGTTTACTCTATTATAGTTTTTAATTGATAAAGTTCATTTCCTTTTTGAAAACTTTTTCCATATCTTCAAAGTTAAAACATCGGACTTCAATTTTACTGTTCTGGTGTGGTTGTATTAATTGATAAAGTTAATTTCTTCTTACTCTACTTGTCTTTACATATTTTCTGGGGTGAGTGCACCCACCCTTTTCTTCATATAATGTTTCCTGTGATGAGATTAGTACTATCCAGTTCTGGATTTGAAATTACGAGTGGGTATGTTGTTGAATATCTTGTGGAAGTTTACTCACTTTTTGAGCTGTACTGTAGTTTTGCACGTTTTATTTATTAATGAAAATATGTCAATGGTATGAACAAAGGTAGAAATGAAAGTAAAAGAATTTTTTTTTTGGCTAAAAGTTTTGTTTTTCATCCTGTTTGCATAAAGCCCTTTTCACTATAGTAAGTGTGTGTGCGCACATAAATAGCAACATATTCTCATTCTCTGTCTCTTACATTTCTGCTCACAAGTCTGTTCTTTTATTGTTTTGTGTCAGTTTGCGTAAAACATCGGCTCAAGTTATCTTTTCATCTATTGAGGTGTCTGTGCAAAAAGTTAATTGACTTGATCTTACAAAGGTTTTACTTTGTGGATAACTTTAATACCAGAGTTTCAAAAGGTTTCTTGTTAGCATGAAGTGTTGCTGTTTTCCCAGTGAATTAAGTCTATTATATCTGGAGGGTTTTTGCGATCTTTTCTATCTGTTCTTTGCTAATCCTGCTTTCATCATTTTAATTCTTATTTTGTGGGTTGTGGCAGGTTCTCAGAGGTTACTATTTTTAAATCTTCTGTGGTATAGTCTCTAACAACCTATCAAGATGGTAAGCTTGTTTCCATTTTTTTTAGTATTTGAAGTTTCTATTTTGCTAGAAGTTGTTTACTAATGGCTAAATAATACCCACTTGCAGGTGAAGTTCACAGCTGAAGAGCTTCGGAAGATTATGGACTTGAAGCACAATATCCGTAACATGTCTGTTATTGCCCATGTTGATCATGGTAAGCACAATATCCCTATTTTTGGGTTGGCACGCTTTTTTTTGCTGCACTGCCTGATTACTTTGGAAATTGGAATTTTTTATACTGAAATGTTGGGGTTGTAGTTCATTTGCTTCATTTTTGTTTCCAACTGTTCTATCTGTCATTCATGTTGAATGGGATTTCTAACTCAATAAGTTCATTTGACAGGGAAGTCCACTCTTACCGATTCTCTTGTGGCCGCTGCTGGTATCATTGCACAGGAAGTTGCTGGAGATGTCCGTATGACAGATACCAGAGCAGATGAAGCAGAGCGTGGTATCACAATCAAGTCCACTGGTATTTCACTTTACTATGAGATGGACGAAGAAGCTCTGAAGGGCTACAAAGGAGAGCGACAGGGAAATGAGTACCTCATTAATCTTATAGATTCCCCTGGGCATGTTGATTTCTCTTCTGAAGTGACGGCTGCCCTTCGTATTACTGATGGTGCTTTGGTTGTGGTCGATTGTATCGAGGGTGTCTGTGTGCAAACTGAAACTGTCCTCCGACAGGCACTTGGAGAGAGGATCCGGCCTGTCCTAACTGTTAACAAGATGGACAGGTGTTTCCTTGAGCTCCAGGTTGATGGAGAGGAGGCTTACACAACATTTCAGAAGGTTATTGAGAATGCGAATGTTATCATGGCCACCTATGAAGATCCTCTTCTTGGCGATGTCCAGGTTTACCCTGAGAAAGGTACAGTTGCTTTCTCTGCTGGTTTGCACGGCTGGGCCTTCACTCTAAGTAACTTTGCCAAAATGTATGCTTCCAAGTTTGGTGTTGATGAGTCTAAGATGATGGAAAGACTCTGGGGTGAGAACTTCTTCGACCCTGCCACCAAAAAGTGGACCACCAAGAACTCTGGCTCGCCTACATGCAAGCGTGGTTTTGTTCAGTTCTGTTATGAACCCATCAAGCAGATTATAAACACTTGCATGAATGATCAGAAAGATAAGTTATGGCCAATGTTGTCAAAACTCGGTGTGACGATGAAGTCTGAAGAAAAAGATCTGATGGGCAAGGCCTTGATGAAACGTGTCATGCAGACATGGCTTCCAGCAAGTAGTGCCTTGCTTGAAATGATGATCCATCATCTTCCATCTCCATCTAAGGCTCAGAAATACCGTGTTGAGAATTTGTACGAGGGGCCTCTTGATGATCAATATGCTACTGCTATTAGGAATTGTGATCCTGATGGGCCTCTTATGCTCTACGTGTCTAAAATGATTCCAGCATCTGATAAAGGTAGATTCTTTGCTTTTGGCCGTGTGTTTGCTGGGAGGATTGCTACTGGTATGAAGGTCAGAATCATGGGTCCCAACTATATCCCTGGAGAAAAGAAGGACCTATATGTTAAAAATGTCCAGAGAACTGTTATTTGGATGGGTAAGAGGCAGGAAACGGTTGAGGATGTACCATGTGGGAACACGGTTGCTATGGTTGGTTTGGATCAGTTCATCACCAAGAACGCAACCTTGACAAATGAGAAGGAGGTAGATGCTCATCCAATTAGAGCAATGAAGTTTTCTGTCTCACCTGTGGTGCGTGTTGCTGTGCAGTGCAAGGTTGCATCCGACCTTCCCAAACTTGTTGAAGGTTTGAAGCGTCTGGCCAAGTCTGACCCTATGGTTGTCTGCACAATTGAGGAATCTGGGGAGCACATTATTGCTGGTGCTGGAGAACTGCACCTTGAGATCTGTTTGAAGGATTTGGTAGATGATTTCATGGGTGGTGCTGAAATTATAAAGTCTGATCCAGTGGTGTCATTCCGTGAGACTGTGCTTGAGAAATCTTCTCGCACAGTGATGAGCAAATCTCCTAACAAGCACAATCGTCTTTACATGGAAGCTAGGCCCCTGGAAGAGGGACTTGCTGAGGCAATTGATGATGGTCGCATTGGTCCAAGGGATGATCCTAAAGTTCGTTCTAAGATCTTGTCAGAGGAGTTTGGATGGGACAAAGATCTTGCTAAGAAAATATGGTGTTTTGGTCCTGAGACTACTGGTCCCAACATGGTGGTTGATATGTGTAAGGGGGTTCAGTACCTGAACGAAATCAAGGACTCAGTTGTTGCTGGTTTCCAGTGGGCTTCCAAGGAAGGTGCATTGGCTGAAGAAAACATGAGAGGTATTTGCTTTGAGGTTTGCGATGTTGTTCTTCATGCTGATGCCATTCATAGAGGTGGTGGCCAGGTTATTCCAACTGCTAGGAGGGTCATCTATGCTTCTCAACTTACTGCCAAGCCCCGCCTTTTGGAACCAGTTTACCTGGTGGAGATCCAAGCACCCGAACAAGCTCTTGGTGGCATCTATAGTGTTCTGAACCAGAAACGTGGGCACGTCTTTGAGGAAATGCAGAGGCCAGGCACACCACTTTACAACATCAAGGCTTATCTTCCTGTCATCGAGTCATTTGGTTTCTCAAGTACGTTGAGAGCTGCTACATCAGGGCAGGCATTCCCGCAGTGTGTGTTTGATCATTGGGACATGATGTCATCGGATCCATTGGAAGCTGGATCCCAGGCTTCTCAGCACGTTGCTGAGATTCGTAAGAGGAAGGGTTTGAAAGAACAGATGACACCACTTTCAGAGTTCGAGGACAAGCTCTAAATATGTTCCCAACCCTATCTGAGATTTGATAAGCGCAGTAAAGCTGGGCAGTATAATTTTGTCTTTTTTATTTGCAACTTTGTTAATTTTTTAGGTTTTGAGTGAGTTATAGCCCCCCTTGTTCTGCCATGAGTTTCTCTTAGATTATGTTTTGAAAGACTCCCCAAGAATTGTTGTGTTGTTTTATGTTGTGATTTCTATTGTCATAAACTACATATTGTAGCAACTTTTCAGTGCTATTTATTTTTGGTTCAGTCTTCTTTGGTATGATCTTCTCCTTATTTGTTATTGCCAACAGTGCTATTTATTTTTGGTTCAGTCTTCTTTGGTATGATCTTCTCCTTATTTGTTATTGCCAGTTCAAGCCCTTTCAAACATATGCATCCATCTAAACTTAGGATGCAATATTTATTGTAACCCTTTCATATTTTTTTAGGACTTCTTTTGGTCCAAGCCTCACTTAATCTGACTGATAAGGAGGGCAGTGAATGTTTAACCCAGAATTTAAAACATATATTCCCCCTGGTGACTAACACAATAGTGCTGAAAATGGCATCCAAACTGCAATGTTTATTTGTTTACTTAGCCCATCATCCTTACTACTTTAAGCCAAAAGATGAGCAAATCTCAAAATAATCAAAGTTCAACACACATTCTTGTTTTATCACACATATCAACAACAAAAATCAACACATGTTAAAAGAGATATATAAAGGTACAATGTAAAGTACACTACAGAATCTCAATCCAGTTTATGCTATGGAAACTAAAAGATTCAGGTCAGAAAACAAATTGAAGGTCACTATGGTTTGTAGTTTGGTTATTACACTAAAAATCTAGGTGAGACCTTTTCGGGTTAATATATTGCAAACTCGGTGGCTTTCATTCCATGCCCCTCCGATGACTGACAAATGATTTGACAGTGTAATTTATGCAGCAGATATCGATTTTGACTTTTGCCGAGGAGGTATATGAAGCCAGGTCTTCATCATGTCATATGCTGTGAAACCAATTGCAACTGAAGGAACAATCTGACCCAAAAAAAAAAAAAAACGAAAAGACGCAGAGATATGTTAGGTTATGAGCAAAAGTTCAGATCATCCAGATTAATTCCAACTAATCTTATAAAATTGGATTGGAAACCTTACTCAACTAAATTCCTAGGGTTATGCTACTAATCATCCTTTCAACCACACTTCATTATACCATCTCTCATCAAGACGATAACTTATACAGGTTAGCATGAAATATTTATAACTACCACACTCTGTCAAGAAGCATCCACCAACTTCTTGTACTAAATCAACCAAAAAGATACCATAAAAAGAAATGAATGGTCAGTTTCTACTAGCCATAGTTTCAAACATAACAGGACTACCAAATACAGAACTTCATTATAGTTTCTTTCATCATCAAGTGATACGAAGACTGTAACACCAAGGGCTTTATAGCTAGCGCTATTATATTCTTTAAACTCTCTCTCAATCAAAAAGCAAGAAGGTAACAGATAAATCAATAAATCCTCGATCGTTCATGTCAAGAATGCAATCAGAGCACAATGATCTAGGTAAAGAGCATCAAAACGTTTTACCTTGATATAGTTAATGCTGAGGCCAGCAAACAATTGCCTCCAACCTTGATCACGTACGATTGTTGTAAGCCCATCCAATGTGTTCTTGTATGGGGCACCAGATTGCAATGCAGTTTGAAGATGCTCAACCTTGAAAAGTAACATGATAAACATGAAAACCAATCCAATAATTCACATATATCCAGAATTAATAGCATGATTAATTTGTAAAATATCATATATGTGCTTCTACCACAACAGAACAGTAGTGGTGATTCAAGTTGATCAAATATGATGAAAAGAAAATTTTAAAAAAAAAGAAAAAAAAAACAAGTTCAGTATAGTTATCCAATATATCGTGCATAGGATCAATATTCAATCTGTAAACCTAGAATGCCAGGCAATAATATGCCCTCTTAAAATACACAAAGAGAACATAAAGTTCTGTTGCAGATCAAATCATATGCTAAGTTCCTATTCTTAATAAGGAATCTAACATTTGTTCCATTCATTTACCAGATCAATGCTAATTTTCAAAACATGTTAGTAGAGAGAAGAGACAATACTTGCACAAAATTTTTCCATTCAACTGAAAAACACTAAAATATACGCCTATATACTATCATGCTATAAGTTGGTCAGACAATCTCTTGTGATGATGAAATATGATCCATATAGCTGACCCCCACATAGTGGGATAAAGGCTCAGTTGGTGTTGTTGACTAAAACCTATTCTGCAGCTTAGGAACATCACAACATTGTATTGTAGAAGTTAGAACATGTTTTTTTCTAGAACCTAAAATTGGCCAATATTTCTAGAGCCAATTTTAAATTAACTTCACAACAAAAAAAATGTAATCTTAGGAGCATGCTCTCGACAATAAACACTGCATCAAGAAAATGGACACTAGCAGCCTAAAGCTACTTAGATTCAATATTCAACCAGTTGTCCACCAGAAAAAACATCAAAGAGGACAAGAAAGAAAAAATAATAATAATAAAAAATGGAAACATCATGCCAAACCACATGCTACTGTTCTAAAAGAAATCTAAAAAGGATATTGTGGGGTACCTGCATCTGCCTCCTTACAACATCCAGTGGATATGTGAAAGTCTGTCCAAATAAACCAGCTAGGGCTCCACAAGATAGCCGCATCATAATAGATGTTTGATGCTCTTCAGGAACATGTCTTTTCAATTCCTCATAGATGTAAAACTTCAATCCAGCATAAGGCAGAATGCCAATTAGTGTTGGACCTGCTCAAATGAGATTTTCAGAGATTGTTATCATTGCGAGCATTGACCAAAAGAGCTAATAAGTTGACCAGGCCTAACATCCCAATTGAACATGCCAGGAGTCAAGCAAACTAGTAGAATCGTAAGTTTAGTCAACCACACTAAACAACATAAATGAAACAAAGTGTCTTCATCACTTCAAAATTGTGAGAGAAGATCAATAAGTATTCAATGATGACATCAGCTAATAAGTAGTATGGAAATCAGATATGTACCTACACCCCTATAAAGTGCACGAACTCCCCCTTGTTTATATACACTCTCTATCACATTTCCTATGCCAGTGTATGTGGGTTGTGCATAAATATGCCTGGAACCATTCTGAAAACTTTGTCTTTTATCCACAACCTGCGAAAAGATGCAAAAGTATTGGGTAAAAGAAATCCAATATCTAAAAGACAAGAAGCATCAGATGAGGGAATCAACGTAAATTGTGTCAAATTTCTTCTCTTTGTCCATGAGAAACGAAATGAAAGGCTAAGGGGACCTGAAATTTTCTTCAACTGATACCTGATAAGCAAGTTTAGTGCGCGCCAAGTCCAGTGGATAGGTACACAATACTGCTGTTCCCCCAGCAGCTGAACCAGCTAAAAGATCTACAATAGGCCCTGTTCCTATGGCAGAGTAGTTATCCAATATCCAACCCCGATACTGCTCATAAGTCATGAAATGTAATGCTGCATACGGAACAATTCGGAGGACACTGGCTCCATTCCCTCTAGAAGAGATGCAAAAATTGAGGCAGTAAATAAAAAATTAACATTCCATCAGATAAGTTGAATCAGTAGCAGGAGAATTGAACTTACCTGTAGAATCCAGTAACACCTTCATGCTTCATTAGCTTCTTTAAAGAATGATAAATGCCAAGAGAATGGAATCCAGCCCTCGTCTGCAGATGTCCATAAAGGGGTGGGGCGGCAGGAAGGTAGAGAATGTTAGGAAGATCTAGAATACTTCACCTAAGATGCAACTTAGTATGAAGAATAATGTCACAAATATCAAGAGCAGAACTAGAACTATAGTGTGCAACCAAAAAGAATTAAGTAAAATTTATATAAATCTCAACATCAGAATGCTTATTGAGAAAAGAAAATAAAAAAATGGTGAACAAACCTAAGAGAAGGAAAACAAATAACCTGTAGAAGTATTTTCGTCCGTTCCAATGGAGCAACAGCAGTTTTAGCAAATGCACCAGCAGCTCCTCCAGCAATCAGCTCCTTCACATAGACTGGTAAACGATCCATATAAGCAACTTTTCCGTGAGCAGAAGTTCCATCAACAAACCCTGCCACATTTGTTGACAAAGTAGACTCTTGGGAGGAATCCATCTCGTAGATACTTATTCCCAAAATGAAAGTATTAATCTAAAAACCCAAACCTTCCTAAGTTCCAATCCAATACCAATGATTAATCTCCTTGCAATTGGTAAAACTCTTTATCCCATCTATCTCGTGGTATACAAAATGAGAAGACTTTCTGTTCAAATGGCAGAACCAATGGCCTGAGAACACCCGGAATTAGCCACCGTTTGTTCACAAGCCCAATCTCCTCTTGAGCAATAGCAAGATACATCAAACAGACAAAATTCAAGAAAAGTGATCAAACACCCCACCAGTAATCAACACCCTCTTAATTAAAAATACACCCCCATAGATCTATATCAAAATTCATAATACCCCACCTGCAAATCTTCTTCAAGCACAAATATCAAACCTTTTCAAAACTTAGCAATTCCAATAGAATCAAATCAAGAAAACCCAAATCTAATCTCTCAAGATATGAGCTTCCAAACACACAGATCGATTATTCTCTTGAAAATTGGAATATTAGATAAAAAAAAATCACAACCCAGAATTTCTCCCCACAATAACTTGATAGATGTAAGCCAAAACCACAAACATCCCACGTGAAAATTAGGCGTAAAGATCGAATCTTTGGATTCGAACTTGATTTTAAACAAGCGCACTTTATACTGGGAAGAAAAGGGAGGTTTTCTTTTTTTTTTCCCACGCAATACAAAATTTTCCTTCCTTAAGTTTCTCCAAGAAGATACGTGTGAATTAACTGAATTTTCAATGAAGAATCTCCCAACTTTCTTCGAAGCTGCAGGGTGGTATACTATAGCGTTTAAAATGTGGGTCTCGCTCTGTATTTTAGAAGCAAATTAAGAATAGGTCTTTCTTCCCAGCTGATTGGGGGGACTTTGAAAGGGTGAAAAGGGTTGTGGTGGCTGGAACAGCGGGGTGTTTGATCACTTCAAAACTGGAATTGAATAATGTAAGTGGCGACTTATATATATATATACTATTTATATTTATATAGGACGACACAAAAAGTCTCAAACAATTGTCAAACCGAATTAACTAATGTCATCGGCTGCCCGCACAATCTGCCTAGGAAACACCATTGATTCACCCAAGAACGTAAATTGATTGATGTATTAATGCCTTCACCATCACACATTTAATGGAGAAAATGCTCAACGTGATGGAAGTTGTCTTTGTCTTGTGCACTGACTTGGAAAGAAACTCACTCTGAACTGTAGAGATGTTGGCAGTCCATTTCCATTTTAACATGATTATGACAACATAACAAACGAAGCAATACTGCATGCAAAAAAAGAAAAGAAGCAATACTATTTGGCTCAATGCAAAATGCAACACCAATTTCATTCATAATAAGTTGCAGGACAAGGAATCAAAATAATTCAAATAGGATTATTGCTTATCATCTTTCAATAAAGAATTGTTTGATCAAATTAAACACGTTTAGCCAAGGCCAATGCAACGCGGATAATATTTTCTATATTTTGGATTGCTTTTTTAAGCTCTGCAGGTTCCCCAGCAAAATCATCTTCACAAGTATCAACATCAGTCAAAGCAGCAGAGATAAAGTTTTGTAAATCTCCAGGTCCACCAGAACCCAAGGCAGACTTCGCTTCATCCACATCGTCATTTGTATCATCGAAATTCTCCAAACATGAGTCTAACTGTGCCTTCAATCTTGGATCTGTTGCTTTTGCCAAAAGGGACTTAGCCAAAGTGATCGTAGTTCCAACACTTTCTTTTGTTTTGTCTAGTGAAAAACTGGTTAAATCTTTAATAGAAGCAGTAGCAACCTTAGGATCGGAATTCAGAAAAGTTGTACAGAATGCAGGGATGATTGTATCCTTGCAAATTGCAGTAATCTGAGCCTGTGTTGCTTTGATGCTAAAGTTAGGCCTTGCATTTGCAGCCCTGCACACCAAAATTGCAAAAACAACAAAAACAAGAACTTTGAATGAACTCATTGTTTTTTCTTTCTCACTCGAAATTTTTTCTTTCTTTTGAAAACTTTGTTGATGAATGCTGTAATGGACATGCAAATCACCCACATATATATATATACATCAAAACAAAATCTTGCCCCTTAAAAAAGAAATCTGTGAATTAATTAGAAACTTAATGAGAATCTTCATAAACTAGAAAACTCATAATCAATTTCCTTGTTTATTGAAGGTGACATTATTATTCTTTCCATCATTGCATTTTACTACTATTGTGCAGTGATTCTGTACTAATACAAATTAAGGGTAGTGGGAAATCATTCCATAACAAATAACACGGAAATCTCTATGCAATAATTGCATTGATTTCTTTCCTTCTATCATAATAATTATGATTGGCATACAATACAACAACTTCCATAGTTTTAATGATCTCTTGCAAATCATTGCTAAACAATCTCTTGTATGCCTTCAATAAGCCAATCTTTACCAAAAACAAATCTCAAATTTTTCGTGAGAACTAATTGCATATACTCTTGACCATTTTTTTACGTCTTTAAAAGAAAAAATGAAATGTCTACATTCAGAAGCCATTCAAGATTTCAAGAAAGGATATCACAGTAATCATTAATCCATCACATAGTAAAATTAACAGCAGATTCACAAACAGCATTACGCAATTCTGCATTTACAGTTGAAAAATTGCAAAAGTTAAGGCCTCACCACAGGCTCCCGTAATTTTCCCTCGCAGAGCAGGAACCAAGAGAAAGCAAAATCCAACAATGATAAGTTTTGTTAAACTTATACTAATCAAACAATTGTAAAAACAAAGTTATGACGTGCAAATAACACTTGAAATTGGGATGAAAGAAAACGTCTATTATTATTAAACTAATTACAGATGTAACGTACAGTCATTCATGTTCTCTGAGATCATCTGCTTTTAACACTATCAAACTACCAAATAATCCACTAACTATCCAATTGACTTCTCCAAAACTACTAATTACAAATATTAGAAAACACATAAATCTTTCCATTCCAAGAGTCCAGCAGATGCAGGGGAACATTGTTGCATCATATCCACAGGTGACAATGATGTTGCTCCTACTTCATTAAGGATTGAAGACCAAATGTTTGTTTCTTGACTGGGCAGAGGTTGTTGACAATTGCTCTCACCCATTCCAATTGAATCAAGATCTAGCCAAAAAGTATCATCCTCCATTAAACTGGCATCAAGATAGTCGCTGCAGTTGGGGTTTTTACTATTGGGAGACTCTTGAGTTTGAAGGGTTTCTTGACTGGGCAGAGATTGGAAATTGCTCTCATTCATTCCACTTGAGTGGAGATATTGACAAACGGGATCATCCATTGGACTGGCAACTTTCTTGATAAAGTTGCCGACGTTGGGGTTTTCAATGGGATACTGAATTAGAAAACCTTCTTGACCGGGCTTGCTCTGATCACCCACCATTCCACTCATCAAATCAAGATCTTGCCAAAACAAATTGTCCAGTACTAAATTCGCATCAACATAACCCCAATTAGGGTTTTCAGTGGGATCTTCGGTAAGAAGGAGAGGTTGAGATTCATCGAACTTTTCTATGGACATTATCGTTTCATTAATACGAATTTCATTCTCCTCCCCACCAGTACTTTTAGGTATATAATTTTCATAGGAAGCAGTACTGACATTGGAGGGATTCTCACAGGTAAGAATCATATCTTCAGATTTGCGCCTGCGAGCAGTATGCTTACACTTGTGAAGAATACTCATTGCTTCATGAGCATCCTCTGGCCACATCTCAAACTCCCCATTAGGACCCTGAATGAAAACGCAAACAGGAATGTCACAGAGTATAGAAAGCTCCATTGCCTTCTTCTTGATTCCCTCTTTTCTTCTCTTGAAAACTGTTTTCTTTGGACCCTTTAAATCCATGGCTTGTCTGGCAAGGAAGGAATGCTTGCGAAGATCGCTTGTCTGGAAGGAAGGAAGGAATGGTAGTGAAGATCGCTTGTCTCGTGAAGATTGCGTTGCAAGTAATAGATGAACTATGGTATGCAAACTAAGGGCTCCTAGTATTTGTAAGCTTATATTTCGAAGTTGACCTGGTCAACACCGATCGACCGCCTCATCTCACTTTCTTTTTTGTTTTTGCTCAAACGCCTCATCTCACTTTCTATTTATTTATTACTTTGTTTCTCAAATATTAATTTGTTATTATTAGAAAGAAATTGTTATTATTAAATTTGGAATAAAAAATCGATTCTTGGATTTTTTTTTTTTAATTCTCGTGTGATTTTTTAATCACAAAATACGATAAAACAACTATGAATTATACTACGATTGAATCATTGAATTATACTATGAGCATGGAAAGTGCCTATATAAAAATAATAATAACTTTCTTGTTTGTTGGAGCACTTAATTAAATGCACTTTCCATGCTCTTATATTAAGACAGAATTTTAAGGTTTCGCTTAGATAGAGTACGTTTTTTTTTTAAATTTTGAAAAGAAATATTTTTATCTTGGTTTTGTTATAATTTTTTTTTTTTTTTTTGTTAGTGTTTGAATTAATGGATTTGTTTTGGCAAGAATTTATGTTGAAAATTTTTTATTATTAACATTTTAAAATTAAAATTTAGAATTAAGTAGTATTTTATATGTTTATTTTGACAAAAAATTATAATTAATGGAGAAATTTTTATGATTAAAATTTGAAAAAATAAAAATGTTATTGTTAAGAAAGTACTGTAGGAAAAAATCACTGTAACTTTTATTTTGGCTTTGAAAATTACAATAGATAAAAATGAAGAAACAAACATATTAAATAGGATTTCAAATATTGAAATCGAACAAACTCTAAAGATTTAGCCTATGCTTACCCAAATCTAAACAACTTCATTTTAATGGGTTCACAAAGGAAATTCAAAATCAACGGATTAAGCATTTATCTCATCATGATTATGTGAGTATGAATGGCACTTCTACGTCATATTTTATTTATCAACTGACGATTTCAATGCGATAAAAACGGTAAATTAAATTATTCGTTTCATACATTAATTGCATGTTATATATAAATCGGTTTCACGAGAATTTTTTTATTTATTAATATACATGTTTAGTTTATAGTTAAAATTTTAAATATATCATATTTTGTTTATAATATCTCAATAAGAAAATGTTAGCCAAACATATCTATATCTATCTATCAATATATATATATATATATATATACACGCACACATACTGTTTGGATGAGGAAAAAAACATGTTTAATTTTAAAAATTTACGAATCTAAGCATCACTTTGTACTTTGTATCTTGTAACTCAACTCCAATCCAATCTGACTATTCTGTATATGCAAAAAATTAATCCATGCATCCCCTAAAGTCAACCTGAATTTGTTCAATGTACATGCATGCATGTGATTGAAGTCTGTCTTATGATGAATTTGCAGCATTTAATTTGTATTCTTAATTTCATCCTTCCTACAGTAGTTGATTTGTTGAAGATCGATGAACTAAAGCATTATAACTAAAGATTTCACGAAAGAAAAATCCCTTTGCAATCCCAAGATTACAGTACCACCGGCCGGGAACAGAAAAATAGAAAAAAAGAAGAAGATCGAACAGGAATTGACATTATTTTCTTTGGATTTCATCTTTGAGTCCCTGATCAAAACTACTTGGAATTGCATCGGGATCGATGCTTGAATTTTGTCTAGACAAAGCCATAGATGTTGTCTTTCGATGATACGTTGAGATTCTATTACCCTTCTCATCATAAAGAACTGTATCATCATCCTCATCAGGAACTTTGCATTTCTCTCCTAAAATAATGGTCTTCTTCCAAATGGAATCTTCGTGTTTCAATTTCTTGTCTTTCTTCTTATTATCGGTATTCTCCTGATCCCTTTTGGATAACTGTTTTGATACCATCCCAATCCCATTTCCCAACACCCTCATGCTCATGCTTGCAGGCAATTTTTTCAGCTGGGATAATGATGAAGATGAAGCCGATGAACTCGACCTGAAATGGCAAGAAGCTGCCCCTGTCAAATTCCGCATTCCAGGCGGCGGTGGCAATGGCTGCTGCAAAAATTCTTCATTTTGTGTAGCATTCTCCGAGTCAGGTGTTGCTGTTGTCGGTGTTGTCTTTGAGAATAATGAATCTTTAGCGGGATGATCATCAGTTGGGGATAGAACAGGAACGTTTACGTCTTTGTTTTCTTTCATATCTTCATGATTTTCATCATCAACTGAAGAGGAGGAGGGGGCTGATTTTCTCCTGGATAATGCACCACACATAGATGAAACTAAGGCAATTGTAGAGACAATACTTGCAATAAACAAAGACATTGTTATGAATGGATGATGGCTTAATTCTGCTACATTATTCTGATCAACTACAGGAAATTCCCTTCCCATGACTTGGGCGGGGAAAATGGGAGGATTTTTTTTGGATATAGAAATTCTTTTTCTATATATTTTCCTCTTTTTTTTTTCTAGTTTTAATTAAATCTAGTCTTCAAAATTATGGGTTCAAAAAATTTATTGATGAATATGCATAAAATATTTTGATTGATTGATTGATTGCTTGTGGCAATGGGAGCTGGAAAATGAGATTGATGGGAGGTTTTGTTTGTGTGTTACATTCTGTGTCCGACCGAAACAGATTGCTTGAATTGTGGACTGAGGTTCAAAGCTGAGGCTGAAAACCAAAGGCTTTTCTTAATCTTACAAGAAAACCCCTTCTGTCCAGCATTGCATGCATGCCCCATTTTTGTTTTCCCAATTTGGAAGTACAAAATCAGTGACAACTCACTCACTATGGTAAAAAAATATCTAAGATGGATCATGGATGGATGTCTCGAGCATATATAAAGTAAAAACACTCACTCGGCTTCATCATCAAATTTCATAGTTAATGCCTTTGTTAATTTGCAATGCACAAAAAATACTGTTAAATTCATTTATATATAAGACGTGATTCATATATGAAACAAATAATTAATCGGCGTTAAAATCATGATTCTAATTTTTTACTGCTTGAAATCATGATTAATTCGTCGTTGCATATATGAATCCGTTACTAAGGAGACCAATTGTGCAATGAAATGAAATAGTTAGCAGCTTTTCTGTATAAGTGGATTTCAATCAATAAAGCAATATATCACTTAAAAGTTGCATCTTGCAAATTTTTAGCCATAAAAATAAATGCTGTTTTGCCTCAAAAAGAGAAAATAAAAACTGATGTGCTAGTCCAAAGTCATAAAGTTTCCAACATTGTCTATTAATCCCCAGAAAATTGGATTGGACCTTGATCATTACTTTAGGCACAAACATTACCACTATGATCTTGAATGTGCATCACTGAGGATGACATTCATGGCTTGTGTAGAAGCCCAAATTATCATTTTAGGCTCTCTATCAAAACACATTAGAGAGACGATGAAAATATGAAAGCTCTTAAATCTTGGGATACATTTAGGAATTGGGCTTTTACCAAAATTTGATGCTTCTTCCATATATATATATATATATATATATATATATATATAGGGCATGGTACACAATTCAAGTCTGATAAGTGCATATATATAAAGGTGAAAATGGCAAAATGCATGCTTTTGTTTTTGTGCTCAATCAAGAAACCATTGCATCATATCTTCAAGTATTTTTGTTTTTTTATCACACTATGGATTATCCATTCCAAACCAAATATAGAGGCATTTCTTGAGATAAGTCATAGACTTCTTTGAGATTTATGTCAATCCTCCAATTCTTTAATCCAATAAGATTCTTTCCCAAAGAATGCTTGCTAATACAAGATACAAAATAAGATTTTGAAACTTAACTTGTGTGTAGATTTTAGTTACTATGAATCTCTCTCTCTCTCTATATATATATATATATATATATATATATATATATATATATCTTGTTTTAGCTACAAAATCTAGTTCTTGAAGAAAACAAAGCACTAAGTTACTCTTACAATGAGATGAATTCAACAACAAAAAAAAAAAAAAAAGGATGCAATAAACAAAAGAAAGATGCAACATGAGATGTCACACTGATTTTGATTTTGTGATATGATCTTACAACTTGCTGAGGACCAAAAAAAAGAATTATTTGAGTTGACTTAATTAATTTTAATAAAAATTAATTAAAGAGAGAGGAAAGAAACAACAAACCAACAAATTACTGAATATGTGCTTAATTAAACATCAACTTTACACACTATTTTATTACTAATTAATGTTTTATTCTTTTGTTTCAATATAATCCATCAAGTAAATACAGGATAGATTATTCCCTTAAATTCTAATGTCAAGCTTAGAAAGGGAATAACAATTTTATGAACTTGTCGCATGCAAAAATTAACAATTTTATGAACTTGTCGCATGCAAAAATTAGCAACTAAAGAAAATAAGTTGCAAAAGAATGAAAGAATTTTTATGAATTTTTCTCATTAATTATTAAATTTTGTTTCTGACTTAATTGAGAAAAATTAAAATTCGATAAATTGTAACTTGACTTAGTGCTCAAAACATTTGAAGTTTTCATTATTTTTGGTGATGGAAGTAATAAAAAAGATTATCATATTATGATACAAAATTTTGTCCTTCTATGAGTACTTAATTAGAGCCTTAGTTTATTAATATATTTTTTTTAAAAAAATTGAGATGGTGTCGTATCACATAATCATACTAAACATCTTTTAATAATCCTAAAACTCATCCAACATAGAAACATACGTCTGACTAGGTATGACATCGATTCCATTATAGAACTGATTCAAAACCATCACCTATAAAAAGTGATTCCACATTTTCAGAATTGGAATTAAAATCTTTTATAAAGGTTTTGATTCTAATTTCAAAGTAAATAAAATCAAAATTGGTGATTACGATTTATAATTGTTGGTTTAGGAACTAATTAAAAAAAATGCTATAATAAACACAAAAATCACTGTGAAATTGGTTGCCCTTAAAATCGTGATTCTAATTTTCTACTACTTTTATCGCGCATTAGAATCGTAACTAACTTGACGTTACATATATGTAGCCACCACCACACAGGAGATTAACTATAAATAAATATTAGGCTCCGTTTGGGATTTGTATTGAAGATTTTTTTATCAATAAAAGTTTGAAATTTAAATTTGAATTAATATTTTATTATTTTTTTTAGTGGGAATTGTGTTAGAAAGAATGGATTATTATTAAAATTTAAATTCAAATATGCATTAATAAATAACCTGTTTAAACTTATATGACAAAGTATTATTAGTGTTACACAACTTAAATGAGAAGTTAAATTAGAAAACCAAAGCAATGCCTCTTATTCATTTTTGATGTGTTGTTTAGTTAACCAAAATATTTGGAAAATGAGTGTGAATGCATTGCAGGCAAACAAAAAGAAAAGGACATCAGTCTAGGTACAAAAACTGCAAAGCCAAATCCTAAACAGATGAAGATTTGGTGTCAAAAAGAAAGATTTTTATAAACAGAAGAAGATATTGGGATGTCCAATTCTACTAATTTCAGAGTACAGACGTTGTTTTCAAATAGGAGTTGAATAGGGTAGGGAATAAGGAGCAAAGGGTTAACTAAGAAAAATTTATAGTCACCATTACATTAAGCTTAAGGCCCTCTTCACCATTTCTTGTAGAGCAATTCTTGTTAGTAATTTATTTCATTAATTAAGTATTTAAAAACCGACAAATTTAAAGAAGTAAAGCATAATGTGTGGGCTTTAGTGCCGTCATGTGTGTGTATATATATTTTAAACACTCAGCTGATTTCTTTACTTCATAATTTGCTATAGTTCATCCATTCAAGAAATGCCCGGATTGTCTTTTGTATAAACTTGTCTTGTACTTTTGGACTTGGGTTCTTTTTAAAACACTATTATAAAAGTAGCACTGACACAGAGAATTCCCAGTAACTTTTTAGTATTATAAGTATTCAGAGAAAGTGTGTTTTAGAATCTAGATACAAATTTGAATGGATAGCAATACAACAAGAATCCAATTCAAGACAATCTGTGTGTTCTGTGGTAGCAACCCAGGCCACAGGAAAGTCTTCAGTGATGCTGCTGTTGAACTCGGGAATGAATTGGTTGGTCTGGTTTTATTCTGATGAAATGATACAATCTTCATGTTCATTGACTGCTGTGGTGATGTTTTCGTTTGTGGTCGAAATTGTGCGATTTCTCAGTTGGGTTTTTTATGTATTTGAGAAAGTTTCACTCTTTCTGAAGAAAGAATCTATTGGGTTTTGACTTTTCAGTATAAAGTTGGAAACTTTACCGAATTTTGTTTAAGTATTTTGGTAATGGAGTTACGAAATGGTTGCTTATTTCTTTGTAGTAAACTGGTTTTCCACAAATTTTGACATTGGGATTGGTCTTATGGGCCTGACTTCTCCAAGGTTCAAAGATTGATTATCTTTGTACTTTCTTTGAATTGTGTTACATGTCTTCTTTGGTTGTGGGATTGGATTGATTCTTCTGTTTAGTTTGACTATTTCTAGTATTCTACTAGTTTGTGGGCTTTGCTATTTGACTTTGTGAAAATGTTCATTTCAGGTCACTAGGAAGATAGACTTGGTTTATGGTGGTGGAAGTATTGGGTTGATGGGGTTGATCTCCCAGAGAGCTTTGGATGGAGGTTGCCATGTTCTTGGGTAAATAGTACACTTATTTGCTTTGGATTGTACCATGTACAAGTTTTTGTCATTATGATGAAGATTGGGGATTTATCTGTGATGATACTGTACTTCCACTAATTCTTGATGCTTCTAACATGCAGGGTGATTCCAAAAGCCCTCGTGCCTATTGAGGTATTTGCATAACTATCACTCCTTTTGCCCTTTTGTATTATTTTCCTTGAAACAAAACTTGTTGATCTCTGAAATATATTCTTATCTTTCTGTTGTCTTTCCCTTGCTTCAAATGACAAGGTGACATGGTAATATCAACCATTATTACTATAGCTTCTGTTAGTTTGCTTGCTGCTTTTTCATAAATAATGTTTGATTACTGGTCATTGTACTCAGCATGGATTTTTTAGCTCTTTTAACCCTTCCCCTTTGGCTTATGAAGGCACATTTTCCTTTCCAATATTCATTAAGTGCTCAGTTGTTGAAACATACGGAATTATGTTCATTTGATTATTTAAGTTGTGTATTTAAATTCTTGCCCTCATTAGAGGTGATTGAAGGTGGAAAAAGGTTCAAAATCCATTAAATTGGTACTAGTTCTCTATGTGGAAGAGATTTTCAGAGCTAGCTGTAACATTTCATGTTGAAAATGATTATGTTAACATGATAACAAGCACAACAGATATCTGGTGAAAGCGTTGGGGACGTACGGATTGTTTCGGACATGCATGAGCGTAAAGCTGAGATGGCTCGAGAGGCTGATGCTTTTATTGCTCTTCCTGGTAAATACTTTAATAAGAGAAAGGATATGAGAATTTTTGTACTCTGGGACAAACTTATAAACCGTATTCTGTCACAGGTGGATATGGTACTATGGAAGAAACACTGGAGATGATTACTTGGTCACAACTTGGCATCCATAGAAAACCAGTCAGTCCTCTGCATTCTTCTGTTGTAAATTCTAATGACATTAAATCTTTAAAATTCAATATAATGGCAAGTTATTTGTTCATTTACAGGTAGGTTTGCTCAATGTAGATGGATATTATAACTGTCTCCTCTCATTGTTCGACAATGGCGTTGAAGAAGGCTTCATCAAGCCAGGTGCTCGGCACATAGTAATCTCTGCTCCTACAGCCAAAGAACTTCTAGACAAAATGGAGGTACTCATTAACCATTATTTCTTCAAATTTTTGTTTCTTATATTTTTTGTTCTGTTCATCGGCCTGGATTCTCTTGTTCATTTAGAGAAAGGTAGTTTTGCTGGTGGTGGTTAAGCTAGTATGTTTCATGAGCCATTGTGGCATGTTGGCTGGATCAGTTGTTGCAGAATTGCCTTTTAAGTAACCATAAGTATCTTAGTATAAAGTAAACTTATGATGGTGGATTTTGATAGTAACCAATCAGTGTACTTTGGTTTCTGATTTCCATGTTTACTCTGCAGCAATATATTCCTTCCCATGATCATGTTGCCCCTCATGAAAGCTGGCAGCTGAAGCAACTGGGTTACTATCCAAGCGAGCAAAATTCCGAATGAAAATACTGGTTCGTGGTAGGCCAATCTCCAAAATAGATTCCTGAGATGAATCACCATCATCATTTGAGTTTTGTATGAGATTCTGGTCATTTGGGGCCACATATAATGCATTACAAAAATGACCCCTCATCATTCTTTTGGTTTTAGATTGAATTTAGAATTTTCATCTCTGTTTCCTACAGCCAAATCTGGTTTATATTATTACAAAAGTTCAGACAATATACTGTTGTGTTAGTCATATTGGCTGTTGTCCATTATGATGAGCGTTTGATCAAAACACCGTAAAACAATGCCATATGAAATCATTGATACGGTCCTACTTACTCGGCAATAAATTTTCACTGCAGTTAGAGATGCAACGACTCAATTTTATTCCTATTTCTAAATTCAGCTACAGGATTTCTGCTAAATTCCACACAAGGGAGTAGTATATATTATCCAAGTCTTCTTATGCTGTGTACTTGTGATTGTGGTTAAGATAATTGTTTACTTCATAAGCTTCTCAAACTATTCTTTGCCCATTTGTACATCATAAGTCAATAGTTATTGCAAAAACACAGGTGTTCTGTACCTGTCAAGTTGGATCTTCTGTACAAAGTAGTTGTCTAGCTTCCTTGTCCACTTCTTAATGTTCTGCCATGTGTCAACATTCACTTAAATATTCGTATTAAGTGGGGCTTGACGAGAAAATATTAGGTGGTTAACGTTTCCAGAATGTATTGGCTTCTCCCATGGCCACACAGAAGATGAACAGAAGTAAAGTTCATTCAAGATAAATAGGATTTGACTTCAAAGAAGTGAAGTTGTATATTGAATATCTTAATGTTTAGTTTTCGGTTTGGGAGTTGGTGGGGTGTTCATGAATCATGATCAAGATGAACATTGATGAGTTTACAACTCAGAGAAGACATTTCACTTAATGCAACTAGGGATGATGACAATGATATCCAAACCTCCAACTGGCTGCTGAGCTTTTGCATGTTGCAGTTGGAGTATTATGAATTATCCATAGAATTAGTTCAAAACCGTGTTAGGATAGCCAAGTTTTTGTGTCTTGAGCCATGTCGTTTAGAAGTTGAAAGGTTCTTCTACTTAGATTGTGACTCTAAAAAGAGTAGGGAATGTGTACTTATGTTTAAAATTGTATTCTTGTATTCATGTATTTGTCCCACTCTTGTCTCTGCATATTATGACACACAAAAAAAAAAAAAGATACAAAGGCAAAGCCAGTCACTTATCTTGCATCTACACTTTGATGCATGGTCATCATCAATAAAGTTCATATGGTACTTTGTCGAGAGTGATGTTGCCTTTAGGATTAAACAAGAGAGGGCAGCGGGTTCTTCTTTAGATCACTTCTTAGCAGCAGCAGTAGCATCATCATTCATCAGTGTAACTTTCACCATTTGGATAGTCAATTATGTCTTACTCTTTTAGACTTTTCTTGGGATTATTATAGTGCCAAGAAATGATTATGTACGTTCCTTGTTCATCGGCAATTTGACAAAAAATGCAAATGGCCTTGTGGCCAGTTTTTGTATTGTTCTTTGGAATTTAATGTAGAAAACTACATGTTATTTATGTTGACAATTTTAAAGCTCATCCCTGCTAATTCTACACTAAATTCAATCCAAGATCAGCCTTTTTAAAAAGAGCCTTATTGAACCAAAAAACGCAAAAAAAGAACTTGATCACAAGTGATGATATTCATAATAACAAAGTTGAAAGAGGTCACAGCACTATTATTGAGAGTGTATATAAACCAAGAGTTGGTTTCATGTTAAGCGGGTTCATATATAAAATGATAGTTAATCACGATTTCAATGCACAATAAAAGTGAGAAGAGATTAGAAATACGATTTTAAAAGACATTAATTACACGTTTCATATATGAAATAATTATCATACATGCAACGGTTACATGAAGCACAATGATTTAGCAATGTACAATTGTTTACCTTGATAGATAGAAACATAAATATAGCAACCTTTTGGTTTGTTTCTTGGTAATTATAGGTTGACATAAGAATCCCACATGTCCTACATCTTAGGAGCCAAAACTGTCCATATTCCATGTGCCAGTTGCAGCTCTCACATGTATTTTCATCTCTGGCATTGTGTACTTCTAGGACCTAATAGCCTACCACAGCCTGCACTGCACTGCACATCTTCCTATTTTTATCATTTCTTAAAATGAATTTGCTTAAATGTGATTTATGCAGCTACCATAACACTAATCATTGTGGAAATGTGAGGTGGTCTGAGTGAGAATTGAAATCCCATATTGCCTTTGCGTTTGGGGTACATTTATCAAGTTATCATTTCCTATCTTGTCTTGCCAATTTGTAGCAAGGAACTGTTTTCTTTTTTGGTCTCTTTTCTTTTCAAACTTCCAATGGTCGTTCAAACCATCATGAAAAGCTCAGCAGCAGTTCGATAGATGGACTACTAAATTGACATGGGAATCATCAATTGCAAAAGGGGCCATCCATCCCAAGGGGAGAGGCCCTCCATTTGTCCTTAGAATCAGCAAGGAGAGGACCACTTTTTCCCCCTTAGTTGGTTTTCTTTTTTGGTCTCTTTTCTTTCCTTTTCTTTTCTGAATAGCAAAAAAGAAAAAGGGGCCATCCATCCCAAGGGGTAAGCAATGTGCTCTTCATTTGTTCTTTCAACCAATGAATTGTATGTAATCTTTTCTATTATAAACCAGCTACCAAAAAAGAAAAAGGGGCCATCCATCCCAAGGGGTAAGCAATGTGCTCTTCATTTGTTCTTTCAACCAATGAATTGTATGTAATCTTTTCTATTATAAACCAACTAAGGGGGAAAAGAAAAGGAAAGAAAAGAGAGGACTGCATAAATGACCAACACAAAATAAAAAGGAATTGAACGAGTTCTTCTGATAGAAGCTACAGATGCAGCTTAACAACGCTCATTGTTGAGTAAAACATATTTGCATGTAGATGTGCTCTGTACACTCCAGAATCAAGAACCTCAGCCAATGACTACCTCAGATCCTGTGCCAGTAAATTTACAATAAATTTCGAGCATGCGAATAAGGTGCAGTACTAATACAGTTAATCAATTTAAGCTTTTCCTTTAGGAGATGTCATTAAATGATGCAATGTACTTGCTTGAATAACAGCACTCGGACTCTGTTCTCTACTAGCACGCATTGAACCGGAATGCCTAAGCCCAACGTTCCTATCAACACTACTTCGTAAAAAACGTCTCCAAGGGCGTGGCAGGTGCCGCACCACCCTTGCCGATGTTACTAGTAGAACCACACCAGAAATAATGAATACCCTGCATTAGAAGCTCCAAAAATGTCAATAATAAATGATTCCTGGATAATTATCCTCAAGAGCAGAAACTGACTGTAAATAACCTGAATATTCAAGAAATATGCACTAAACTACAAAATTAAAGGACAAAGGAATTGTTCTGACCACATAATTAAAAGTACAAGACATTTGGAGGAGCCTATCTTATCATGAACATATACTACTTGTGTGGGTAATAAATCAGAAAAGCATGCAAATGAAGTTATAGTTACCACTTACCATCCAAGCAAAAGACAAAAACGAGCAATGGGTGCTGAAGGCAATTGTTCACCCAAAGCAAGCATTCCAGCTAGTACACCAGTCACAATTGATGCAACAGCAGCACAAGTGGACACTACAATGGCCCTTCCGTGCTTCAAGCCACGTGTCTGTTTTATTAGAAAAAAATTATTAGCACTTCATATAAAAACTGCTCTCAAAGTAGTGCTCTCAGTCTAGCCATACAAAAAAATCCTTTTAACTTTCAAAATGTTCTGATGGGTCTATTTAGAAGAGCTAAAAAGAAGTAAATATTAGACGTTTAATAACCGTCACCAATACCAATGGACCACCTATTATGTGGCCTCATGCATCGAGTAAAGAGCCCAGCTACATATAGACCTGTGGTATTAGTAGTTAACCAGACAATACCTTCTAGCTAAAAAGTGACTTCCTTCCAAGAAGCAACAGATGCGATCAACAATATATAGTATATTCTTCGTCTTAAAATGGAATAGCCTATGCTTTAAACACTAATGATTTAACACATACAAAGACAATATACTTGCATCTTCTTAAAATTTATTGGCAAATTAGATAATGCGGAATCAGTAGATAGGAAGTAAATAACTGGTGGAACTACCTGGTAAACAAATCCAGAAGCACTGCAGCATATACTAAATGAAATACAAATGGGTACCACTAAGCTCGAGAAGCCCTGTTCCAACAATATGAATCCCATCTTGGATATTACAGATGAAATCCTGCAGCCAAATCATCAAGGTACTTTCTTAAGTAGTAGTCCAGAAACAAAGAACAGGCAACTTTCAGCAGGAAAAAGAAAAGGCATTCGCTGTTAGGCAATTAAAACACTTCTATAATGGAAGAAGTGAAATGTATTGTTTGGTTCAACTTCCTCAGTCAACAACAAAAACTTGACAGTATAAGCTGGCAAGTGAAGTATGAAATCAGCACTAGAAATGATATGTATTCACTCACAGACATTTTTATACATACAACAACTAAGCCTTTATCCCACCATGTCGGGTCGGGCAAACATTTTTATACATAATATATAGATTTTACAAACTAAATATTATCAGTAAAGAGTTATAGATTGTCAAGAAGTAAAATAAAAATGAAGTTTTTATGTCTTAGCCCTCCTCTGTGAAAATGTTTCTTAACTCACCACTAATGTGCTTATCCACATATTGGCACAAATGAAAAAAAAACTGTAATTCGGAGAAGACTAAGACAGCATTCTCAGAATCAAGCGTACTTCTTCCACAAAAAAAAAAAAAAAAAAAAAAAAAAAAAAACCGAAGTAAAAAGTTTATTAGTGTAAAAAAATTCAGAGACATGTCTCTCCTAAAAAGTAATGATGCAACAGAAAACAATGGTATCCGGTGGTACTCTACATATGAGGTGAAAGGCACAAAACCCATTGTAGAAAGTTGAGCAAGCAAAAGATAAGTAGAAAATTTCAGAATGAAGAGGTACCCAAACAAAATTCCAGATTCCAAGCCATAAATTATTTCCTCGACAACTTCATATTGCATCTGCAAAGTAGGAAAAATGGAAAAAAAAAAAAAAACAGGATGAGAAAATATTAATATGCATCAGACATCAGCCAGATAGAAAAATTTAGAAATTCAAGGGAACACCAAAAGAGAAAAGACAAAAGGTAGAGACTGTCTAAGAGTGCTACCAATTCCTGTTCTCTTCGATGACGTCTGTATATTCGAAGCCATCCATTAAGAAGGACCTGTGATCAGAAATCAGTAAAGAGCACTGAGCCTTTGTATCTAATTATACGAAAGCAGTTCTCTTCAACTTTTTCAACAAGATTTGAGTTAAAACAGGCCATAAGAAACTCAATACACCAAATATAATTTAATAAAAATGTACCCCGCCACCTTCTTGTTGTTGGTAAAATCAAGCTTCAATTTAAGTAAAAGAAGTCTGAAATCAGTTGATGCTTTCAAACATTACTAGCCAGCTTACATAATGCATACAAACAAATCTTCCATGTACCTTTTCCCAACTTCAATACACTAATAATCAACGCAAATTATAAGCATCGAAATGGTAACAGCAGTTGAGCATGTACTTAGAGAAGCACAAGTGACATTTCAAGCTATTGATCAGAAAAAAAATTCCGAAGATGAATGTTCCAAAGAAATAAATCTATTATAAGATGGTGAATAGGGTAAGATACCTACATACAAGATTGCAACACCACATGCTAGCCAAAGTATATGGAAAAATGAGATGGAGGATAACTTTTGCTCCTCTCCTCCAGCTCCAACACCTGTATGGAAAGGATATGAAACAATCAATACTTAAAGCACCTAACCCACAGAGAGCTAAAAACCATTCATAAGAGATTTTATCGTGCTCAAATCCTGCTGATATTGTGCTTAAAGAAATTGAAATGGAGCAATTCTATCAGGTATCAGATTGTTTAGTAGGATAATAATGAAAGAGGAAGGAATTTCAGGAACTTTATCGGGTTATAACTTGTACTGGACAAAATTTGTTTCAGCCACTAAACATAGATCCCAGCAACAACAATAGTATCAAGAATATTTTGCTCATGGACCATTACAAAGGTGTCCATACATCAAAAAGGGAAAATAAAACTTTCTCAGAAAACTGTGTAAAACTGAAGACATTTTTTTTTTTCTTAATTTTTTTTATAGACAGTTATTTGGTTCAACAACTATGTCTTCAAAATTACATCGTCCATTATCCTTGAAAATTCAGAGAAATTCATGCATCAAGATTAAAATTGAGAAATAAGAAACTTATGTTACCTAATAACTTACATTACCTATGGTGCCGATGCCAGCCAAAATAATTCCAATCCAGTCAACAGCATTCATGATCTCCTTCAGATAAAAATGGGAAAAGATTGAAAGTATAGCAAGCCCACAGCCAGAAACTGGTTGAATCACAGATACCTGAACAATGGATAACAAGGATGCTCATCTATACAAGTCATCATTTATAGAATGTGGAATTTAGTAAGTTTTCTCCTCCCTATATAGAACATGATTATTCTACTGAGCAAGATTGTTATTTAATGCAAATTGATAAAAGAGAATCACAGTTTCAAACTCCCAACTTCACAAGAAGAACAATTTTAAGTGGAAATTATTCAAACAGTTGCAGTTGATGCACTTACTGGGGCCAGAGATAGTGCTCGCAGCATCAACATGGCTCCAAAGATATCCATTAGAAAACCTATAACCCATGCTTTATTGGAAGCATATGCTCTTATAATCTGCAGGCATAGATTATTAATCATATTAGTTAGCTCACTTTTCATACAAATACATATTACTTGAGACACAACAACAGATAATATTGACCTTATATAGTAAAATAGAGTCTGCAATTTCAATGAACCAAATTTAACTTACAAGCAAAGAGTCTGCACCAATATCTCAAAACTAAAGCACTGAATTCACAAATTACACAAATTGCAAGTCATTTATTTATTTTAGACGGATCATTACCCCCACAATGCAACAAAAAGCAAAAAGGCCTATTTGACTGCGCATAATCATGTCTATGCTGGATTGCAAGATGTTTGAAAGAAAACAATATATAAAACGTAGATACCTTTAGAGCTCTACTGTTTTTGAATTAATTATTGGCTTTGTCTGCTCTAATTTTCACCCAAATATTGATATTACATCATTTCCTTGGAAAGAATTTTCCCCAATTTCAGACCAACATACCACCAACATTTTAAGCAGCTGTCTCTCTCAAGCAAAACAAACAAAGAAATTGTGGTGGTCCCTCATTTACAGCTCATATATATTTTATGCCGTTAGGCTTTCGATGTCTTGATTAGCAAGAGCATATCATTACCTTTTTTGTATTCTTCAAGAAATTTTCATTCTCTCAAAAGAACCCAGCTTGAAACAAGTTCATGTTGTCAAATAATACCCACAAAAAAGTATTTAAATCCATCTTTACTATCTTCAATTTTTTATAGCTTAAACTCATAATCTTTCCTCACCACTATAAGTTCAGTTTAAAAATCTTCATTTTTGACATAGTTAATAGAGTTTGAGGAAAAAAACTAGTTAAGTACACAAACAATAACTAGTAAATTATTGTAAGATGATTAAACAAACACCAAAAAAAATGTACAGCTACAGCTGAAACATATATCAAAACAAAAGGTAGCTGTTTTAAGATGATTAAAAAGAAGTTTTTATCAATACAGCTGAAACATATATTAAAAAGGTAGAAACAGAGTAAAAAATTTGGTAAGAGCTAACTGTGAATAATAGGAAAAGAACTTCACTAACAAGAACTTAAAAAACAAAACAGGTTAAAGATGTATCTTAGATAGACCAACTGCTAATACTAACTGAACCAACTTTTCATGGTGGAATCTGGGCCTGGAGATTAAGATTAGAGAAGAGCAATCCAAGTAATTTTAGATTCCCTACTGACCTAGGGCAGTTAGAAGTAATCTATTTCAATTGCATGGTAATAGTAAACACATGGTTACATGTTCAAATTCCCTTTTTGACATTAGCAAACAATACTGATACATACTAGAGTAGATCTTCTTTCAGTCCAATAATACATAAGCACACATTTAAGCACACATTTACACAAATTAAATGCACATAATTATATATTATCTGTTACATACATACATCACACAACAACACATAAATGGCACAAAATTGCGGTTCATACTTAATGTTTCTTCAAAATTTTTCTGGATCAATCACAAGATTTGAGCATAAAAACATTTTTTTTTAAAGAAAAATTGCAAAGGAAATGTTTCGTGCACATTGCAAAGCAATAACAACATTGAAAACAACAATAATGCTCAACATAAAACAACACAAAATAAAGACTATAAAATAACAATGATGGGGTGCATTATTAGTTAATAAATTCATCAAATAGATTCATTCCATCGTCCCTGCTTATGTAGGCATCAAATCTCGCACTTGAGATTGGTAGAAGAATCAAGAACAATCAAGAAACGTATTTATACCCAAAAAAACGATAATTATCAAATACCCAATACATTTTTCTCCAATAACGTTATGATCCAATTCCCAAACCTTTAAAAAAACAAGAAACTTGAAAACTTTAGCTCACTGTACAAATTGGGATTAACCAAAAATTAACCAATCAATTAAATAATAAACAAAGAACCCAATTGCAAATTCTATAGAAATCTTAAAAGGATAAGACTTTTTAATCAATACATCAAAATAATCCAACAAGCACTCTAAAACAAGAAAAAAAAAATCAGAATGAATTGATATTTACGTAAAATATAGCAAAAATATAAACCTTGAGCTTGAAAGAGAGAGGAGGGAGAATGAGGGTGCCCTTTTTCTGAAGAACTTTGCCAATGTTATTACCGGCCGTAGCTGCTACGGTTAGGCAGATCGATTCCCACATCTTTTACTGCCTTCGTACACCCACACACTCTCTTTAGTCTCTTCGTTGGCTTTCTTCCTTTTATGCGTTTTACTTTTAATTAATGCTTTTGTTTTGTTTGCAAAGGTTTCTTCATTCTTGCGATCTTAGGGGGAAAAAAAAATTGCGCGCACACACTGGCCCTTTATTGTTTGTGCTTTTATTTATTTAGTTTTTTTGAATAACATATACTTTTTTTTTTTTCTTTTATATCTCAGGTTCCTAACACTAGGACTCCGTGTCTTCACCCGAAGTGTTGACGATGCTCCTCCGAAGAATTCCGACCCCACACGGCCTCACTCCTGCGCACAAGCCACCATAATTTTATTCGAACCCTAGTTACTAGGGTGGAATCCCACCTGTGATACCAGTGAGCCAAGCTCAACCGGTTTGAATAACATATACTCATCTACCTCTTTGTTGTTAAACAATATTACAAAATAATCTCTATAATTTTGCTATATTATGATTAACCGGATTTAACCACCTCTAACAAAATCCACATGGTATTAGTAAGTCAAATTAGGTCAATAAAAAAATGGCTAATTACCAAGAACTTTATTGTGATTTGTCGAATTTTTTTATAAGCCCGTGTTTTGTAAAAATGTATTGAGTACCCCGACTTATTTTGGGTAAAATAAAAAGTGAATGAAAATTAGGTTAGTTAACCCGGAAGTGTGTAAAATGCACCTAGAGATTTTTCATGCATTAAATAATAATGTTTTTACTAAATTACTCAAACTTTGTCAACTTATTGATTATGTTTTTCTAAAATTGACCAACTTATTGATTGTGATTTTACCAAATTATCCAATTTTTTTCCATTACATCTTCTTGAATCAAAATTGAATTCCAAATCTAAATTATTGCTCCAAAAAAAACTTTTAAAAAATACTTTCATATATTCTCTTATACCACCTTATTTCATTTTTTTCCCTTTTCTTTTCTTTCTTTTTCCTTTTCCAACTACTTCCCTCTTTCTTATCTTTTTCCTTTCTCTCGTTTTTCCCTTTATTTTTTCTTTGTTTCCTTTCTTTCTTCTTTCCTTTCCCATCACTACTCATAAAAAAATTTCTTTACTTCCGAGACAATAATTTCTTTCATTTTTTTTCTTTTTTCCTTTCTTCCTTTATTTTTTCTTTTTTCCTTTTTTCCTTTTCTCAATCATTTTCACTCTACCTCTTTTTTTTTTTCATAACCACCACCACCATTACTACAACAACCACCAGGGGCGGATGGAGGGGGTGCGGCCACCCCCGAGATTTAAAAAATTGTATTAGATTCATGTAAAAATTTAAAAAATTCAATTGAATCCTTAAGAAAATTATAATTTTGCACCCAACTTCTATTATGTCTATGATTTTTGGATCCGCCACTGACAACCACCCACCCAACATTTTTTTCATCTCTATTCAAAATCTTTTACGTTGAAAAAACTCTCCCCCCTCAACAAAACTCTTTTTCCTCTTGCAAGTAACCAAGAGGTAGCATTGTAACCCAAAGAAAAAACTTTCAACTTCAATGTCCACATTCGTCAATCGCAAATACAAGCAATTTGTTGCAAGATTTATGGGAGAAGAGGATTATTTGTTGATCAACTTTGATTGCAAGAGGGTTTTTTCTAGCAATTACTCAATTTCTTTTTCAATTTCCAGGCTTTTTTTTATTTTTTTAAGTATATGTTAATTTGGATTACGTACTTTGGTACGATTCTTTTGGAAATAAATTTCCTTTTGAGTTTTTATTTCATTGATATTTAATGAACATAATAGTATATTGGCTATAATTTTTTAAGAAAATTTTGTGAAGAATGTTTTGAGTTTCATATCTCAAGAACTCAGTAGGAAAAAGTGGATTGAAATCCTTTGGAGATCAACAAAAAGTGAAAAAGAGGATTCAAATTCATAAGGAAACTTTGTTTGATCTAAATGTTTGTTTGAAGAGAGAAATTTTGAAAATAAAAGGAAGATGAAGATGAGTGAAACAACTTATGTGGCAAATGTTAAAGAAATGATAATTTAGTGGTGGTGGTTGTGGTTTTGGAGTCCAGATTCTCTGTCCAATATTTATCCAGTCCTATTCTGTCTAACGTTTAAAACTACGTAGTTTCATTAAAAGTAGGTACTAAATGCATAAATATCATTAAAATTACTTTAAAATTATTAGACCCTAACCAAGAAATTAGTGAACCCTACGACGTAGTTTTAATTAGGACAGAATAAGACAGACAAAATATTGGACAGAAGATCCCGTGTCGTGGTTTTGGAGGAGGGTGGCGGAACTGGAATAAAAAAAATGAAAAGAGTAAAAGAAAAAACGATTGAGGAAGAGAAAGAAAAAAAGGAAATAAGAAAGAAGAAAAAGTCATGACGGAGGAGAAGAAAATAATTTTTTTAAAATTATATTTTACCTCAAAACTTTAATAATTAAAAGATTTGAGACTTTTGAGATTATTATATCAGGGTATAATGGAAAATTTTAACGATTCCGTTAAAATACCTAATTTCCATTCACTTTCTATTTCACCCCGATATAGACCTGATTCCGTTAAAATACCTAATTTCTATTCACTTTCTATTTCACCCCGATATAGACCTAATTTCCATTCACTTTTTAATTTCACCATGATATAGACCTAATTTCCATTCAATTTCTATTTCACCCTGATATACGTAGGGATACTCGATACATTTTTATAAAACATGAGGTTATATGAAAATTCAGAAAACACATGAAATTCTTGATAATTAGCCCAAATTTAAAACATTTCCATTTGGCCCAAGATAAAAAAAAATCAAAAAAGACAGCGACCCATGATCTAATTCGTCTGACTTTTTTTTTAAAACGAAGAGGTACTGCACGTCAAGCAATTATTATCTTTGATTAAAGCAGTTTCATGTCACTTCCTTTGACTAGGTAAAGATTGGGATATTCCAAAATAAAAATCGTGATCCTTCTATATGTTTATTATGCCTTTCAAACTTAAAACATAAATTGAAAAATTTTATTCTTAGTCTTTGAGAAAGTAAAAATTGTTCCGGAGGCAGGCAAGAATCATACAACATTCATCTAATTTCAACAAAAATAAAGCCAAATGTTTTATTCATTACACTCTTTACTCAAGCAAATCTACATTTAGATTCAGTTTTTGTTGGTTAAAAGATAAAAAGGGAAAAGTAATAGTACTTAAAGACAGAGGCAAGAAAAGATGCAACATTTCAAACACAAAAAAGTATAAAAAATCTTGTGTAAGACATAATAGCGTAAAAAGTATCCTAAAAAGTATCAAAATTAGTATATGAAATATAAAAAATTACTTTATAAAATATCAAAAATTAGCAAATTAATATATAAAGTATCAAACATTAGTGTTAAACATATAGAAAGTTAATAGCGTCTAAAGTATAATTTATTTATACGGTCTCATAAAAGTTTTTTCATTCATAATTTGATATCATCCAATTTACAAAGTAAACATTAGTCCAATCACATACATGGCCTTTGTTTAACTTGTTTTCAAATTCTTTTTTTCTTGAATACAGAATTAAGTATGCACACAATAAAAGATGTCCAAGATAGAATTGGAGAATGTACATGCACTGAAATCCTAGGATCCTGCCAATTACATAAAGAATTTTAAAGTTCAAATTTGGATTTGTTCAAGTTAGAGATGCTACTAACATCCAACAAAAACCAAAACTTATTTTGCAATCTCAAAATTTTTAGCCACATGGAATCAACAAAGTCAATCCAATCCAATCCAATCCAAAGAAAATCAAGAAAACCAATCCAATCTTTATATGGCATCTTTTTTCCTCAATGTACTATTGCACTTGGAATTTGGAAATACCAACATATTCTAAAAGTCTTGGAAGCCAAAACACACATAATTTTGATCACAAGTCCAACTAACACCAAACAAAAACCTTATTGTAGCTCTACAGGATTCAATCAAGACAAACTCATGAGTGTTGAGGTCAAAGTTTATAATTAGGAGAATACCACCAAACTCTTTCAAACAAAGCAAATTTTGCTGGTTGCAAATGTTGCATCTTCTATGCAATGTTAAATCTAAAGCAGGAAAATTGTTTATCAGTCAAATGCTTTCATCTTCAATTAACCAACTACTTTCCAAACATCACCTCACTTTCTATGCAGAATAAAGACAAACAATCAAAACTTTCTGGATCAAATAACAAAAGGGAAAATAAATCACTGATTATTAAAACTACTTCAAGAATCACTCAAGCATGGGAGGCAAAGAAATCTATTTAAACCATGATGATCAATCAAATTACACACCACCAAAAGGTAGAATCTTTAAAGAATAAAAACCCTGTTGCAGAACTAAAAATTACAGCAGATATTCATTTCATAGACAACAAGAAAATCCATTCTGTTGAAATCTTATGTTGACAGCCATATGGATATGACACAGAAAACTTGTGTTTATAGTTTATACCACATAATTGCAAAGTAGAATGAGTGGGGGAAAAAAAAAAAAAAACTTGAAAAGGTATTTATCCACCTCATAATAACATAAAATTCACCACCATCCATAAACAACCTGTGTATACTTGTCTTTAAACCACCTAAAGCTCCTCCTAAAAGACCCTTTGACTTTGCCTTCAACAGAGTAAACTTTATAGCTAGCAACCCTTCTCTTCCTCTGGAACTCAGGATCGTTAATACTCCAAGATTTTGATATTGACCCATTAGTACTTTTTCCTTTCTTCAGCTTAGCTGGCTGAGGAGGTGGTGGTGGTGGAGGCAGTGCTGGTAGTGGTGCACCACCATAACAAGAAAACGAACTATATGAAGCACTATTAGACCTGAAATCATTTGGGTGTCCAGAAATGGACCTTGGTCCATTGTAACCATAATAGTAATCCATTTGCATTCTATCACTAGAATAGGAATATGATTTTGATCTGTTATAGTCTGCCATGTTTGAAGAAAAGAAAAACAAGTGCAGTAGATGTGTGTGACAAGTTTTGTTTATTGACTATGGACTATGGACTCTTGAATCTTGATTAGTAAAAGGGATCCTTTTACATGAAAAAAAATGAGCAAGATTTAGAGAAAAAGAGAGAGCAAAAACTGAGAATCAAAGTAGAGAAAAGTTTGTGGAGATGGTGGGGGCTGTGATTTATGAATTTGGTAAGCCAATTTTGATTCTTGGTTGCGTTTTTTATTGGGAATCATCCAACTATTGGAAGTCCAAATTTAGACCAGTCAACACGGCTTATGTCATTGAGCTGCAAACAAATCTTTTTCTAGTTTTTTTTTTTTTTTTTCCCTTTTTGGATGGCTATATTTTATATGATTTTTGGGAAATTTTTATATTTCAATATAGCTGGTTTTTGTTGTGTAATGAACATTTATTAGCAATATTCTTTACTCGTTTTTTCATCACAAATGTTGGAAAAAAAAAACTTGATGTTTTACCAAAGATTAAAAAAAAAAAGTAGTAATAAATATTTATCAAATCATAATTTTCATGTGAAATAAACAATCCTAAATTATCTTCTGAAAAATTAATTCCATTACAACTTCTTTAATTGTGTTGAACTCATTCATTTTATGGTCATTTGAATTACATGATTTGGTATATGGTACAATGTTAATTAATAGTACAAAGCTTGAAATAGAAGGGAGAAAAGATATTTCATGCCATCTTGAAAAAGTCGTTTAATTGTTTAAAGAAACTTTGCAACTTGAAATAAATATGTGATAGTTACATTTTTCTTTCTTTTTTGGGATTAAAAAGTCTTTAACTATTCAGCATGGCAGCTACATTGACAAGTATGCTTGAATGATCAATCCAGAAGAAAATACACAAGAAACGTTAAATATCGTTTCAATATTTTTTGTATCTGAAATTAATGTTGCTTTCCTTCCACCGTAGTTTCACAGTAATTTTCATCTCTAGATGGATATTAAGGGCATCTTTTTTAGTTAATTTCTTGTTCAATATAACAAAGAAATGAAACATTAATGTAATTCAACGTGTCAAGTTAATCGCAATTTTAATACATATCTAAATAGTAATTAATTGTCTGTTGAGCTTCAATATTATATGATTCAAGATTTACTCTCAAATCCTTCTTATTTGAGATATGAATCCACAACCAACTCAAATTCATACTTATAATTAAAGCTTATCTTTAATTATACTATGTTATGCGTAGAGATATCTAAAGTTTATCTTTATTTATGAATAAGATCTAAATGTATATCTTTGTTTCACTCTATATAAATATGACAATAGTATTTTAAGATAATACTAAAATTCTATCAAGTGACTAAGGGATAAGTGTTAAATACATGTCAAAATCTTATAGAATAATACAAAAAATGATACACAAAGTGATACAGAAGATCCATTTCTCAATAAGATCCTAATATAATCAGTAGAATCAAGAATGTAGATTTTAACTTTTTGGAGTTTAAAAATCTAATAAAAAAATTTTGTGGGACGGTGGACAAATTTTAACTAGAGGCAAAATAGATATCTTCCAAACTCAGCTAACCCAAAAAACTTTAGAAATCCAATTGGAAGGCACATCATAGAATCATAAAGCCTAATCATGGAAACAAAATGATACTATTTCCTATGCTTCTTAGATCACAGCTGTGCATACAGTTGCAATTTTATCATGTTTAGTTGTTCATTGGTTTCTTAGAGCTTTAGAAGAGGGCCAGCCATGGCCAACAGGCAGGCAGGCAGGCAGCAGTGGAACCTGAACTTGGCCATTATTCCCCACAAATGTCTTAATAAGCAGGATAAGAGTTTTGAGGTCTTGTTAAAGCTATGAGCTGCTTTTTTCTAGGCATGACTAAACGCACCAATAATTGCTTGTCCGTTTTGGAGTGGTGGAGTATAATTAATCATCATGAAAATATATACTCCAATCCATGAAATTCCAAGAGGATTTTGTCCATATGCATATCCAAAATGATCATGAGGATAAAGGGTATGCCATTCAAGATTAATTGGCACAGTCCCATCACTTGCTATGCATGTGCTATTGCCACCAAAATGTTTCAAAACATAAAACTCTTGCACAGTCTCCATTATAAATGGTAATAAAGAGTTACTGATGTGCTGCTGCTACTGATTCTTCAAATGTTCCGAATAGTGTTGGGAATAAAGAGTTACTGATTCTTTAAATGTTCCCAATAGTGTTTGTGTCTTGCCAAACCAAAATCTTTTAAACTGGTAATGCAGTTTTCAAAAATACAAGATTGTTGTTTTGTTGGTATGGCTTTTAGTTGAATATTGCTGCTAAGAAGTAAGAAGAGATTTTTCATGACTTGAATTGAATTATAATCCTAATGCTTCAAAATGGAAGTACACAGGTAAGCTGAAAATGTCACCCTCGTGTCCTCCATTTATCTTGGAGTCAATCGAATCGCATGCCAGCCCAAATCTAAGTACATTTTGAGCAGTTCCTTTTTAAGCATGTCACTTTGCTTCTGCGCCCAATGAACCATGTCTTCATGTCCAGTTGTCCACACGGATAAAATTTCCTGCCAAGCAACTCAAAAAACTTGTACGGCTTGCTGTAAACCTTGGAATGTAATGATATGCCATAACAGGATTCAGACAACAATTGGTTATCAAACTTTCTGCGAGTTAAAATGCTTGGATCTGGTTCCCAAGCATATCAAACATACCTAAAAATCCATAATAGTTAGTCGTCATGTCCATATCTCATATGCATACGATGGCACCTCAAATCATAAATACTTAATTGTGCATAGCATACCCTAATCATACACAAATTAAAGTCAACTGTAGAAATCGAAATATAAATTCAAACAACTCCAAATCTGCAGTTATTTTGGGCACTTACAATACAAAGACAACCAACAAAATTTCCGAATAAGTCCCGACTTTAAACCAAACTGAGAAATGCCAGTACCCTTGGCAAATCATTGGACAAGCACCTCTCAGTTTTAAGTCTGGTACAATTTTTAGCTAAACCTACCAAATAAGATTATCAAACCCAAACAAGGAAAATTTACCTTGCCATTACCAAAATCTCTTCAAAGGAGATCAGCTACATTGGCTGGCAGCTCCTCAACTACAACATTGTAAAACTTCTGTATGTCAAACAGCATTCGCTCATCATCCCGGGTAACGAAGTTGATTGCAACACCTTTCCTTCCAAATCGTCCACTACGACCAATTCGATGGAGGTAATTCTCTGGCTGAGTAGGCAGATCATAGTTGATAACAAGTGAGACTTGTTGGACATCGATACCACGAGCCAAAAGATCAGTCGTGATGAGCACACGAGAAGAACCAGAGCGAAATTCCCGCATAATGATGTCTCTTGTATTCTGATCCATATCTCCATGGGTAGCTGAGACCGTGTGGTCACGGCTGCGCATTTTGTCGGTGAGCCAGTCTACCTTACGCCTTGTGTTAACAAAGATGACACTCTGGGTAATGGCAAGGGTCTCATAAAGATCACAGAGGGTTTCAAGCTTCCACTCCTCCTTTTCAACATTGACATAGAATTGCTTAATACCCTCAAGAGTAAGCTCATCGCGCTTCACCAGAATCCTCACAGGCTTGTTCATGAACTTTCTTGTAATTTCAAGGGCCTCAGGAGGCATCGTAGCTGAGAATACACCAACCTGAATCTTTGGTGGCAAAAGCTGGAAGATATCATAAATCTGCACTAAAGGAAGCAATACATTAGAGGCAAATTGTGAAATATACTAACACAACTAATAAGAACAATTCAATACAATACAATACAAATATTGGTCATTGCAAAAAGAATCTTGAATATGTGACCCAATTCAATCAATTTCTTCTCCTTCTTTGGAAGCTGAAAATTACTAAAAATGGAAATTTTCTCACAATTAACCGGAAACAACTTGTAGAAAATCACAATACAATTATGCATGCTATGCAGTAAAAGCCATCAAAATATATTGCTAAAAAAATTGAGACCTGGTCCTTGAAACCTCTTGAAAGCATTTCATCAGCTTCATCAAGCACGAACATCTTGATGTAATCGGGCCGAAGAGACTGTCTCCTCAACATGTCAAATACACGACCTGGAGTACCAACCACTACGTGGACCCCACTGGAGAGAATGCGCTGATCCTCACGGACGCTGGTACCTCCCACACAAGCATGAACCTTCACCCCAAGATAATCACCTAGAGCACGCATAACCTTCTCAATTTGCTGAGCAAGCTCACGGGTGGGAGCAAGAACAAGAGCTTGACACTCAACCACATTATAGTCTAGCTGCTGGAGGATTCCCGAGCAGAATGTTGCTGTCTTCCCAGTTCCAGATTGCGCCTGTTGAATAACATCAAGTCCCTTGCAGAAAGGAACAATTCCTCTCTGTTGAATAGCAGAGGGCTTCTCAAAACCTTTGGATTACAAAATTCAAAATTTAGCAATAAAAAGTTTTAAGACAATATTAACAAGAGCTGAACTAAAGAACTGAATTCACTAGATGAAGGAAGCCAAATCAGTAACAATGCATATTTCAGACAAGGATCCAAACATATGCAAACCTAGGAAGAATCATATCCCAATGATATAATACTGGAAAAGAAAATTGACATCAATGTAAAGCAAGCAGACAGTCGACCTAAGTTGAGGAAGCAAAAACAGAAGGCAATTTAAGTTGGCCAATGACATTTATTCATGACATGCAACTAAATATCACTGTCGATCATCATAAAACCATAAATTTATAACTTAAAGTAGACTAAATTTGAATTGGATTCGTATTAATCCGCAAAGCCCAAGCAAAAGTATCGTATACTTAATTGGATCCAGGAGAATTATAGGCTTGAGATACACTGTTCCTGTGAAAAGGTCAAGCCTTTTCAAAAATAATTTTTGCACAATTGACAGTATGGCCTCCATTGATGAACTATATGTGACTTTAAATGTTTCATGTCAATACACGCCACAGTTGATATGAAATTTAAAGATATTCTTCTACCAATTTCTCAATCCACATGCTAATTGGATCAAAATAACGAGATCCAAATTTAACTACTCCGATTAGGAACAGATTCAACCTGGTCTGACCCATACATTCAATAGGCACAACACAATTAATTACCATGGGAAGAAACTTACCATAAGCATAAATGCCCCTGAGAAGGTTCTCTTGCAACCCCATAGAATCAAAACTGTCATAGACCTCATCGTATGAAGTGAAGAAATCTTGTCCATCAGTGTTAAGTCTGTACCAAGAAAAACAACAATAAGCACTATAACCTCGTATTAACAGAATCATAGCATTATCTAACATCAAATACAACAAGGGAGCACAAAACAAGAATATCAAAATGATTGACTTTCAAAACATAGAGCACAAGATAGGAACTAAAAAAGCTTTTCTTTTTGCTGAAGGTTTTTAAGAGATGAGTGGAAAGCATTAAAGTACTTACAGCTCGGTCATTTTGGCATCATATTGACGAGCATCGAATTGAGAACCTTCAGGTGTAGTGCCAGCCATGACTGCACAACAAAGCAAATACACAGGACTTAATTGTCAAGGGAAGAAAGAAGCTACAGAAGGTTTCTCACTTTCCCAATTGCAGGGTAGGAAGAACAGAAGAGAGTCAAGACAAGACAATAATAAAGTTAAGAAAGAGAACTAGACAGGATACAACAATTTTTTCAGGACCTGAGAACACTTCCATAATAGAAAGTGCACAAAATGTACTTACTACTCTTTAAAAGAAAAAGGATTCCAGCAAACAAATCAAGAAAAGGCATATTAAGAAAGTTCCAATCTTCACAGATGAAAATACAACTAAAGCTATTGATGTTCAAACACGTAACTCATAAGGTAAGAGAACTCCAAGCAGTCTGTGGGCCCATTGGATTACAAGTGTAGAAGTAAACTACACTTGGACTGAACTACACAATTTCTGATAATAAGAGTAGTTCACATACCATATAGGTCATGAATGTTTTCCAAGAAACATGGAAATGGATTACAGAAAAAAAAAACAAAAATCATAATCAATGAAAATTGAATATTAAAAAACTCGGGAAAAAGAATGAAACTTTACATGCCTAACAACATTTAAAAGAAAAGCTGGGAAATCATCAACAACATACACTAAAATAGGGCAAAAGGCTAAAGAAGCAGACGAAACACAACCTTGCTCACGAAAAATGGATATCTTCACAGAAAATAGAATCAAAAGACACATCAACAGCATACAATTTGAAGCTCCAACCAGCTCACAATCTGTCTACTAAAGAAATATTTACAAGAACTTCCACTTTCGAAAAAAATAGTAAATGAAACTCAAGAATCAGAACCACGAGTAAGCTTAAAGACACACAATCCAAAACTCATCTTCCAAAAGAGCCCAGGGAAAATATCAAAGTTACAATCTTTATCAAATATATCGAGCAAAAACAACCATCAACACAAACCATAGCCAAGACAATCAAACAAAAGCAAAGAAAAAAGTCAATAAATCAAAAAAACACCCATCTTTACACAAAATATCAGCCCAACAAACAGATCTTTCTTCCACAGAATACCAAAATATCAGAAACCCAGAAACTAAATTAAGAAACATAACGAAAGAACTAAACAACCCAATCAAAACCATAACTTTGAAACTCTAACAGATCATCAAACCTCAATCTAAAGCACGTCAGGTAAATCAACTTCGAAAAAAAAACCCAAAAAACAAAATCAGAAAGCTAAGAATAAACAAACAGAAATGATATAACACACCAAAAAAAAAAACGAGTTTGAATACCTTCAGATTAGCAGAGATGAGAATAAGATCTGCGATGAAAGAAAGTAATCTCTTTTAAAAGAGAGCGATTAGGGTTTTGATTGGTTCGCTGTTTTTCTCCGAAACTCCTCGGATCTACGCCGCGGAGTTAAGGAAGAATGATAAAGTGAAGTAGTGAAAAGAGGGAAAAAAAGAGCAGAGTGCTTCGTTAGTTTTATGTGTGCGTTAGTGTGTGACTGTGTGTATGTGGGCAGGAAGTCTCTCTTAGAAAAACATATTGCTATACTAGGGATTTGGATTTGTCCTTTGATGCTTTGTCTTCTTCTTGTGAATTTCCGTTTTTACCACTGCTGTTTGATTTATACGACGTCGTGATGGTGCTTTAAAGTGGTTGACGATGTCGTTTGGATAGTAAACCGGTACTGTTGTTGTGACGCTTGGGTAGCCCAATCATGGCCTTGCATTCTTTACGGGCCTTGATTTTGATTAGTTGTGGATGACTGATTGGGCTTCCTACAATCCAATCGAGTTCTTTAGCTTATAGACTAAGAATAATTCAATTGATCAAAAAAAGCTGTGGAAAAATTCATTGTGCATTGTGCATTGTGCATTGTGCATTGTGCAGGTCTTGTGATGTATATCTCATTAGTTTTAATGAGTAATGATGAAGATAGATTTTATTTTGGAACACTTACCCAAACTACGGATACCACTCGAGAGTTTACTTGAATCTGGTTGAGTTATTGTAACCACGAGGATCATACTTTAGTTCATATTTACCTTTTACGTATATTCGTTTGACAGAGATTTTATAGGTTTTTCGACATATTTAGGGATTTCAAACATTTTGACTTAATTTAGACATTCGAGTGGACTCTTCGATTCATTGAGGAGTTATTGAGGAGCTCAATAACTCGATTACGAAACTTGGATTTTGTTGGTTTTCCGACAAATTTAGGGATTCCAAACCTTTCATTTGTCGGATTGTGAATCAGAAAATTCACTGAGAAAGTAGAGAGCTCGATTGCGAAACTTGGGGCATATCACAGTTTTTGACTTCATCAAGTGGATTTAACAAAGTAATTTTAATGGCATACTTTAGATGGTATAGAGATTTTTTTTCGCCAATAAATAGTCAATTTTTTTTAAAATAAAAGTATGTTAACTTTATTTTTTTTCCCAAAATTTATTCATTTAACAAAACATACACTGAGCATAAGCATAACTCTATTTATGAAATTTTTGGTTGGGAGATAAATTCGACTTTATAACAAGCTCTCTCTCTCTATTTAGTATTTTATATTTTTGTTAAGAAATATTTCTAAGAACCTTAAGGCTAATCTGTAATTTTTATTCTATGAAGTTAACAGATTTTGAAACATATAAAAGTGTGTCCATTGAGAATTGCATGCTAAAAATGCAAGCATTCTTAGTTCTTACCAGTTTTTACATAGAGTTATTGCATATGGACCTTTGATGCCTAATGGGTCACATATAAAAGGTCCAAATAAGGCAAATAGACAGGCCAAGAAAATTTCCAAATCCATCTTGCAAAAAAACAAAGGCTTGCATCATAAATTCATAATACCAAAAAAAAACAGTTCAAAATCTTCTATTGCATAATTTAAAACTCCACCTACTACCTTTTGATTGAATTACATTATCAAATAAATAATATTAAATGAATTGATTATATGATCAAATCATGAAAAATTGATACACCAATTGTGTAATAGAATGTGTTTTTTTATTAATTTTAATGATAATTATTAACCATTTATATCTTTAATAAAATCTCATCAGTCCGCTATGCTACATCAATTCGTTATTGATCCTCTTTCTTGGTAGTCATAAATTCTCCGGATGGTCATAATTGCGTGGAATGGTTCTCCAATTGAAACGAGCTCCGACTTAGATCGCGCCTATATGAATTAGTATTTTTTTACTCTTCTGACCCGTCTTTGATCCAATGTGGAGATGTGGGTATGTTTATTATACCCATTCATGACTCGATTAGGCATATTTATATAAAAAATGTTAAAGAATTAAAATTGAGAATTGAAACAGAAAGTGTCACGAAAGATTAAAGTTAATTAATGTAAATGTCAAGATTCAACCTCTATAATCGGTGTTGTATAATTCTCATCCTCACAACAAGACATCCTAAATTCTATGAGGCTACTTATGATAACCTACAATTTGTTCCCCTTAAACAAAAATCAATGTTATAAGCCAATCCAAACATTATCATTCATGTTGCTTTCAAATCGTTTCACGAATCAAAGAAGCAGTTCAAGGCAACATTTGAAGGGCATGTCATTCCACCCATGGCACATACTATATATGTTCCTTGAGATTCACAAATCCCAACTCCCAAGTTCATCAGTCATCACAATGGAAAACTACAGTTCATGTAAACAATGTTTGATTTAAACCAGCAGGAACACTATAGAACACACTTATAGCTTCCCAATATTTAGACACACTCATAGCTTCCCTATGTTTGTGACTTTGTGGTCTGACAATTGAATCTAAAACAAAATTTGAAAAGAAAAAAAAAATGGTCTGAAGAGTACTGAAAAGCAAATCATGCAGTGACAAAAATTTCTTTAACTCTTGTTGAATAGTTGACTTACTGTATATATTGCAACTTACTATATATTGGGATGGATATTGATATATATGCTATATAAAACAGAAAATATGGGAGGAAGAAATGCAGTAAATATATTTATTAATTAGTTGACTTAAACACATACTCAAAGCCGAGAGAAAGCATTAATTAAGAAGAAATTAACAGTGATAGTATCATCATCATCAGCTGATGTTAGCTTGTGGTTGTAGTGTTTCATATCCATGTTAAGTAATGGTGTTTGGGATTTTCATTTTTTTGAACATATCTCCTTTCAAGCGGGTTCATATATGAAACGGGAGTTAATCTAACGTATAATAAAATGACAAAAAATTAAAATTACGATCTGAACTGACTTTCATGTATGAAACACGTCTCATATATGAATCGGTTTCACATGAGTTTTACTCTATTTTTTTTCTTCTTTCCCTATCCTAGTGATCTCCAATTTGCTAAGCATGCCTTTCTTTTTCACTTTCAGTTTCTTCCAAATCTATGAACAATATTGAAGATGGATATATACATTGCATCTTGTTTTAACATTATTAATTGAAGATCAGACAAAAGCTAGCACAAGAAAGTGAAGGGGAATCTCATGAAGTTCTTGATATCTCTTTGCATGATTCCCATTCGTTCATTCATTCACTGACTTTTGGTTATTGCAATTATTAAGATGGAGAGTAACATAACATATTGAGAGAGCTTGCAAAACATTCTCTATCAGACTGATTTGATAGCCGAAACAATCTCAGCATGTGGTGCATAGTGCATCCAACATTTATGACAGTTACAAGATAGTGATGATCATCAAGAATTAATTTAGAAGAAAAAAAAAGAAGAAGGGTTGATTGTGGATGGGGTAAAGCCACCAAAAAAGTACAATCCCATGGTGATGGTGCCACTTTTGTCAAAGAAATTACAACAAAAAAGAAAGAATAGAAAGAAAGAAGATAGGGGAAGAACATGGCAGACCAATCAGTAAGCCGTATGGTCTCTTACCAGCCGTTCACAGATTCACTTGCTACAAGATGCTTATCATCATCAATAGTCAAAGTTGGAAATGCCCCATTTGAATGTTATATTATTATTATTATTATTTGGAGAAGGATGGAAAAGAAGAAGGGAAAAAAAAACAATTTATTTCAGATCATGTCACATGAAAGCAAGAATCAAGTTGTGCGCAATATTAATCTCTTCTGATGATCATCGATCCTCCACTCCACTCCTCAAATGGGAAAGTCTGGAGAATTCAACACAATCTTAAAGAAATGCCCACTTCCATAAAGGGAAAGTTTTTTTAATCTTTCTTGACTTTCTAACCATCCCATGTCACTACTTGCATGCATCAAACTATGGAGATGATGAATTAGCAAGTAAAACTAATTATAAACTTAGACTGCAGGCTGTGCTTGAACCTAGCTTGATGATCAAAGTATTATAGTTTCAAAACAAAAACTCATAAAAAATCGATTCATATAAACGTAGTTAATATATGAAATAGATATCTAATTATAGTTCATATTGCAATTAACTCCTTTTTCGTAGAAACCTGATTCACATAATTGTCTGTTCAATCATTTAATCACCTCTTGATCATCCCTTTAGTGAAAAGGAAAGAAAAAAACCCAAATAAGAAGGTCAAACACATAATTTAATTAAAGTATATATGTGTAGAAGATAAAAGGAAGGAATGATTCTTCACAATTGGGGTGATATCAGTCTCCTAAAGTCATTCTCTTGCCACTCAATCAAGCCATCCAGTCCATATATATATTCTGATTCCTAAATTTTATTAGCTTTAAATATTAATCGATCTCCTAAATCACGTCCAAATCCGCTATAGGCAGCATAACAAGAACCCTGAGACAGCATGACTTTGGCACAAACTAACTAATGTCGAAATGTCCCGAAACAAAGATCTTGATGTGCCCCTAGATTTGATCATCCATGGATGGTTGGTTACCTTATAAGGGACGAATGAACGATTAAAGAAATGCTTAAATTAATTGCTTATGCTCCAACAACTAAAAGGGTTTTTAAGGTTTTGTTCATTTTGATTAACAAACATCATTTGTACTCTAATGATGATCACAATATTGTTGTAGATGGAACCATCCATAATCCATCCATCGCAGGTATGACGTCCAACAAGAATCACCCCTTTTGTACTTATTATTTCATACGTACATTTGTCAATGATTCTTTACATTATTATTATTATTCTTTGATTAGTTTATATAAAGCAAATATACTTTAAGCTGCTTTAGCGCCGTAGAAGATCTTGGCGTGGGTTCATCCGTTCATGGGGTTGGAGCCTTGTTCAACTTTTTATTGGGTGGTTGGGTTAAATTCTTCTCTTTATTTATTTTTATATATATATTATAATTAAACTGCCTTTATCTTTTTCTTTATCTTTCTTCAAAGAAAGGGGACCTCCCATTTGTGATTCTCAATGGTTTCAATTCAATACAATGCCTGCCCTTGACTTCTTTCTTTCCCCTATCATCATCGTCTCTACTGTACACATCGATATATATGTGTGTGTGTGTGTGTTCATACCCTATTTTGTTATTATTTGTATAAATCAGAACGTCCACCTTAAGTTCTGACATGCTTCTCAAGTGGAATCATTCAGGGGCTTGGGGTAACCTCCACAAAGCATAAATCCAACATGCAAGAAGGTCCCCCATATTTGAAAAAATGGCCAAAAAAGGTCGTTTCTCACAAGGGACTGAGGAGGTGCTATGATTGCTTAATCATGGTAAAAAATTACAACTTCATCAGATATATATGATCAGAACAAAAAATATACAGTTTGAATGATCGATCAACAAAATCCCAGATTAAAAATGATAAGAAATGACAACTTCTGATCGTTTGAAATGAACTATGTGTATCTCTGATAGTTTTGTACAATTTGTTTATGTGCATAGCATTTCTGAAAACAATTAATATACAGTTAAATTGTTCAATATATACAAGCATGCACCACTGCAGTTGATTTCTTGGAAAATTTATGTTGATAATGCCAATATATCCAGGATTGTTTCCTCTCTTCGAATTGTATATAGTATACGCAGCCATTGGGGACGCAATGAAATGCCCAATGCAAGACCAAACTTCCATAACAAATTAAACTACAATATCCAAGAAAACTGATGTATGTACAACATTAATATCAGTAGAGCAGGCCCTGTTGCATGCACATTTTATTTAACTATAAAGATGTTTAGTCTGCATAGAGTCCAATGCAATTTTTGGAAGGCGTGCTATTGATCAGGTGAGTGTTTTTCTAATTATTTTACCTAACATGTTAGTAATTAATTGGAGAAAATGCATTGCTTACAAAATTTTAAGGTGAAAAGTTTTAGAAACAAGAATCTTTCTCAATATTTTACATTAAGTTAAATTGCATTACATCCAATCTACACATATTTGTTTCATTTCACTATAGTAATTAAGATTTTTTGTTTCATCAATATAATGCTTTAAGATTTTGAGCTATATATATTTACATACATTTGGATAGGAGTAGAAAGTATGAAAATCCACATTGAGTGTAAAATAACCAAACATAAGAATTAACCCCAAATAATATTGACAATATATAATTAACCAACATATATATTGTTAAACTGAAACTCAAAACTACACAAAATATTTACCATATGATCTCTTTGTCTAACACTCTTATCTAGTCATTTTCTTTATCATTTCTTCTCACTAGCTAGCTCATTGGAAGGAAAAAGTGCCAAAAGAAAGACAAGCAAACTAAAATAAGATGTGGTTCAATTCCTCCCTTGGCCTGGATTATATGTCAAAAGAGCCTTGATAATTAACTTCTTGTATTAAACAATCAAAATAGACACATAACCACACGAAAATGGAAGTTAACTCTCTGCATATATAGATACTATTGAAATTCACCACACAATTTGCTTTGACAAATACTGATTATAGATAAAGAGTACATAAAAATAAGTTAATTCACTTTCCTGATCAGGGAAAGGATCGAGCTAGGAACTGATGCTGATAAGTCAGTCATAAAAATGGAAATTTGGCACAAAGGGAAGAGTTAACTAATATGCAAATCGCAGCCAAGAATACTAAATTTGTACTCTTAGTCAATTGTTGCGCCAGTTTAAGCTCTTTTTAGTTAATCATAGAGGTCCGATGGATTGGAAATGTACAGCTTGCCCAAGCAAAATTTTTTCCTGGGGGGCAATACGCCAATACGTTATATATCTTGAAGAAGGGTTCAATGTACCGTTATCAGGAGGATATATGTTCACCGTTAGAATCATTTCCTAGGGAAAAATGAAAATGAGGGTGGCCAGATGAGTACAATCTACTAATTGAGTGTTATCCTCTTGAAATGTATGGAATGTTGTCATCCCATTTCTCAAAATGCGCAAAAGAAGTCGAAGCCTTTTCCAGAATGACAGCTTGGGTTGGCACAAGTACAGGCAAAAGATAGAGAGCTGCGCAGTGAATAGTATTGGAGGATGAGGATTTAGATTTACTCAATGCCTTGATATGAGCAAAAAAAATGGGATCGTTGTAGTTGAAGAATTAATGAATACGGTTGGATTTTGATTTGCATGATATCCCACACACACACACACACACACACACACACAAAAAAAGATAACATAACAGCACCACTGATGAGTCTCTGAGAAGAGCACTGACGACACTCTCATCACACAAAGATTTTGGAAATGGCAATAAAATAATAAGAGAGGCCCATCAACAGATAACCCTGCATTTATTCCACTTCCATACGTCATGGAAAGAATCGTCCCTTTCCCTTGTTATATAAACCACAGCAGACCCCTTCACTTCCTCACACATCAAATCAAAAGCAGTGTTCCTTTTCTAATGAAACAGTACCCCTGTACTCCTCATTCTCTGTACAACTTGTACTACTGCTCCCTTTTGGGAAATTTCCTAAAATTAGGGTTTTACACAACACTCTCTCCTTCTATATGATTGTTCAAATTAAATTTTATGCACTCATGTGTATCAATAGCATCATCCGAGCCAAATCTGCAAAAGGGTTTTTTTTTTTTTTTTTGTCTTTTAATAACTTGTGTAAGGTTAAGGGAGGTGACAGAAGAGAGTGAGCACACATGGTGGTTTTCTTGCATGATTTGTGATCCATGCTTGAAGCTATGCGTGCTCACTCTCTGTCTGTCACCCCAAGCCTCTCTCTCTCTCTCTCTTTCTTTCTTTCTTTCTCTGTGTGTAGTCTTTTTCTTTCTTTGTTTTCTTATGTTCTACTACTATATATGTTGATGCGTCTGTTGATCTCTCGGCATGTAATTAACACTGTCAAAGTTATGAGATTAATGCGTTTGTTACCTTTTGTGTTTGATTCTGAAACAGGTTGTGTAGCAGTGCTCGATCCCTGATAGTGTTTCTTGGATTTCACCACGAAATCCCGGCCAAAAAAAACTTGAGGGTCTGATTCTGTTAGGCTGGAAGATGAGATTTCAACACAGATGCTACTCGGAAAAGAAAAGGGTTTCTGATCAGATCATGATTTTGATTGATCTATTTTTCCGTAGAGAAGTACAAAGATTAGCCATGGCCATGGCGGCTGAATTAAACTTTTTTGGCTTCTTCAGTTCATCAGAGCGAGCTTAATGTGCTGTAGGAAGGTAAACCCTTTACCAAAATTAGTGAATATATGCTTATATAAGTTGACTAAACTTGGATAACAGTACAGATTTCTCCTCAGAAAATTCTAATTTTAGTCAATTTGTCATAGACAGGCAATCTAGTTGTCATTTTTGTGGTACTTACCCTCCAAAAACTGGGAAAAAGACTGGTATTTCTTGTGTGTCTGATCATCACAGGTGCCTGCCTTCTTCATGGACCCAAAAAGAGATAACAAGCACAAACACTAAACGCCAAAATCATTGCCTTTTCCGCAGGAAGAATTGACTTGGTAATACGTACCTTTACTTAAAGCTAGAGGGGACTGTATAATTGTATGTTGATATGAATTTGATGTTAGTGGGTTGGTGTATATATTTGGAAAAGATTTCTTTGTGTATGACAACCATTGACAATCAAGTCATGACGTGCTAGTACTCTAATTATCCAATCAAATTAATGACAACAATGATGTTTTGGCCAAATCTAAGCTAATATAGGTCATTTTCATTTGATTGAAGTTGTTTCCTATACGATAAAAATAATCAAAAGCTATTGCTTAACGCTCTCACTCACTCACATAGACACACACACACACTTACACTTTTTCTTAATCACGTCTATCACTCTCTACCAATCTCTGTCTGTCAAATTGAGTTTATGTCTTGTAAACTTTCATGAATGATATGATTAATAGTCCACATGCGTTGTTGGGTACCCAATATGGCTTGAGATAGAGAGCTATTATCCGAATGGGTCATAATTGCACTATAACAAGAATAGTATCAACTTAATTCTTGAATTTTTGAGTGCTGTAGTCATGGTCAGGTTTAATGCATGATACGACCCTCAGAAAAACACCTTGTACTCATCCACAAAAGTTTTGGGCAGAGGCTTAGTTTCGTTCAGTTTGGTCCTAAGTTGTGTAAGTTTAAGGCCTTGTCTGATGTTTACTTCATTTGGCTTAATTACTGGACGCATATGGCATCAAAGCATATCCTTTTGCATGATGATAAAATCTATGCCAAAAATTAGCTTATTAGAGATTAATTTGCAGCTTCAGTTTCCCAACGGAGCATGTCCAGAAATATATGCATGTCCAGAATCTCAGATGATGAAGATTGCTTTGGCTAGAGGATGAGATACGATTTGACTTGACATTGACATGGCTTCAACTCATCATATTCTTTTGTGATAATATATATCTATGCTGAAATTAGTTTAATTATTGGAAGTAGCAGCTTCACTTTCCAAGCGTATAGCATGTGGAGATATATTCTGTTTCATCTCAGATGATGAAGATTAATGCCAGCTTGTTCTTGTTGTGAAGGACCAACTACTTGCTGATATATACTCTCTAATGCCCTTCAAATCATTGAGGTTTGATCAACTTTATAAGGGTTGAAATCACTGATTAATGTTGCCCCCTTCACATGCTATTCTAATATTAAGAATTAATATTAGATCATACACTTTGGGTTATGAGATCTTGAAATCTATATATGCTTACATAACTAATTAAAGAAGTCATATAATTAAAGTGGTTATATATAAGTGATTTTGCCTTTAAAAGTTGAATTTTCATAATTCATCAAATACATGATATTCAATTTATTTGTTAGAGATATATATATATATATTATAGTTTTGCAGTGGCAGTGGAGGGGCAAATGGTATGCCAAATGGTATTATTACATGTATATAGTTCTCCATGTTCTTCTTCAGCTTACTCCGTGCTTCCATTTCCTCTTTAGTTATCTTCATTAATGATCAGTTCATATATATCTTATTCTTTAATTCACCACACAAGCCATGCCTTGGAATAGACATTATATATGTATAGCATCATTAATTCTCAAGTTTTGAGCTTAGAAAAACTTGTATCTTTAGCTTGAGATACTTAGTTTATAACTGAATTCTCATATCTTTAATTCCAAAGTTTTTTGCTAGGTTTTAACGGCATATCCATCTTTCTTGCTTGTATCAAACTTAATCCATCTTTTTTGCTTGTATCAAACTTAATCCATCTTTCTTGCTTGTATCAAACTTATTAAGTTATGCATGTATTATGTATAGGAACCATAAGAAAATAAAACATAACATTGTTCTAAAAGAACAAAAGTAGGGAAATTAAGATTTTGTGAATGCAATGGATGGTGAGTTCCCAGTTCATATATATATATATATATATATATATGATCAGATGATACACTTGTCATTTGGGATAATAATCTGCCCATAAAATAAAAGGAAGGATAGGGTGAAGGGGTCATGATGCTAGCCACATGCAGATTATAACAAATTAATATCAATGGTAGTTCCCTTTTGCAGCAGCTGCTGCTGCTGCTGCTGCCCATCTCTTAAAAAAAAGAAAAGTGTTCCAGTAGTTCTGGTTTTAAGGATCTCCCATACACTTAATTAGGGGACCATGGTTTTTTCATATGCTGATTTTTAATGGCCCTAACGTGATGGATGGATCCATGGATGGATGGATGGATGGATGCATGCAGTTTAATCAAATCTTTTTCATCATCAACTTATTATCTATTCAACTGATCATCAACTCCCAACTGCTGCATGCTTGCTGCTGCTGCTGCTGGATTATGGATCACTTTTAATCCCAGAGAGACATGGAAGAAGTGCATATGATGATGATGATGATATTGCTTGTGATTTGTGAATGTTATGTTAGCTTTTGATGAATTTATCATCTTCTCAATTAATGTAATCATCCCAATGATGAATGATCATCTCTTTAATTTGGTTATATATATATATATTTCTTGAAGCTCCAAAAACAAAATTTCAAACTTAATTTCTTTCACATGTTTAATTTCTTCATTATACTGTTATCAGAAACACATATACTGCTTTCATTTTGGCATGTTTGGATTTAGATTTCATCACCAAATTAATTTTTAAGCTTAATTTTCTAGAACAATTAAATTTGCTTGCCTAGCATTGAGTAATTTTTAAGCTCTTTGCTCTCTTTTTCTTTTTAAAAATTGATTTACATGTTAGTATGTTTATTAATAAATACTACACACATTTTCACATTTTTTTACATGATATAAATAAATTCACAAATGCACCCTCCTCACAAATTGCTTTTAATTATATAACTTTATCAAAGTTGTAAAATTTTAAAAATATATATTTTTTTAAATAACAAAAAATTAACACATTAAATATGTGATATATTGAATTTTATAAAATATGATTCTTATAAATTTCTAAGATAGGTTATTAGAATTCATTCAATTAGATTACTAAATGAATATAATTTGTTTGAATATTTTGCCCCAATTTAATCAAGAAACAAAATGAAGAACTATGAATCTAGGAAAGAGATGGAAAAAGATATATTGTGAAGAAAAATCAGAACACAACTTGCTAAATATAAATTGGAATTAATGCCCTTTATTATTATGTTGCAAATTACATCAAATGTAACTCTTAATTAGCTCTTTTTGTTTGTTTAGAAAGATTTGACATAAAAAATAGTATAAAACTAAATTAGAAGGAAAATGTTAGGATGATATTATCTCAATAATAAGAAATAAAATAGAGTAACAGCAAAAAGTGGAAAATATCTACTCGTACATGAATGTATTTATCCTCCCTAATTATATCCCTTTATAATTCTTCTTCATTAGAGACCATTTTGCTCTTCTCATTTTGATTTAACATTGCACACTTAATAATTATGATCTTGATTAAGAAATTTTTATCTAAACTAGAATTGAATTGAACATGTTTAGTTTTTTCTTTGTCATAGATTTGTGGTAATGACTTCATGTTCTTAGAGCAATGGAATATTGTAATTACCGAAAAAGAGAAAAACTCAAATGGAACGGTTTTATATATGAGACAGGAATTAATCACAATTTCAATGGATAATAAAAATTACAGAAAATTAGAATCACGATATCAACAACTATTAATTATGTCTCATATATATGTGACGTTTCACAGGAATTTTTCTCTTCGAATTCTTTTTTTTTTTCCATATAGGATTAGGGGTTCAACTCAAAGAACAAACATCGATTTGAAACAAATTTTACGTTATTAATTTGACAAGCTTACATTCTTTTGTTTATATTTCCTGCACTTATTTAATTAAAACATTTTTACTCGTATCCAGCAAATTAAACAAATGTTTACTGCAACTAATTTTAGCAATTTCAGTTTCATACCGTGCCCAAAAAACGTTTTAAACCCTTTGAATTTTTTAACTTTAACTATCGGATTTGATTGTCATGCCAACTGATTAATGCTGAAGGAATAGTTTAATGACCATTTTTCATGCCATAATTTTGCTTCATGGCATTTATTAATCAATATTGAGTTAATTAATATCCAAATTGAATAAACCAAAAAATTGTATGGCACTTTATAAAAAAAAATGCAATCGATCTTATTGAACATGCAAGAACCACAAGAAGAAGGTTCTGTGATTGCAAATTTGTAAACGTTTTAACTCCAAAATGAATTATTCTTTAGAACTCCATCTCTAACAACACAAATGATAACTGAAAAATACATTAGTACAAATATGCACTTGAAGTACACTTATAAGTAACTTGTTTGCTAATAAGTAGTTGATTCTAAATTCGGATAAAAAAATCACGTTGCGTCAGATTGGTAGCCGATGTAAAATTTTGCGACTCAAATTATATATAAACCCTATTTAATTAGTACTGATCATGCAGTTTTCTTGATACTACATGCAGAATAATCAAAAGCATGATATTTTTCTTATGGATTATCACTCCTAATATTTGCATTGAATGTTGTAGCTTATATTTCAGTGAATTTGTTTAGTGATTTTGATTTCGGAATACTGATTTTGCACTGGTTTGATACTTTCTCTATCAATACTCATTCTTCTCCAAATTCATTATGCATTTTGGAAATGAAACATCATCAACAAAAAAAAGTTGTATCATTCAAAATTACAACCAAAAAGCAAACCAAGATGTTTTGATATCTGGACTACACCGTATCATTTTGCAATTCAAAAATTACAACAAATAAGGTATTTAATTTAAAACAGTGTTGGGGATACTTGTCAAGTTCACTACTACAAAGTGAAATACATGATATTTAGAGCTTTAGTAGGAAAACAGTCTTCATTAGTGTCTTCCGATGAGAACCAAGTGCTCACAACATTGCTCGGAGAGTTTGTTGGGGTTTGCTCAGGCCACCGATCAACTAGTCTGAAACCATATTGAGAAGCCGTTGCAAGGATAGATAGTTCATCAACTCTGCGCAGGACATGGCAAAGAATGAAAGCTGCTGCTGCTGCCCTTGAATCGTCTTGGTTGTTTTCGCTAGAAGCAATCAATTCTTTTGCTGTTGCAAATAATGGTGATATAGCTTCATGGATATACGTCACATCAGTGCCTATAATAACATCAAATCCCTTATTATTCAGCTGCATGATGCTTTCGATATCTTCTCGATTCCCCCACTCCAGTTTCTTTATGATTACTTTGGCATGAGATGTTGCTTTGACATTCAAAGCAACGTTTTGGTTCAACAAGTCTAGTGCTTTTGCATCTCCATCAGTGGCAACCACAAGATCAGCAGATCTAGTTGCAACCATTGAGCAAATTCCTCCACAGCCACATCCAAGTTCTAAAACCCTTTTCCCTGCAACAATTGTTTGATTTGCAGTTAGAACTGAAGCCATGAGACGAGCTGATTCCCATAGCATCAGTCCAGTTGATTTGCATGTATGTTGGTACTCTCTTGAAAGCACTTTTATCTTGAAACAGTGATTTCTTACAATGACTTCAGTAATCTGAAATGACCAAAAACACAAAAAGGAGTAATTTGCATTAACAAATCGGACAATCAAAGCAACATGTTGAGGCTAATCAATTACAATTGTTCCTAGTTCAGAAAATGAGCGCCATATAGGTAGAAAAAGAGAACATAATAATTTATTAAGAAAAAATCTGTACCTCTTCACTGGAAGATGCAATATCAAAAATTTCAGAAGCCATTCCCTCAGACATGTCAATTTCAATCCCGTTTGTAACAGATTTTGGAGTGATATCCTTTACCTGAGGTCTAACACTATCCCGCTTCACAGTGAATGAAGTATCATCAGCATTCATGCGGAATACAGCTTGGACCCAACGCCTGGTATCAAATTTAAACAGTTTAGAAAAATGCATGCCCGTGTCAGGGAGTTTGGGAAGGAAATATTGGCATGTTGAACTCCTATCTTGTTTGATTCAGATAAAAGTTCATATGAGATGCAATAAGATTTGTATAGAGATCGTGCCAAACGTGGCACTGATAACATGCAATCTCTATACAAATGATGATTTTGCCATACTCAGAGATGCACGCGACCAAAGTATGATCCAAACGTACGATTATTTACCGGTTCATTACAATCTCTCTTGACCGGTTTTCTACTTGCTTGCAGCATAATACATGTTGTTCAGTATCAAATCCATTTTCTTTGAATAAATTTGTCAAATACTCGTCAGAGAAGTAGAAAGCCCTCTGGAAAGAAATGGGAAAACAGAAACAAGCTAAATAAGATGTTTGAAATGGAAAGAAACATGTTTGTGTGACCAATCCAAAAAAGATGAGAGAAGCAACATTGTTCATCTTATAGTGAAACTTACTGTTCCATCACCCCTAACATAGAAGTTCTCACTAATCTTCTGTTCCTTGCAAGAGAACCTTTCCTGCTCATACAAAAAATGGCAATAAGAAGAGCACAATTATAGAAGGAAAACACTGTCTATCATGATGGGAGCTTAGTAAAGTATAGACTACAGCTCTACCTACATCTACTAACTAGAGTGGCTGTTTTCTATTAACTCCACGAGCTTCCATATCACAGTATGCCCACAGACATGCACTAGACCAGAAACAGAATTATGAAACCAGAGTTGTTACAAAGTCTATTTCTCTTGGATGGGAGATTATTGACCAATTTTTAGATTTTAACAACAGTTTATCATAGAAATCATATCTCCCAGGACTCAAAATTGGAGTGGACAACGTCAACATTCATATGACAACTGTTTTAGCCCTCCAAGATAGGTAGATTTTCTTGCATTACAGAAACTAATTAAAAGAACATGTCTTGATATGTTTTTCTAATGTTTTTAACCAGGTACATCCACCTGGAAAATCATGTCAAAACTGAGCATGACATTTCGATTTAATTTTGGAGACATAAAATGTTTAGAGCTACAAACTAGATCAACTGCTGCCAAATGTTGCCAGATGGAGATGAGAGCCTAAGTTCACAATCTGTGTGCTATATTTACATGTAAGATATAAAATTTCAAACATGAAAAGATGAAAATTTTGAAGTTCATAAAGCAGAAATAAACCTGAGCAAGATCACCAGTTGCATAGTCACGAAACAACACTTTACCATTTGGCTGAAAAGGAAAAAAGCTAAAGAGTGTTAATGAAATTGCACTGCCTAGGTGGCCAACATTTTATGGAAAACCAACATAGCAGGTATATTATTTCCACCTTGAGAACTTTTCTGATATTTTGTAGTGCTATTGGCATCTTTTCTGGGGATACTGCAGATAGCACAAATATCTGTTTAAAAAATCAAGTAGTTCATTGAACGACAATATTCCAGCTTGTCAGTCATAGTTTTAAATCACATCAGGTACATGTGGCGGCAATAACTATGTACGGCACTAATTAGGAAGAAACTTCAATTAGCACAAAACTATTCCATTACCATTGTTACAACGTCAACTGAAGATGGGGATATCTGCTCACTCATGTCATCAACTGTTAGGTCACATACAAAAACATTAATTCGGGACTCGGTGAACTCCTTATGCATCTGCAATTTATTCACAAAAGAATGATAAGTAAATTTTTCTAACTTTTTGGAGTTGGATTTGGTGTTTAAATAAGATAGTCGAAAGTTCAGACAAAATAAAGTTTGAGCAACTACTCCTATCAGGATAACAATGAACAAGATGCAAGGATTGACCAGAATCATGGAGAAACCGCCTAATTCAGCTAAAAGAAGCTAAGGTTTGTTAAAGTTCTCTTATATTTCGCATTGATTATGGTAGACAATGACACTATTCACAACACTGGGGAATAAAATTAAATGAATGAATCTGTGACTATGTGACCATTTTGAAGGTTCTATATGTAAATTCAATTATTCTATACTCCCCGAGTTGACGCAAAAATTTGATCACAGTGTTCAAACTCTAGTTTCAATCAGCTAATTCATGGGAAGAAATATGAAGAACAATTGCATCACATACAGATTTAAATAAGTCCAGATCTCTAAGAATGAAAATCAGTTTCAGTAGTAAACAGAAAATATGTTCATTGCTTATTCTAGTTTCCATAATTTGCGCCTAATTGTTTAGGTCTCAATGCAACACTAACAAATCAGTCAGATTCGCATCATTAAGAAGATATAAAACAAGAAATTACAGAAAGGCCAAGAAATATAATTGTATCACAGGACTCCATTGTGAAAAAAAAAACTTAACTTTAACCAAATTCACTGCCCGCGGCGAAAAATCACATGCATGTATAAATATTTCTGGATATACTGCAACCAAAGGAAATATAGTGTTCCCTGCCCCACAGCCAACCTTGCATCAGAAAAATCAATATCAATACAATTGCACGCCACCTAACAATAGCAGTATAACACTTGATATGGAATATCAGATTCAAATACTTGATCAGTTTCCTAAGATGGAATATAAATTACCTCCAGAACAACTTTTCTTCCAGCCTCCTGCAAAATTGAGAGCATGTTGTTATTGAAATGGGCAAACATTTACACGAGTAATTTTCATATAAATGAATCCAGAATGTAAATCTTTCTACTTACAGAAAAGTAATGTCCCCATTCCTTGTCCAAGTAGTGCCGATCCTTGAAGAACTGAAGCAAGAAAGAGAAAAAAGAACATAGCATAATTGCAATCTTGTAATGGTGGTGGTGAATAACTTGTATCATGGAAGAAGTAAAGAAGCATTGGAAACTTGAAATATATGGATGAGTACAAGGGATGCTCAGATGAAGTTTCCCAGCCAATGCAACAGCACATACTTTAGACCCTTCATCTAAACAATCAAATCACATAATAAATTTAAAACAAAAATATCTTTTGTCTGTCACATGGATTTCCCAAACAAGTTCAGACTGTGGAATCCAGACATAGTAAGGACACTTAAAAACACCAACAGCGGAACTTTTCTGTTGCAAAGTTGAATCTCACAAATCAGATTTGAGTTGTGTGTTCTGTTGCAAAGTTGAATCTTCAATATCAATCAGATTCGAGTTGTGTGTGTGAGAGTGAGAGTGAGAGAGAGAGAGAGAAACTGCAGGATAGGAAACTGACTCTATCTTGATGCCTTTTGTAGAATATATCCCAATACTTCTTTGCATCTCTTTCATACTTCTCTGCATGTAGAAAACCAAATAGTTTACCATCAAAAAAGAATTTTAAAATAATTTGATAATCTACTACAAAAAGAGAGAGATAGAGAAGCAACCTCTCCAGAATGGAGATATTTCACCATTTGAGCCGGAATATATTTGAATCTGTGGCTGTGGCTGTTGTTGCACCTCCATCATGGCTTGTAAATCGGACTCCATTATATAAGACTGGAGGAAACAATAGTTGACCACCATCAGTTTTAAAAGGATGAAATATGATGATGACCAATGTTAGTTTAATGATCATAATGGACAACTATCCTACGAATACATTAAAATTGAACACAATCTGAACTAGAGTACATAATAAAGTTAGTGATTTAGAACATCTGATGCATCAAGCAAACGAAATAACATTCAGGGGTAACAGTCTTGCAAGGTAAATGAAATTACTTTGTAAAAGAATATGTTTCTTAACTAAAGAAAGAAAGACACTGCCAAACTGGAAAACCTCACAATCCAAAGTCGGACTAATTTTAAGCTCAATTTGACATCCAACAGAAAAAGATTTAAGCTTGTGATGCTATATTTAAGCTGCATAATTAGTTATGCACAAAGTTGAACACTTTAAACTAACTTCATACAGTTTGAACAAGAATTCATATAACATTTACCATAAAGGTACTTGACGAAAACTCACACTCACAGACTTCGAATCAAATTAAAATTCAGAAAACTTGAACTACTCCAAACTACATTCAAACGTTTCACCATGAACAGGAAAACTAATTCACATACTGCAGAAAAAAAATGAAACAGGAAAAGACGAGCCTCAGATGAATTCGGTTAACTCAGTTTATGATTATCTATAAATAATAATAATGTCAATGAAAAAAAAAAAACTAAAACCTTTACAAACTTCAAGCATGAAATTGAATTAAAAAAAAAAATCATCTGAGATTAAAACAGAAACTTGAGAAAGTTCGAGAACACGAATTCTGTAAAGCAAACTTACAGTGAATGTTTCCCGGATCAGAATGAAACTTGGAAGACGCTTTTACAGTTTTATTCCTTCTTCTTCTTCTTCTTCGTTCTTCGTTTTTCGTTTTGGAGGCAGCCTTTCCGTGAAGAACGTTTATTAATGTTAAAACCGAATTAACAAAAATTTGTGCACATTTTTTTCAGCATTTTAATGAGGGAAAAATAGGTTTCTTCTCATAAATAATGGTTCTTAATGTTATTGTTTATTTAAAGGAAAATGATAATGCTTTACTCATTGTATTTAATTTTTTTTTTAATTATAAAAATAGTAATTAGTAAATCATACACATTCAATCTTTTATTAATTTCTTTAGTATTTTGTATAAGTTTCTGTACAAAATGCTACTACATAAGTATTTGCAACATTTTTAAGGAAGGAAAAAAAAAGGTCTCTAACAGAAGTTTATGACATCCAAACTTGGATAGTTTTTGGTACAAATTGAGTTGTTTAAACCTGTGAAAAGTGAAAACAAAAGCAAAGGGAGAATATGAATTGAGAACCAAATCTGACAATGTTCATCGTAAACATTATACAGAAATCAATCCAAAGAACCAAATTTCTTTTATTTCACTATGAGCAGGAATATGTTTACAAATGACTCCATCCCGATTGGATTCTTCACCTACGTACAAAACGAATTTTATCCTTGTAATCGGCCGAGTTTTCTTTCACCACGCTTAGGCATTTCCATGTAAAATCGGTATGAATCTTAACAACCAACTAGCTCAATCCAGTAAAATGGAAAAGAGGGGGGAAAAATGTTCCTGGGCTCTGTAAACTGCAAATAGAGAAATTGTCATCGGAATCTCTGCCGGAGCTTCTCAAGCGCTTCTGCTGTGTGTAAATTTGTACCTCATATGCTAGATGTTCTAGTAATCTTTTCCTCATCTTGTGAAGTCATATTCTTCTGTGTTTCCTCTAGATTGGCACTCCCTGATCGCTCAATACTATTAAGCACAACTCCATTCTCCAAGGAAGGCAGATTACCATTTTCTGATACATTCTTAACTTCTGCACTGGAAGCAGGAGGTTTTGGTAGTTCTCTTGAGGGAGAGTTTGCTACTAGGCGTGTAATTCCATCAAATAAGTTCTTGGCATCTGTGATCAAAGACGCTCCACCAGGGTAACAACGGCCGAAGCACATGGCAGAGTGTGGAAAAACAAACTGAAAAGGAATTCATAAGCACAATATTTAAACACTGTTGTTTGCAAACAAATGTTGGGAGAAGTTACTTAGAATTCACCTCAAGAAATGCTCTACAAAGCGCAAGGAAGAGTATAGATTCGTTATCTCTGAGCATACGGGTTTTATTGTATGCCTGCAGAGAATCAGACACACCAAGCAACCCCTTTACTAGTTCTTGAGCAAGGATGCCCTTCAAACTTAATGGAGCACAGGGACGTAGTTCATTCATCGCTGCAGATACACCTGCAACCACAGTATGGAATAAGAGGAGAAAGAATTAGATTATTGAGTGTGGATCAGTTTAGTGCATCACTAGCGTATAAATATAGTAAACCCAGATTTCTTAAGTACGTAAACATGAAATTTGCAGTAATTACTCTTCTTAGATTCTCAATAAAGGACAGCATAGAACTCAATAGCATGTTTGCAAGGAAAAGACACAGCTAGCAGACATTGTTTCTCTACACAAGCAAAATTAGGACCCAATCTGTGCGACTAAAAAATTGAGGAAGCATGTCAGATGTAGGAGTTCTCTTTAAGTTTATACAATGAATACCATTTACGAAAACAGCAAGCGGTGGATGCTCCATTAGATTTGAGGGGGGAGTAACATCTTCCTGACTTTCTTCACCAAAACTGCTGGAAGGGAAACCAACTGCTGGTAGGGGGACCCAGCGATGAGAATCCAGAACTAACTGGAACAAAATTGAATTTTACACATCACAAATCCGATGTCAAAAATTACAGCACAACTACATGCCAAATTTCAGTTGAGAGAACTTTTGAACTTGTGCTCAATTAGAACACCGCAGAAGACATAAGATACCTGAAAATTCTGAACAGCTGTATTCATGTTCTTTGAGAATAAATTGAGAACTGCCCTGTTCAATTGACCAAAATCAAGACATTCAAAAAGTGAGAGCTTGCTGGAAGGTTTACATGGAAACACAAGAAAAATACAGAAAAGCATATATTACTCTTCGAAGAGTGGGGGCAGTAAGCCTCGAAAATCCAATCCAACCCAACCCAGTCCCATTGCACCATACTGTCAAAACAAAAATTATGGAACATCATCTCAAGGTCAAAACCCAAAAAAAGAATGGTCAAAATGCATTAATAGTTACAAGCAGGATAAATCTAAGTAAATTTATATAAGAAACCAGAGACAAAGTGACAACATGGTCAGAAAGAAAGGTTTAATTCATCCTACAACCAAAAAGCCATAACACCTTCTTTGCACTTCAAATTTAAGTTTTAACAAGGCAAGGATGTAACTCACCATGCATTGTTCCAAAATGTTAGATAAAGACCCTCCTTCAGTTATCTTCGGCAGCATAATCTTAAGAGTTTTAAGGTGCAAAGAAATTTGATGCATGGCCCAACTAAAGAGAAGCCCGCCATCATAGTTTTCTTCACTTCCTGATGTATCATCAGCGAATATGGCTCGGTACTGGTTAACAACATCAAACAGATGTGTTCTGTGGCAGCTTACCATTCCTTTTAAATAATCATAAGAATTTCTCTGGTCTAACTCATCGAGAATTCCAGTAAGCCACGTCTCACGACATCTCAGAAACTGTCAAACCACAGAGACATGAAATCTTGATTAGCCTAAACGACAGAAAGAGGAAATAAGAGGTCAAGAAAGCATAAGATCTACAAAGTAGAACATATGCATGTAAGCTTAGAAAAGCTACCTGGAGCCGCATTTCATACTCACTAAATACTCCTATTCGACGCAAATATCCAATTATGCGGAGACACTCTGGCAACTACAAGAGAAATCAATAAAGGACCAATATTTAATATTTAGGAACCCACATTCTTTCACAAGTCATTTTGCAATGACCTATTAGTTTGGCTTCTGCAACATACCTGAATGTTTGATCTAAGTTTTTGGAGAAGCTGAGATAGAAGGGATTGGGTGGTCTGCCGAACTTCAGAAGCTAGTGCTTGAATAACTGGTAATCTATTTTTATGGAGCAAAAAGGGAAAGAAAAATGAAAAAATAATTTTCTCAACATTAACCTTAACAAAGTTGACAGCTGGATAGATGGTCTTAAAGGATGAAGTACGAAAAGTAACTCACTTTGGGTGCAGTGTCGATAGTTTAGCAACGTATGCTTCTAAGTCCAGAGCTTCATCATAATTTCCATTACGAACACATCTACGAAACGATTGAGACATGCTTATGATTCTAAAATAAGCTAATTCAGTAAATAACAGTAAAATGGAGTATGCAGTAAACATATGTATTATCAAGGAACTAACTACCTCAATCTTCCCTTCCCCCTCGCCAACCCCTTGAAAGAAAAAAGAGAAAACTTAAAAGGAAGACGAATGGCAAATAAAATAAACATAACCTCCAAAAGTACGAGTACATATTAGTATGATCAGTTCAAGTTGCAAGATACATTCTAAATATTTTGTCCCCTTTTCCCATCAATCAGAAGAGAAGTACTTACTGTCGTCCACTATATTCTACATGTTAAAAAAAAAATGAGCACAGTTCTCATGCAGGGTCACAATGTAACAGCAGGTGGATCACTCTTCAGTCATAAAAAGCAGCGGTTAACAACTTGGTCGTACACCAGTATTACAAATAAAGTTTTTTAACAACAGGTGCAAGACTAATTTTTGGTACCAGGGGCATTAATTTGCATGACAGATGAGTTGACAAGGCATGGAACCAGTGGAAATGCCAAATTCGAAGGAACAAAAACAACAACTATGCCTTTATCCCACTAAGTGGGATTGGCTATATGCCAAATCCGAAGGAAGACTAGGTGAAATTCTTTCCAGCCAAAAGAAGGCAAATAGTTGTTTGAAGAAAAGATGAAATTATAAGGCAAACAGAATGATGCTACAGAGAAGAAACGCTAAGCAATTACATCCAATACATCCCTCATTCTAACTTCACCATGATTAGACAATGACGGAATCTAACTTAACCATTCTAATCCACTCAAAACCAATGAGATGGCCCTACTTACTGGAAAAGCAATTCATACACAGGGATACAACTACTACATAAGTTCTTCAGCATTGAAAGACCATTCTTTTAATTTAGTATCCGATCCTTACTACATTGTCAAAGACATACGTATCCATAAGCTGAGGAATTTCAAGCAAGTCCAGTAAAGTACTATGATTTGCCAGTAGAGTTTGGTTCATCCTCCTCTTCTCCAATATCTGTTCAGCAGAGTCAACGAACTCCGAGCAACCAGAAGTTAACTTTGGTATTTCAGTTATCTGCCAAATAATAAAGACATATTGATTCATATAATTTGTCATCTCTGTCTGCAAGGATAATAATCAAATCTATATTATATGCAACTTATTTCTAACACTTTGTCCACATCATATCCTAGAACTGAATTGATCTCTTTTTTTCTTTTTTCTTTTTTTTTGAGAAATGATCTTAGATCAACCAAAATTCAAAACATCTTCAAAAAATAATATGCTTATTTCACAAATCATATTATGCACTCTTCTCGGCTTTTCTCCTTACGCACTTTTCTTTGAAAATTAAGGAAATTCTTGCTGAATGCTGATTCCTTTTTTTGGGGTCAAGGGTAGCCTTTAATCTTTTGAATATGAAAAATCAGCATATTTTAAGTACCATATGATCCTCAATTCTATAAGGCCTACTCCCCAAAAGCCATTGGCTATTCTGCATTACAAATGTACCTTCAGAAGCAGCTAAGAATTACTCAGACTCCACACATATTTGATCGAAATAAAAAATGTACCTAATTCAAGCAGGAATAAACTAATTTACTAAACCATTTTTCCCCAAACTGTCAACAGAAATGCTCTAATTCTTAAGTTGCTAAATCAAAAGCTCATAACGACAACCAAAAACAAAAACTTTGCAGCAGATACAAATCAAATGAAGTAAAAAGACATTAACTTGGCCAAGAAAATGACTAAAATTTAAAGATAAAAAAAAAAGTAAAGTACCAGAGACTCGAGGTGTTTATCAATTGAAGAAACTTCCACTTTGATAGAAAGCAATGCATCAGCCGACGAAATAAAAGCGCGGTAGTTACCCACCGCCACCTCTTGCATCTGCCGCCGTATTCTCTCAGCATCTACTCTCAACAGCTCCGGCTCCTAAATTAGTAACAAAAACAAAAGCACAAATTATTCTAAATTACGATCATATTTCATTGTTCGCACATTACACTATTGAATTAGAACGTAATAGATACCTTGTGGAGTCGATCGAGCGTAAATGAGAGGAGCTCAGAGACGTAAGGCTGCTGTGAGGCTGAGGCGAGTGGGATAAGACTTGCGACCGGTGATACGGTGTCGTCTGATAGAACCTCAGACGACTCCATTATCGAATTGAAAATTGAGCTCAATTAGGGTTCCGATCTGAGGTTTGGTCTGAACTGTCGAATTGGCGGATGAATACTGACTGTGTGTGTGTGCGGGTAGAGATCTGAGACTGTTGTTTCTTACTGGCAACAGAAAGTTAACCGCTTTGGACGTTTTCAGCTTTTGGGGATTTTGCTGAAATAGTCCCTACAGTCTGTATGGAATCCCAGTTTAGCCCCTAACTAAATAGTCCCCCGTCTACGTTGTTCTAAGGTTTATAGCTCATCCTCATGCCATACCTAGTAAATATTTGATGATAAAAGAATTACAATTTGTTGTGTTCTTATTATCTAAGATTGAAAAATTTTATTAAGAAATAACCAAACTCAGCTATAGATACTTAATTATCGTACTTACATTACCTTAATTATCGTACTTACATTACGATATTTCTTTGATCTTCTATTGAGTTAGCATCGGAATAGACTCTCTGGTACTACTTGAGATCGTCTATCTAACGTCATAAATGTGGAGGATACGAGCTCGTGACATTTTGTGATTTTAGACTTCATCCATAATCGAATTTGGAAGAAAAGTTAGAGAATATATTTTATTTACAAGTTTTAAATAAAGAGAAAAGAAAATAAATTGTGAAATGATTTATTTGCTGAGTTTCAAGTAGAACCCGGAAGGTTTAACATATATATGGATCATCCTTTGTTTTCTTTGTTCTTTAAAACCCCCCAAAAAAACAGTTATTAATTGCAAAATTTGTCAATTTATTTATTTTATTCTCTCCTTATTAAGTATTTCTTTTATTTTAGGTTTGGTACACAATTATGTTAGCATTGATTACTATAATAGTCCCCTGTCTAGTTTGAAGTTCTTGTGAATAAAGAAATTAACTTTCATTTAACATTCTTTTTGTTACTTTTGTATGTACAATGAATCCATACACTTTTGGTGTTGGTGGTTTTGATGAATTCTGAATGCACAAACTGAAGTTAATGAACATATATAAAGAAGAACACAATACATACAATCCCAAGAATTTCATAGCTAGAATGCAACATTTTTCCTTTCCTAGATTACTATTTTGATTATGAGAAGTACAATACATGAAGTGAAAGCAAGAGAACAAAAATGGAGGAGCCCTGCAAACTAAAAGAAGATGCTTTTGAGGCATAGAAGTAGTAGTAAGGGTAGGAGTAATTCCTTTGTTCCATACCAGGAGGTGCCTGAACTGATGGAACATTTCCGCCTCCTCCTCCTCCCCAGTAATAAATGGAAGGAGGTGGAGGTGCAACATTGCTCCATGAAACATAAGATGCTGGTGGTGGAGGTGGAGGTGGTGGGGGTGGGGGTGAAGCTTCAGGGGGCAATGGCAATGGAAACAAGAAAGGCGGTGGTGCATGGAAATATGGTTGTGAAGGTGAGTAGTGCACTGGTGGCGTTGGCGGCCTAGGCAGAGGTGTAGAAGGAGATGGTGGTGGCTTGGAGTTCACTGGCGAAGTTGGTGGTGAACAAATGACAGGACATGTTGCACAATCACTAACACAGAGCAAACCTGCCGATGGAGTCATCCCTGGTTGAGGTTGATCATCATCACATTTTACTTTAGCAACAAAAAGTATTGCATAAACCAATAAAAACCATCTCTTATTATGGGGTATTTCAAGAACTTTGGAATGTTTCATCTTTTGGTACAATCAAGATTGATGCAGTATAATTAAGCTAGTTTGCAAATGGGATCCAAATGAAAAGAAATAATGGTACAGTGGCTGGGCTTGTATCTTGACTAAAGAACTTATCATGATGTAATCCACCCCATTATATATATATGCTTTTGTAAGTGTTCATAATGACTGAGGGGCACAAGGAGCTGTACAAGATTAGATTCGGTGCCTTTGCCAGATTCATGCGTGTTTGTGGAGAGTTAAAAAAAGTTTGATCTAGATGCTTGTTTTAAAGAGAGAAGATTGAAATGTGGGGTTTTTGCTGGAAAGCAGTATGACAAATTGACAATTGCATACAATAATTAGACTAGTTTTTCAAATGTCCTTGATTTTGGGCACTTTAGACCTCAAACTTTTCATCACTAGGGATTTGGGAATTGGGATCCATGCAATAATTGATCCAAAAAATTAGCCCTATGGAGGGTGGAGATTTTTACACATTTTAAGACAAGTTAGTCTGCAATACAAGAAGACATTTTTTCAGGAAGGGGAATCCTATGCATGCAGGATTTAATTAGGACTATTGACATCCTAATATCCTTTCAATATGCCTTTCTCGAGACACAATCCATCTTTGTGGGCATCAATTCTGCATGGAGAGTTTCACATTCACACTTTATGCTGTCTGCTTTTGTATATGCCTTTCTTATGTAAGAGGACTTTCCAATCATCCCTTTGATCTTTGACTCCAAGCAAAGAATTTCATATTCTATAATGGCAGATTCTAAGGAGGAGTTCCTTTTTATATGATATTCTTGTAGGTCTATATGAAACAATCTGCACTGTTTTCCACAGACTTCCAAATTGATGAACATCTGGATTAAAAAACCAGTGATGTCCCCCGGCCTCTTCCACCAAAACATAAATCCCAAAAAACAAAATTTGAAGGGAAACGTTAGGGATGTTAATTATGTTTTGTTCTTCGGATTACGACGAACCGTGCAAACAAATCATCTGTGCTATATGTGAATAAATTTTCATATAATCATATTGTTAAAGGGCAGTTAAGTGAGTTTTCCAATGGCTGCATGCATGCATGCATGCTTGTGTTGATTAAAATTTGAACTCATGAGAACTCAAAAGAAATGTTTTGGTGGCCAAATCGTGTTGCGAAATTCTTTAACAAAGAATGCTTGGTTTGACATTAATCTATTGCTGTAATCAATCAATCCTTGAGGATTACATTGAGCAATATACATTTGACTGCTCCAAATATTTCACATCCATGCATATCACATCTGATTACAAACTCCTGCAGCTCCTTCTTCTATTGTGTTCAAAATTATTCTCCTCCTACCATCAATCTATAGAGGAAAATGAATCATGATACTGTCCAAACATGAAATATCCAAATTGATCAACAAAGAAAAATGAAATATTCTTGTAATTCAGGCATGAGAATATAGTTAATTACCTGGCTCATGTTTGGAGATTCATTCATCTGGATTATGCTCAAGTGCAGATTCAACCATTAGTTAACATGTTTCTCATACCAAGTTCTTTTAGCCGATATAACTCTGGAAGAATAACTGAACCAAGAGATGGTCTATCCTTCTTTCTTAGCTCGGCACATTGCATTGCTAATTTTGCATAGTTAAGAACCTCTTCAACAGGCCAGTCAGGCACTGTTGGATCTAACAGATCTGCAAATTTTCCTCTGTTTATGGCCTTCTCAACATGATGAGTGAGCCCCATTGGAGGTCTTGCAGTGATAATCTGGAGTAGCATTATCCCAAGAGAGTATACATCAGATTTTGTCCCTAATTTACCTGTATGTTGGTATTCAGGATCAATGTAACAAAATGTCCCTGCTGCTGAAGTCATGTGATATTGTGTAACATTATCAGCTACAGTGGGTGGAACTAGTCGTGCTAAGCCAACATCACTGATTTTGCAGACAAAATTTTGATCTAAAAGTATGTTGGCTGGCTTAAGGTCCCGATGCACAAGTGGTTCTGGTTTTGTCTGGTGAAGGAACAGAAGCCCAGTTGCAATATCTGCAGCTATTCTGAATCGAATTCCCCATGGAATTGGTGGAGTGTTACCCTTGCGAAACAAACGATCTTCCAGGCTGCCATTGTTCATGAATTCATAGACCAAACATCCATATTCAGGACAGGCACCCAATAGGAGGACCATGTTTGGGTGTCTAATGCAGCTCAACACCTCTATCTGTTGTTAAAAAATACATTAATCTCAGTAATTGAGAAGGGATTTCAGGACAAATATGTTCAAGAAAATCTCCAAATTATCAAATTGCTTCTCTGAATAGCCTAACCCATACAGATAGATTTTAACAGAATGTAAAGTCATAGACCAGAAAAACAAGGCCAAAGTTAATGAGCAGACAACTGACATATAGAATCAAAATCATTTCCTGCTTATTCTCATAAGCATTCAACATTTCCATCAAGGGCCCAGAGTGTATAGATTCGAAATCATTTCCTGATTATCATTAAAAGCATTCCGCTGGGCTGATAATCGATCGAGCTACTCGCGACCTGGCTCGCTCAACTATTTGATCACGGTTTGACCGAGTTCAAGCTCAAAAGATAGGTACTCGATCGAGTTCGAGTACCTACCTTAATGGGTTCGAGTAGCTCGATTAAGGGTGTATTCGAACTTGACTCCATTCGAATATAGCACTTCGGCACGAGTCTTGACATCAATTTCACCCAGCAATGCACATGTTATATTGTATAACCATACAACTTAAACTAGAATGTATACCTTCATATATAGGAACCAACAACTTTACTTACCTCTTGTTGGAACTGTTTCATCCCTTGTGCTGCATCAGATCTGAGAATCTTAATGGCAACTGGGGTATGATCAAGTTTACCACTGTAAACAGGTCCATAACCACCTTCCCCAATTTTTGATGTATTCGAGAATTTATTGGTGGCTGTTTCTATTTCCTGGATGGTGTATTTCCTGTAGCGAACATCATTTTGTGATAGAACACTCAGTGCTTTATACTTATCTTCTTCCTCTCGCTTGGCCTTTTCCTCAGCATACTTTCTTCGTTGTGCTTCCATCTCTGCTAACTTTTGTGCCTTCTCAGCAGCTTCAATGGCAGCTCTACATTTAGCCTTTTCCATCTCAACAAGTGCAAGTGCTGCTTCTCCAGTAAGCCGGGCTTGTTCAATCTTGTGAGTTTCTTCCATTTTCCATTGGTCAAACTCTTTAGCCTGAAAATGATGGTGTATTTTCAGTGTATTCAAGAATCATTTAGAAGGTTGATTCTACAAAGACAGACTCCATCAGAAAGCCACCAATATCCCTATAATCACTGGTTCTCGTATTACCTTTTGTTTGGCTGAGAGTGCTTCTTTGCAAACTGAGTTATACATGTCCAAAGTTTGCTTAAGCTCAAGCTTTAGTCTTTTCATCTCAGCTTCAAGCTGCCATTGGAAAGTTTTCCAAGTCCATTATTTAGTAAATTAGAGAATCATGTTTTCATTTATTAATTGCAAAATATATTGGCCTGCAATTTAATTCATGTCACTTACTGAAGATGATCCAGAACTTCCATTGCTTGCAGCTTCCAACAAGTCTAAATTTTTCGTGATGGCATCCATTGATCCAAAGTTAAGTGAAGCAGGGAAATTACTTTCATTAGAAAGAGCATTGCGGTTGGATAAATTACTTGGTGAAACGAAAGAAATATCCATGTTTTCCATTGATCCATTTGCAAGAGCGGCTTTAGGCCACACCTTTGCAGATCCTACAGTCTTTTGCTCCAACCTTTTGTTTAATTCCCTGTTTCAAACATGAAATGCTAATTATATAAGAGAAGAATCACATGCTGGTAAAATACGAATTCTCCGAATTTGCAAGTCAACCGTGTATGTTAAACATCATCAGCTGGTATCATGTGAAACGGATTCATATATGAAACGAAAAGTTAAATCACAATTTTAACACCCAATAAAAGTCGTAGAAAATTAGAATAACGATTTAAACGGCCATTAATTACTCGTTTCACTTATGAAATACGTCTCATATATATATGAATCGGTTTTACAGGAGTTTTTGTCAAACAACATCTACTAATAATCAATGAAGAAAAGAGATCCAGTAAACAATGCTATAAGAACAGGACATGAAGTTATAACGTTCTATGATTCAGCAACATTTCATGGAATCATTTGTATAGTGTTAATTACCTAGAAACATCCTCTGGCTCAACGGGATTCGACCGAACAGGTGACTGGTTTCTAAGCGATGGATGTTTAGGAGTTATAGAACTATTTGAATATCTCATTGCTGGTCGACAGGATTGTATCTTCCCTTTTGAAATCACATGCACTGAGCAGAATTCTGGGGCAGCCTTGTTGATGATTGTTGGCACATCATGTGTCCAAAACTTCCTGCATCACCAACATGCCAAATGAAAATCTTGTCATCAATTTAAAAATTCTCTCTGAAAATTAACGTTGATTTGTGTAATGCAACAGATCGAGAGGAGAGAAGATGAGCAAAACCTTGTAATAGGATTCCTTGATGATGCCCCAAGAACAATATTTTTAATTTGATTGTCGGAGATATAGTCCAGAATTGCTTTGGAAACATCACAGTCTTCCAGAGTTATTTCTTTCACTTTAATCTGAACTTCCATCGAAACATCCATCAAAAACATTCACAATCATATTAGATTTTTGCAATTTAATCCAAGATTTTCATTAACGGAAGCATGCAAAGGAAATTACGTACCCCTTTACGTGCACAAAATACACGGGATGCTTTGAAAAGCTGTTGCACATCGGCATCCCCTAATCTACTATGGCCATCTGCAACCGAAGCATTGGTCTCTGCAGGGATCGATGAAGTGGGCACAAATTTGTAAGATGCATGCCAATAACGTCAATGAAAAATATTCAATCTACCAAATGACCATATCATGCAAAATATCAACGCATCTTATAACAATATAATGACATCAATATTTTTTTTGGCCAAGATGGATCGCGCCATGAATTAAAAGAAACAATTAAATACCCTTAAAAGAGGATAGTATTATCATGATTTGAAAATTGCATATTAATATTGTTAATCATGATCTATATATATATCACGAGTGAAAAGAGAGAGGGTACCTACGAGATTGTGAATGTCTGACCCTAACATGGATCAGAATGATGGAAGGATTTGAGTGCAAGAGATGTTCAATGGCGTATTTCACAGCAGATGAACTATTCTTGTCTTTATCAATGGCCACAGCCGTAAGGTTGGGGGTGATGGCATCATGAGATGATATAAGAGGAGCCATTTTTACAATAATCTTCTTTTCATGAGGAAAAAAAACCTATACAATACTAATCATCATCATCATCATCATCATCATCATCGTCTCATAATATTGTGAGGTGTTGGAGATCAGAAAAAGCTTAGAGCCACCATGCATAATGCCATGCAACATTAATATTGCAAGTTGCAACCCACCATTAATGGCAGCACCATGCATGTCCAATCCCACCACCCTCTACTATTCTTGCATAGGTTTTTTCCTGCGAAAAAAAATTGAAAAAAAAAAAGATGGAGATAAAATGGCCCTCTTAATCTCTCTTTCTTCGTATTGTTCTTTATGTTTAAAGAACAAATACAATACAAAATTAGTCGGCCATTTTCCTCCATTCACTCCTTTTGGCCACTTTATTTCTTACACTTGGTCACAAGCAAATTATTATTATTATTATTTTTTCTCATTAGCCTTTTGTTATTATAAAATTTAACATAATTAAGCTTAATTAATTAATTGAATGTTTGCATGGAACACAACACAATAGAAAGCAGTGTGTTTAGTATATATTTATGAAAAATGGCAATCATATATGAACTTATATTAGTTAATAAATTAACATAAGATCAAATAGTGGAACTTAATGAATCTTGAAGAACTTAATTAGTGGGGATTTCATGATCATTTTGAAAAACAAATAGGGACTTATTAATTATAAGATATATATATATATATATATATAAATCAATGATGTAGTGAACTTTCAATTTATCAATTACTTATAATTTATTTAACTTAATTATATTTTACCAATTAATTAGTTATTTTTTTTTAAATTTATCTATGCAATATATATATATATATATGATAAAGAGAGAGCACTTATTATATATATATATATATATATATATATATATATTTGTAAATAACTCTTATTTTTAAGGGTTTAACTCCAAAGAACTATAACAAATAATTGTATAACTGCTATATAAACACATAAATGACTTTACAATTACAAAATAGTATCATTGTATGCAGCTAACTCACTAACATTTTACTACTATCCTTTAAAAAAATTGTTGTCATTAATTTTCCATTAAGTTATCTTGGTTTTTATTTTACTTAATTTGAAAAAAAAAAGCCAAAAAAATAAAAACAATCTTTCATGACTATTTTTTTTTAATCTTAAACTATGCTCACAAATTTTCAACAATTTATTTCATGACTACTTTTTCTACATCAATTCACTTGCCCTAAAACTTATTTAAGTATTAAGCGCACTTAATTAGATTAATGAATCAAGCAAATGAAGATAAATTAATAATAGGGTTTGAATTTCCTAAAAAATTTAATAATTTAGAAATAAGTTTTAAATAATATAGTATAACAATTCATTTCTAAATGAAACTAGGGAAAAAATTACATACTAGTAATAAAATCTTTATGCATTAATTAAAGCTTATTTTCCTTATTTAAGAGTGTAAACAAACAAAAAAAAACCCCATTATTATTCAAATATGTATGTTTTTATATATAAAAAAAATCATAAAACAAAAAAAAGTATTTTTCAAATATATAATTAATTTAAATAATAGCATTGTTTAAAAAGTCGTTAATTAAGCAGTTTATTTAGGTGGAGTTTGGGTGTTTTTGCAAATTTGGTTCGTTCTTTCACAAACTTATAAATACTCAAAAAATTGAAATCGAATTCTCAATCAAATTCATTGAAATTGTTAATTTGCAGTTTGAATTAGTTAAAAAAGAGTAACAATGTCGACGGTGTACGTATTGGAGCCGCCGACGAAGGGGAAGGTGATACTGAAGACGAATCATGGACCGCTCGACATCGAACTGTGGCCAAAAGAGGCCCCAAAAGCCGTCAGAAACTTCGTCCAGCTCTGCCTCGAAGGTTACTACGATAACACCATCTTCCATCGCATTATCAAGTCCTTCCTCATCCAAGGCGGCGACCCCACTTCCACCGGCGAAGGTCCGTTCCCGTCATTTTTGGAATTTTGTTTTCTTTTTTCATGATTGGTAAAGCTAGGGCATTTCGATTGAAGTTCATACTTCACTTCTTTTATATTTCATGTGCATTTGGTAATTCGGTTGTTTTTTTTTTCTTTAAGCTTAGCGAGTGATGTATCATGTTATGGATTTAATTTTCAATAATAACCCTAAAAAAAATCATTCTTGGTAGTAAAACTAGGATTTTTTTAGTACTGTTGATGTGTGACTGCTTTTTTCTTTTACTTGGTTGAATTCTGTTCGCATGATCTTTTAATTTATGAGTGGAATGATATACTCTATGGTTTACGGTATGCCGAAATGACTGATGAGGGAGAAAGAGGAAGAGAGGGTAATAATCACTAACACAATTCATTACAAATGTCCCACTTTCGTTATCCGCATTAATCGTGGTTGTCGAGTATCCGTGTAGAGAATCATTATAAACTATATGGTATAAAGTTTGGGTTTTGAATTTGGATTATAACCGGAGAGAATCATGGTGTAATGTAGAAAGAATTAGTTTTTAGGTGATATGTAAGAAAATAACTCTTCTTTCTTTTTCATTTTTGCTTTCATTTGTTGGACTTTTGATCAAAGAGGCCATTAACATCTTTTTAACCCTAGAGAATGCAGTGTTACGAAGAAAGAATTGTTTTATAACTGATATTTCGGGGAAAATAACTGTTGTTTTTTTTTTCCCTTTTGTTGAATTCTTGATCAAAGAGGCTCTTAAGGTCGCATAATCACCAATGTTACTTCTTGACTATTTGCAGGTGGTGAGAGTATATATGGTGGTGTTTTTCCAGATGAGTTCCATTCTCGTCTAAGGTTTAAGCATAGGGGTTTGGTAGCCTGTGCTGGTTCTGGTTCACCAAATACAAATGGAAGCCAATTCTTCATAACATTGGATCGCTGTGATTGGCTTGATAAAAAGCATACGATTTTTGGAAAAGTAATCTTTCTCTCAAATGGGATATAAATACAACATGATGATGTGGGTTATTTGTATCCTCACATTTTCCTTTTGGTGATTTTGTATTTGTCGTAAAAAATGGTTTTGTTTCATGTTGCAGGTAACTGGTGATTCAATATATAATCTACTCACGATAGGTGAAGTTGAAACTGGTAAGGACGACAAGCCATTGGATGATCCCCCTAAAGTACTCTCAGTTGAGGTATATATCTTCTGTAATCTCCAGATTTTCCTTTCTGCCACTCATTGAGAGGACGGGTTTAGAAACAGTGATCTATATCTTTTGATTCTTCTTTAAAAAATATTGAAATCATACCCTTGATATGATCAATCTTTTATCTTTTTAACATTTATCATTATAAGTGGATTTACATCCTTGTTTTGCCAGACCCTTGATGTGATCACTTATTTTCACACTTGTTTTGCTTAAGTGTGAGATCTCCATGTTCAAAAAGGTTGGTAGAGCTTTTTTTTTTCCAGGTATTGAAAGGTTTATTGAGGAGATGTAAATTCTAAGTGCTTATTGAAACAAGTTGCTGTTGAATATTATACATTCAGCCTTCCACTCTAGTTGTTCTAAATGCACATGTTGTATCTGGTTATCTTTTGTTGTCATAAAATTGGCGGGATCTCATTGTCGACAATAGCCTAATTTCATCAGATGGTATCTTTCTTTTGAATGCCAGCCATACAATTTGTGAATAGATGATCATTCTGGAAGAAGAAAGGAATTATAATCATAATCCTGTGCCTTAGCTACATTAAATTTGTCTTTTAATTTCACATAAGGAAGCATACTTCATCGATTCTAAAGGCTTTTGTAGTTGCTGATTATCTGTACTTTAATTAAATGTTGGCTCATGGATTGAATGTCCTTCATTCAAATACTCAAGGCTATAGCCCACAAAAAACCGAGATTTTCAGAATTTTTAATTTTCCTTCTTTTTTTTTTTCCATAATCTTCCAATTTACAAGTCTCCCTTTGAGTAAGGAGCAAAAAATGGACAGTTAAAAGCATGCGTACATAGTTTTTTCTTTTTTTTTTAAATGACGATTTTCTTCTAAAAACCCAAGGCTATAACCCACGAAAATTGAGATTTTTCAAAATTTTTACTTTTCCATTTCTTTTGCCTTAGTCAAAAGGGAAAGATGCTGATTACATGTCATTTATGCTTTAGCAGTCTAAAAGCTTGTATTTTACTATGTTCCCTTCTTAATGCTCTTCTTTTAACCATTTTTTAGGTATTGTGGAATCCATTTGATGATATTGTTCCTAGGGTAGCAGCTTCAAAGTCCTTACAGTCTTCCAAAGATGAAACTGGCAAGAAAGACACTAGGCCCAAAGCTACGAAGTATGCTTTTCTTACCTGGCTTTGGTCTCATTAGCTGTTAACTCATCAATCAAATGTACAATATTGTCTCATTCACCGGTTCTGGTGGTTAAAAACTTTTTACGCTTGTTCTCTATAGAAAGTTGAATTTGCTTTCATTTGGAGAAGAAGCAGAAGAAGAGGAGAAGGAATTGGCTAATGCCAATACCAAGATTAAGAGCAGTCATGATGTATTAGATGATCCACGTCTTCTGAAAGAGGCAAATCATACTAATGACATGGTAATGTACCAGGTTAAATGCATAAAGAATGTCAATATGTTTATTTCTTCATAATGCTTTTACTGTCAACTTCCCATGAGAGTATCAAATGATTTTTCATAATGGCTTGTCGAAATTTTTTTGACCTTCATTTTCCCAGTTTGGAGAAACACATATTTTTCAATGCTGGGATCTTATTTGCCAATAAAGGGGCACACAAATGTTGTTCACATGATTACTTTTCTTTCTGGCTGCAACTGTAATTGCATGGATATACTTCAAAGAATTCACTGTTGCAGGATCCATCTGAAGTCAAATTAAAGAGGGATAAGCAGTTGACAGTTAGAGAAGCCCTAAGTACAAAGAGGGAAGAACTGCAAAGACAATCAGATGCTGAATTTCAGGAAGCTTCCGGTGATAGTGATGAAGGCGAAGCCAACTTTGATGCAAAAATGCGTCGACAGATACTACAGAAAAGAAATGAGCTTGGTATTTTGCCATCTAAACAAAAGCTGCAGAAAGGTAAGTTGTTTTCCCTAAATCAAAGTAATATCTATTTTCAAAAATGCTAATATTATATAGAATTTCTTATGTTTTCGGTTTCAAATCTGATTTTTCCATGCCATGAAATAGTCAACTGGTATTCTTGTAGCCAGATTTAGTTGCCTAAAGCTTTGTGTTTGGGGATGTGATTCAGTACTATGGACTTAAAAAAGGATTTCCAGATTTCTTTTTGTAGTGGCAATGTAAGATAAGTTTTATTTGGTTCTGCAAGCAATGTATTACTGGCGTGATAGCAAGTTCTTTATTGTTGTCGTCTCAAAATGCTTTGATATCATCATATTACCATGAGCCTCCAACTAAGCTATCATATAATTGTTTTCATGAATGTATCTATTATGTTTTACATGATTATTAAATTTGCACCAGTGATATTCTTTTTTCATGCCTAGTGGAAGCAGTCTAATGGTGTAGGTATATTTTAGCAGTTTTTCTTTAATTTCTGGAGACCGATTTTGACAACTTTTGGCTAGATGAATATGGTAGATAAGATTGTCTACAAAGGATACGAGGCAAAATTTCATGCTAGATAAGATGGTTGGAACATCTTCTGTCGTGGTGCTTGCTCTCAGAGGATGACCTTCAGCTAATGAGAACATGAATATGCTTGTGGCATTTAGCTTAATCTGCTACGTTTTTAGTAGAAACAATCTGCTTATAGTTTTTTATTTTTGGTCAAATTCTGATCATATCCTTTTGTAGGAGTTTCAGATCGTGCAAGTCCAGGGAACCGTGCATCGTCTCCTCCAAGGTAAGGTCCTATAGGCCTGCCAATTTTTGCAGTAAATGTTTTGGATTATAAAAATGGACAAACTGCTGAAGTTTCTGTTAGCCCATGTCTCCTTTATTGTTGAATCATCGTTTCCTATTTTGAATATATGCACTGTCCAGATCTGTTAGTCTTGCAATGTGTATTCAAATATAGGTGCTTTATGTCTTGATTGTTAAGTATGACTCCTTAATCTTGACTTTGTCTCTGTTGTGTGTACTAAAGCATTTTGTCATGGTATCACCTTTTTATTTTAAATTGACCCTGAAAAGTTAGAAGATCTTCGCATTTCACAGATGAACTTGTTAGTAATAGTTTACCAGGTACTTGACGAGTTGAACAACAGGTTATGAGCAGCAAATTTTCTGTCAAAGCTGAGGCTAGATCTGAATGAGATGTTGTCAGACTTGTGGAATGCTCTTCTGTTTTGAATTCAGCAGTTTTGACTGAACTAGTTCAGTAACTCTACCCAACACAAATTAGCCATTTTATTAGCCAATGACATTTGTCAACTGCTTTTAGCAATTTACAGCCTTTCGTATCATGTTTGTTCTTCCTCTCATTGAAACTTGTTTGGATACAGGAAGCCAGAACCATTTTAAAAGTGCAATTGTGTGAGACTTTGTCGATACTCATAATGCATCTGCCTTCGCCTCACCCCTCTTTCTTAAGCATATGAACCATTGAGAACTGACAATGGTCTACTTATCAGGTCCCCTGTGGAAAGTGATGAGGACAAACCAAAGGTTGAAAAGTTGTCCTTAAAGAAAAAGGGATTGGGCTCAGAAGCTAGAGCTGAACTCATTGCTAATGCAGATGAAAACTTGCAATTGTATAGCAATGCTGAAAGAGAAAGACAGTTGCAGAAGCAAAAGAAGCGCAGACGCCAGGGACAGGAAGATGAAGTATGCCATGAAATTGATATTGAACCTATTCTTTTTTATCTGTTCATAAAAAGCCTTTCTTCTTGTAGATAGTTGGCCAGCACTCTACATTTTCATTTCACACGAATGATAGTTTCTGTTTGTCATTATTAGGTGCTGAAGAAATTGGATAAATTAAAGTCGACATTTTTTTCCAAATCCAATGGGTTAAAAGATGGAAATGTGGGTGGTAATGAAGTGCTGCCGGATTGGGTGGGGACTAAGCTGAAGTTTGCTTCTGAGCCTGGCAAGGTAATTTTCATGTCCTTACATACCTGTAATCTATCCTGTCATTATTGATCGTCTGGAACTGAAATGAAATTGACATAGTCATCCATCTCATTTTGCTTCCATGTTGCACATGCATGGATAGGTTAGATATGTAGGAGCATAACTCTTAGGCCCCAACTTGTAGGATGTGATCCAGATATTTTGTTCATGCAGATAGTTTACTGCATCACAGATTTGTTCAATCATGACATTTTTAGAGTAGGTGGATAACTGGTAGGCTTGTTAAAACAGTTGGGGTAGCCTGTATTGTAGGCTAAAATGCATTTCAAGCCTTGAATGGACGTTTTTTTTTTTTTGTAAAGAGTTTACCAAATGGAAAAATGTGCTTAGCGTTGTCACATGACGTAGGAACACCTAACCTTTGGCTCATTTCTAGGGAGCTCACGCTGTTGTTATGCTGCTTATCTTATTTCTTTCTCATTATCATCCAGGATAACATGTCTAGGAGTAATGACCCAAATGATTATGTGGTGCATGATCCTCTTCTGGAAAAAGGAAAAGAGAAGTTCAACAAAATGCAAGCCAAGCAAAAGCGACGCGAAAGAGAATGGGCTGGCAAATCGCTAACTTAAATATTGCATCACATCATCTACGCTACACTCTCTGGTCTTAAAAAGCTTTGAAGGTCCCAAAAGAGTTTGCAAGTTTTGTTAATGCCATTCAAGTAGGTGAAATCTGCATCTACAACTACAATTTGAGTTGATTTGATAACTCTTCATTGTTGCAGCTGCATGATGAGATGATGTGTAAAAGAGCACAAATTCAAAATGTTTGTCTCAATATTTAGTTAAGTTTCAAATGGAACTGCCCTGAACAGTTTAATGTACATACATGGTTTAGGAGTGGTTGAATTGATATGGGTGAATATTTTGGGAAATAAATTTGAGTTGGTTCTGTATTAAGCTCATTTTCCATTTTATTCTCCTTCCACTCAGAAATTATTGAGGTGTTGTCCCTTACTTTCTTTCAGTGCCCCCCCTCTTCATTCATTCCATAATATGATAATTTTGTCCAACTGGAATCATGCATGGCAAGGAAATTTCACTTCTGGCGTTTCAAAATATGAGAACAGATTTTATGTATAATATTTATTATATATTATCAAGTCTAATGTTTAAAACAATGTAATTTCATTAAAAGTATAGACTAAATGCATAAATATCACTGAAATTACTTTACAACTAAACTATTAGATTCTAACCATGTGTCTGTTTGGTTCCATCAAAATTTGTGATTTATTTCACAATTGCAAAATGAGGTGTTTGTTTTGTTCAACTTTTTCATCAAAAATTTTAAAACACAAAACAATGCTACAGTAATTATTTTTGCTACAGTAATTTTTATAAATAAAATATTAAATTTGAATTTGAATTTTAAATTTTAATAATAAACAATTATTCCTAACACACTTCCCATCAAAATAAACTAATAAAATACTAATTCAAATTTAAATTTCAAACTTTTATTAATAAAAAAATCTTCAATACAAATCCCAACAAAATAAAATCATTCATTCCAAACACTCTCAAAATATTCCTTTTTCATAACCAATCCCAAGAAAAAAAATTTCATCATATAATCCAAAAATAGCTTGTCCAAACGGAGCCTAGAGATTAGTGAACCCTACGACGTAATTTTAATTAAGAAAGAATAAAACAGATAAAATTTTGGACAGAAGAAGATGTCGTGTCTCAAAACATATCAAAAAGTAAGGAATAGCCAAAAGCAAATTATTCTTTTTTTTCCTTTTAAATTAATAATAAATACTTAAAATGCAATTATCAAATTATTGGAGGGGTTGATTGACAAATACCTAATGAATAATTGTTTTACATGATGAATTATGATGTAATTGGCGGTTGTATTTCCAAAGCAAATTAAGAGAACAAATGTCAAAGCATAAACTAAAAACTTGCCGCAAAAATAACGCGGAATTGGCAGCATCACCATCAAAGTATCCTGCACAGGCAGACACAGTCCAATCATCATGAATTCATGATCAAGATCATCATCAAATTGTCAACCGCCGAAACCAACGCTAATTCGACAATAGTCCGTCAGTCAGTGATACGACGCGCAAATTGAAATGGGAACCGATTGTCTCTACTCTCTATCTTAAATTGTTCGTGTGTGTGTGTGTGTGTGTGTGAACGTTGTTCTCAGCGTTACCGACTTCATCATCAATCTGTTTAATAAACCATTTTTGTTTTGGTCTCTCCCCGGACAGACACCGTCCATTCCATAGTGAGAAACAAAGAATATAATGAAAAAAAAAAAAAAAACGGATTTGATATGCTGGTCGAGCAGCACGTGTAGATGAGATGGCCGCTAAACAAGCAAGCCGATCGATCAATGTGAATTGAGGGACGCCTTACAGGCCCTTGAAATTCGTAGAGATTACGGACTACAGCCTAATGCATGCACTCACATCGCATGCTACCGTGATCCTTTAGAGATTAGATATTTTGTTCAGAATTATATCTATTTTATTATATTTAAAATTAAATGGATGCACTCATTTTATAGTTAGAGTCTAATAATTGTAAATTGATTTTAGTGATATTTATACTTTTAGTTTTTAATTTTAGTTAAATTACGTAATTTTGAACATTAGACAGAATAGAATAAAGATAATTTTATCTCGATATTTTGACTCTTTTAATTGCTCCTGTATTATTAATACTCATGCTTTTATTTTATTTTTACTGATTCATTCTAAGTCTGATGGAAATTGGAGGGTTTTAACATTTTGGCTGTAATTTATAGCTGTTTACGCGTTTATATAAACCAGAGAAAGTCGTGTGGTGTGGCGCTGCCAGTATATGTGTATGCATGGATGGATGCATGCATGTTTTATACATGGACTCAAATTAATCATGTTTTCACACTTCTTGAATCACCATTCCATCACGTGTGTGCCCCTGGTTTTGTTGGGAGTAGTCAAAATTTGTTACGAATTGATGTAAAGAGAATCCACCATTTCCTTTTTTATTTCCATAGCCGGGCAACTTGGAGCATCTCACAAATACTTTCGGAGTAATTTGGAGCTTCTCACAAATACTCCTATCTATCTATGGTTGCCATGGTGGAATCCCACTTGAGATAGCATTTGAGCTATGCTCATTTGGTAGAATCCACCATTTTCTTTGCTTTGTTTGTTGTGGTGTTCGGAATTTACAATATTTCTAACGAGATCAAATCATATGTACAATATTATCTCTATCATATTTTGTTCAATGTCTAAAAACACATACTAAAAGCATAAATATCATTAAAATCATTTTACCCTAATCAAGAAATAATTAAATCCTACGAGGTATTTTAATTTTAAAAATGATAAGATAGAGATAATCATTATTTCCAAACTGCTGTTTTCTTGGACCATTAAAAAATAAAAAATAAAAAATAATAATTAATTAACACGAGGCAATGCAACTGGATATGTTTGATTTTCGAGGCCGGTTATTTGTTTTGCTTTTTTGACTTTAGACAACTTTTTACTTTTTGTTGTTTATCATCATTTTATTTTATTTATTTATTTTTTTTCCAGTTTGTCAATATACAATTTCTTCAAGGCAAAGAATGAAGATTCTTATCTCTTTTTAATGTTACTACTTACTTATAGCAATATAATATTAATATATGATGAATAGTATTGTTTCTTCTTCTCTGACGTTGGTTTATGTTTTAACATGTAAATAGTACGATAATGATTAATTAAGATATTCTAGCATGCACCCAAAAACTTGCTTAGCAGAAGTATAAAGAAGAATTTAATCTTGCAATTATCTTGATAAATTATGAATTAAGGTCTCTAATATTATTGTCATCTTCACACTTCCGGACCCTCATTTTGTCTAGTTAAATAAAACATACCTTAACTTTATAATCTAAACAATTCTTAATTTACACTAATTGAAATTGATGATATGTTGACTTTCTTGTCTCTAATTAATCTACGTGCTCACAATTCATATACTATTCATCATGTAATTCTAAAATTTTGTATGTATTATTATATTTTAATTAAAACTACGTGTTCACCAATTTATTAGTTAGGATTTAATAATTGTAAAATAATTTTAGTGATATTTATGTATTTAATCTTTATTTTTAATAAAACTATATCGCTTTAAACATTAATTAGACAGAATAAATATTAGAAAGAGAATATGGTCTCGTAATTAATACCACTAGCATTTTATTGCTCAATTCAGATACTATAATCCATGTGAATTGAATCCTTATCAAAACATACAAAATTTCCACCGAACAATATTTATGTTAGCCTTATCGAATCTATCTTAATAAAGAACACGAAAAAGTACATTTGATTACTTCATTATTAATTAATGAGGTTAAAGTAGTATTCATGATCATATGTATTAGTATACTTATAACCACACAGTAAAAGTGGAAAAATAATCATTTATTGCAAATTAATTAACAAATATTTAAGAAATCCCATTACGTCATTTTTTTTTAAAAACACCATCAAACTATAATACTATTCATAAGAAATAGAAGAACAGCTGGTCTCATATGAAATAGATTCATATATAAAACGAAAGTTAATCAGGATTTTAATGTACAATAAAAATGACAGGAAATTAGAATCACAATTTCAACGGTCATTAATTATCCATTTTATATATAAATCATATCTTATATATGAACTGATTTCACAATAGTTTTTGTGATAAAAAAATATTGTTATTTTTAGTTTCCATTGATATATTATGGTGTTGAGTTGTAACCCCTTTTGGTTTTGGTGAGACAATACAAAGTCTTGCCATTGACAATTAACATAATTTATGAGAAGAACACACAAAGTACAGTATAATCTTCTTCAATTCCAAACAAAGTTTTAAAATAATTCTTTGGAGCTCTCAAGATGAGAATAGAATCATCCCACGTAACGTATGCTATTTATTTCTTTGCTTAGTAGAATAGCTCTATCTGTGTCTACTTATGGACAACAAGAACTTTTCTATACCTTAAAAATGAATACCATTTTTCTAAACAAATTCTCCAAAGTGACAACTAAAAACAAGCAAAAAGAATCCCAATTTCCAGATAGTACAAAAAAGAGCACAATATTGTAGATGAAGAAGAAAACTCCAAAACAGAACAGCAAAGAAAAGCCTCAAAACTGAAAGGCCAAAACCATAAAAATGTCCAACCGCGTTAGTGTCAACTCTAAGGTCACCTTTCAAATAGTCCACCATTTCAATTTACACCTAATGCTTTATTTATTTATTTTTCTCTCTTTTCCAAGTGTTTTTCAATCTAACAATTCGTATACTGGTAATGCTAAAAATTCGAAAAGCCATCATAAATGAAACCTCCCCGCGAGATCGGGAAATCATATCTTTTGTCTAAAATGACGTAATTTTAATAAAATTAAATATTTATTAAAATTATTTTATAAATAATAGAGTATCCAAGATATTATGAAATCGTAGTTTTAATTTAAAACGGGATAAGACATGATAATTTTAAATAGATGATCCTCATGTTTTATTTTATCTGATGTTTAAAATAAGATAGTTTTACCGAAATTAAGGACTAAAATCAGTGTATTTATAATTATTAAAGTTAAAAAAAAATAAAAAATAAAATGATATCCTTCCCCACATCCCAAAACCGTGTCCACACCATTAACATGAATACAAACACAAAAAGTCACATCACAGGCACAAAATACAATCCCAAATCAAATTGATTTAATACTCTTTTTGGATCATTTCCCTTATCAACTAATCAAATACTATTCAATAGTTTTACATCTGTATGCATAAAAAAAACACATCAAGACTTTTTGAGTATCAAAGTTTGAAACCCATTTACTTTTTTCTTTCGTGTTCACATTTCCATTCACACATTCCGTCAAACGAGTGATGTGCAAGTTGGGTTTTTTCTCCTGTATATGAAGGTTTCATTTTCTCCCTTGAAAAAAAGAAGTGATTTTTCTCATCCTCGACTCGTAGTCTTTTATATAAACAGTTTCTTTACGAGGGGAAAAGCTGTAAGCAAAGCTAGCAAATGAATGATAATAAGAGAAGGCGAAGGAGGAAGGATAGTGTAAACTTGCCAAATTTTGAAGAGGGTGAGGGTGATGGTGATGCTGCCAATAATCAATTTGAATTGCAAAAACAAGGTGGGGTAAAGACTAAAGAGCTGAAGGAGATCATAACTTCGTTGATATTGCTTGAGGAACAAGAAAAGAGGGATCAAGACGAATTCACAAAAGAAGAACAAGAGGAGAAGCTCCTCTTTCAATCTAATCACGAAAAGAAGGGGAGGGCCATGTTGGATTATTACTCTCAGTTGCAAGAGTATCATAAAGAATCGGATCTTAAAGATGGGGTCAGAAAAAGAAAGGCTAGAGCTAATCATGCTGTTGCAGCTGCCACAACCCTTGCTGCTGCTGCTGCGGTTGCTGTTGATGCAGCTGAAAACGACGTGGTTTCAGGAAATAGCAAGGACGGTGGAGGTGATCAGGGTGATAAGGGAGCTAAAGGGGCGCCACAGAGGCGTTTGTGGGTGAAGAATAGATCCAAGGCTTGGTGGGATCAATGCAACAGTGCTGAATTTCCAGAGGAAGAGTTCAAGAAGGCATTTCGAATGGGGAAGGATACTTTTGAGCTGATTTGTAATGAATTGACTTCGGTGGTGGCTAAGGAGAATACTATGCTAAGGGATGCCGTCCCGGTGAGGCAGCGAGTAGCAGTGTGTATATGGAGATTGGCCACGGGGGAGCCTCTTAGGCTTGTTTCCAAGAGGTTTGGGTTGGGGATTTCAACATGTCATAAGCTGGTTCTTGAAGTTTGTTCGGCTATAAGGACAGTTTTGATGCCTAGGTATCTTCAGTGGCCTGATGAGGAGTCAGCCAGGAGGACGAAGGACGAGTATGAGTCATTATCGGGGATTCCTAATGTTGTGGGATCAATGTATACTACTCATATCCCGATCATTGCTCCTAAGATAAGTGTTGCTGCTTACTTTAATAAGAGGCATACTGAGAGGAATCAAAAGACTTCTTATTCAATTACTGTGCAGGGTGTTGTTGATCCAAAAGGCGTGTTTACGGATGTATGCATTGGTTGGCCAGGTTCAATGCCTGATGATCAGGTCTTGGAAAAATCTGCTCTTTTCCAGAGGGCTAATCAGGGACTGTTGAATGGTGTTTGGATTGTTGGGGGTTCTGGATACCCTTTGATGGATTGGGTATTGGTTCCCTATACACAACAGCACTTGACTTGGACTCAGCATGCTTTCAATGAGAAAATTGGGGACATTCAGAGGATTGGAAAAGAGGCATTTGCAAGATTGAAAGGGAGATGGTCTTGCTTGCAGAAAAGAACTGAAGTGAAACTTCAGGACTTGCCTGTGGTACTAGGGGCATGCTGCGTTTTGCATAATATTTGTGAATTGAGGAATGAGGAAATAGATCCAGAACTCAAGTTTGATCTCTTTGATGATGATATGGTTCCAGAGATTCCCTTGAGGTCAGTGAATGCAATGAAAGCACGGGATGCCATTGCTCACAATCTTCTACACCATAACCATGCGGGCACTTCTTTCCTATCATAGAAGGAAAATGCATTGATTTTTGCCTTTCTGAAATTGGAGTAATTCTTTTTAATGCTTTATTTCATTTGACAAAATGTTGTACAACAGTAAGTAGTTGTATTAATTCAAAGATTAGTTCAAGAAGCTAAGATAGGTCTATTTTTTATTTCAAATTGGGGAATGGTGTATTCCAGGCTGAAGCTGTACACAACATATAATAGATACAGGTTTAACTTTCAGTTTCCATACTTACAATCCAGTTGACAATCAATTCATTAAGTTCATCTTTCTTCTTTTAACGGCATTGTTATTGTTTGAACCATGTTTTGGTTAATTCAACTCTTGCTTTAGTCTCGTTACAATTTCATCTCTATGCTGAATTCACCATCTATTTACAGTTTTACTAGGGTTGCCCCACTGGCCACGCCTTACTTTAAAGCACTCTGAGGTTGGAGTTCAGGGTTTAAACCCCTAACAATATTTTCCCTCTACTTTGTTCGAATGTTCAAGAAGTCCTGGATCCAGAACAGTCCCGGCATAGATTTGATTTGAAAAATTGTAATAGTATAGGATTATTATTTTTTTTTACTGTGCTGCTGTCAGGACTTAAGGAAGATAAACACAACTACTGGGGCACCAACTGTCATCTCATGTCAAAGCATTTAAGCTGTTTTTATCTATTTTGTAAGCCATTTTTCAACGAATCTTGTCAGGATTTTTTGATATCTTAAATGCCTAGATTTGCATACCATTCGGGAAGCCATTTAGGTTCAAAGTAGTTTGGTACCATGATTGTTCCAAGGAAAACAAGAGAAGAACATAAGAGCGACAAGTGGCTTGAAATCTACCATGAAACTAAAATAAATAATGAATGTGCATAAGTTGGACAACTGGGTCGAAATTTTCAATGATATAGAGAGGGGATGAGAAAAACAAGTATGAAGTGGAAACATCAGCAATCAGCAATGGCGTCAGTGACAATCAGCTATGAAACTTCCCAATGGGAGGTAGATGTCACTTCGATTATTCTGTTAATGGAATGCAGTATGAGGTTGGGTCCCCTTGAATTTTGGGTTCTTGATTTGGGATTAAAAAGAGTGAAAATTCTTGGAGAAATTTGTGCAGAAACCTGTGCACCAAACGTCTTGAGCATGATCCATGCATGCTAGTCTGTGGAATCTTCTTCGGCTTAGACCAAACTAACATAATATAATAGCTAAGAAAATTTGTCAAGAAATTGGACTTCTTGCTACTTGTGGGATAAAAATGTGTACAATAATATTCTTTTCACCATCTGTGCTGTTCAGATTAATAATATACAACATGATCCTCGGTGACTTCCAACCATATGTTTATCCCAAGTCAACATTGATAATCATGCACTCTTCCAGAAAGCCATTCTCTCTTTTGTTAAAAGGATTTTTAATGCTGCAAAAGTCGACTTCAATAGAGAGAAGCAGTCAAGCAGTTTAACAGCAACATCATCAAAGAAAAAAAAAAAGCATGCCTGTCCCTTGCAACATGCCACCAGGTCAAAGCTTCCAAGTTGCTTTCTGCAAGTAAGCATTTCCATTTCTCAGGAGTCAGGACCATAGTGACAACATTGTTGTTCAATAAAAGTTCATTACTATCAGCATTCGGAAATATAGTAGATTGCTTCCTAATTTGTCTAACACAAAACTTTTTAGATACATTCCTGCTACTTCATGCCATGATCATCTCTATGAGATGATTTATTACATCTAGTAAAAATTTATTCAAATCACTAGCTATCATTTTACCTATTGTCAAACTGATTATTATACCCCTTTCAATCTAGCAAACTACTAACATGAACACAGTTGATGGTCCCAACACAAGTATTTTCCTCCATCTACACGTAGCATGAATGCAATGCAACCTCTTTCTCAGAATAATGCATAAAAAAATTATTGACCCGGGATACAGAATTAAGTGTGTCAAAAGTCTGGAAACAAGTTTAATTGCATTCATATGTGCAGCTACATCTTTGCTCTATCATTTTACGCTCCCTCCCCTTCATGCTCAAAAGCTATTCATACTCACTAGTTGCTAGCAATTCAAGAGTTCAGTTTTCAACAATAAGTCATCATGGAAGGGTTTCAAACCAACCTGGGCTCATCAGTAAGTTATATTTGAATGGATATCACTGAAGATGGACTTAATGCCCTTTCTACCACACAACACACACAGCCGCTTAGAAAGCCAAAGACAGGTATACAGGTATCTGATGAATTTCATTATACATATATACAAACACATACTAGTGACTTTGTCTTCCTGTATCAATTGTACAATGTAAATAATGATATGCAAAACAAAAGAACTGTCTGTCACAACTGCCAGATTGTACATTACTTGGGTTTTCTCAAGCTCTATTTTTCCTTCATGTAGGAGTAACCCATTTCAAATTCAAGAACTGTTTTAGGACAGGAGTACAGCTACGAAACCCATATTGAGTTCTAACTGAAACTGAAAATTGACTGGCTATAGTATTATAACTACCTCTAAACTTCAGAAGTTAAACAGAAACAGTCCAAGATCACCGTAAACCTCCAAATTGTTGAACGTCGTGATCAGATGGTGGCCGAAAGGGAAAATGAGCATAATGGATCTTCAAGACAGGAGAATCAGACTTCTTGTCATCAAATTTATAACCTGCAGCAGCTGGTTACTGATTAGATCACAGATTTGTAAAGTAATGTTGCACAAATAAAATATTTTCAATTGAAGTGATTAGTTTCATGCTAAGTTCATAAAAACCATTGAATACATCCAAAGCCACATTTAATAATCAATCAATGAACAAAATAACCCAAAAAAGAGCATTGTAAAATCTCAAGAAAGCCTATTCAAGCACGAACAGCAGATGCCGCAGTGTCCATCCCCATATATGGTAAATCAGAATGTCAATTTATCCATTTTGGTTTCGCCAACAGAGTGAAACATTTAACCCATCATCTTATAAAGGACATACAGTAAAATTATGTTTCCTTCAAACATTATTTGCAAATAAACCAACTCTTTTCCAGTAGACTAGGAAGAGGGTGATACTATAGTTACTAAAAACATGCCACTATGAAGAACCTTGAAGGGCTTCCATAGCAGTGAGAGCACACTTTGCATCTGCAAACTCAACAAAGCAGAAAACCATGGCTTTATCTCCACTCTGCAGCATAAACAGAGTTCAGATATTAGTGCCAAAGAAATAAAATTTCTTCCTGCATCAATGACAAAACAAAAACCACGGGAGTTTCTGAGATTTCAAAAATCTGAAGTAACAAGAAGTTGCATATGCTAAATACAAAGACTTAGGTGCAAGCAATGAGTGTGTGTGTGTGTGTGTGTGAGAGAGAGAGAGAGAGAGAGAGAGAGAGAAATTGGTGTTGTCTAAAACTTCATCCCTCCATCCCTTGATTGATATACAGGACACTAGATTGAATCCAGGTCATATGATGTATGGAAGACAAAGGTACTAGCATGAAATTCATTGCCAATGTAGAAGTAACATTGTCTAATCAAAAGGGAAACAGAAAATAAATTCATGTAACCCTTGTTTTGTTATCAAGACTATAGTAACGAAACAATATAAACACAATTGAGTCAGTCCCACATGCCATAACTACACTATTTCTCCAATACAGCTATCATAGAAGATATTGGCAGGTCGAATATGAATAAATATGATCTAATTCTAGCCAAAATGAAAGACGTATTTTGTAGGAAACAATCTGAGGCTAACATAAAAATAAGCATATACTGCCCTCTCATATTGCACATGGATGGCTCACGTCTCCAGAGAACATGCTAAGGGGTAAAGCATACTTACATGTCTTGGCCCCTTGTGGACGACTTTTAGTTCTCTAAAGCCAATAAAGGGACGGAAAAGATCTGTGTACAAGCTAAGAATAAAAGCAAGAATACTCTACTCCAGATCCCAAACTTCCCACCTCCGACCCAAAAGTCTCCCAAAAGAACACAAATATAAACCACCAATCCCTGGGCTTTCAAGTTGCATAGTTGCAAAACAAGAATAGATATAAACTTCCAAGGTATATGCTTCAAATCAGTGCATACAACATAATAACTCTTTTATTACTGGGAATAAACTCGGCTTAATTCGAAGCAAGAAAAGGTCTTTATTACCATGATGCAAGGAAACACACTTAAAAGTTCTCAAATGAGTCCTAGGCATCATCAAGATGTCAATAAAAAATGCCAAATGGAAAGGACGCATAAAGAGTACATATAGGGAGCAATATTGAAGCTGTATAAGGGGAAAAGCATAATAAAAACAGTATCAAGGATACGGCCAACTTCTCTTCTTGAACAGTCAGTTGGAAGCCCATCAACAAAAAGAATATTTGAATCTCTTGCTGCAACTGGAAGGCTATCAGCCCTTCTAAAAGAAATAGGCCTGTCATAATTAGTCTCATGGATTCCAGAACCCATGTGTGTACCACCATCCGGTCTTTGGCCTTGTAAGACAGGATCTCTAGAGGGAGATGGATAGCCTTTAATGCTGGTTCCACTTGTTAGTCCACCAAGACCAGCTTCAGGATGGAAACCTCTGACATCATCTATGCCATATGCACCTGGACGTGACTGTAGAATCTAAATATGGAAAAGAAATATCACTTACTATCTATACGTTTGTGAAACATATGCAGGCAAAGTTCATAAATTTCAAAACTTTACATCTTTTTGTAAGAAGTCCGAACTATTCCTCACATCATTGGAGCTCCGTGGATGATGAGTCGTCAGAGTAGATGCTTCAGATGATAAGTAACCCGGAAAGCTTGGTTTTGGAATGCTTCCTCCTGCATAGAGAAGCCATAGCTTCAACAATTCTTTAGGCAATAAAAGGAAAATGCAGGAAACAGTTACATATCAACAACAACAATTCTCATTCTGCTGCTATTATCTATCTTCCCAACTCTGAACTCAACATGAATCTACTTGAATAACACTTTTTCACTGCTTTGCTGCTATACAGAATCCATGATCAACTATCTACAAGAATTCTGCGGCTCCATTCCCATTCATCAGCAGTTCAAAATTAGCTCTCTTTATATATATACATATACATATATTTGAAGTTATATATGGAATCAATTAATTCAGAATACAAAACCCAATTTCAGAAATTCAAAAACCCATACAGCCCACATCCATTTTACTTCAATTCTATAGCATGTTAGAAGTAGCTAAATAATTCTCCAATGATGCTCAAACGGAAAACCCTCAAACAATTAAGCATTATATGTATGAATTCATGCATGCCCCAAACTCAATATATAGATAAAATAGTAAATAGTCTCCCACGGATTGGGAACCAAAAAAATTACAAAAAAAAAAAAAAAAAAAAAGAAAATTTATGGGTCAGGGTTTAAAGAAGAAACAGACCTATCTCAGAAGTAGGAACACTGTATCTCCAGTAGGGATCCGCCATTGAATAATTTATTGAAGAATTTTCATGAAAAAAATTCTGCCTTTCTTGAAGGGAATGGCTAGCAACGACGTCGTATAATCTAATAATATTGCTCGAATTCTGCCTTCGAATCGAATTCTTCAAATGAAAATTGCAAATTATATGTATATATATATTGGCGTTTTGTTGTCTTTCTCAGCAATAAAAGCGCGGTATCAAAATCGCGCTTTTATTCTTCGAACGAGCAGTGTAAAAGGCTACAAGGTACAGCTGCGCTCCCACTGCATCGCCTTGGGACTGCAAGACGACAGCGGACGTGAAATTCAGGTGATTTTTTTTGACTTTAATTGAAATGAAGTCTCTCAACTTTTTACTCTTTAGTTGTGTCCGTGTCTTGCTTTATGAGGCTCAGCACATTCCGTATTAGTTTATGCTGGGATTGAAGAGACTGAAGTAATTTGCTTACTCTACACAATTAAAAGTTTCAATTTTGAGGCCCTCCAAGGATAGATTTTGGTGGGTTTCTCTTACTTTTAAGTTTTTTGAGATTATGTTTGTGGGTTTTCTTTTTAGAATTGTTTTGCCTGTTGGATGAATTGCCTTAATGGGTACCTCACTCGAATTCAATGCATAGTTTTGACAAAGAAGAAAACTGGTGCATATGAATTTGTAGCTCTGTGGGTAGTGGCAGAGCTTTAGAGTTTAGAGGTTTGGCTTCAAAAACAGAATCTTTTTGAATTTCAAGGAAGAGGTCTTCGTGTTATGAATTTTTTTTGGTAAGCGGTTAGTTTGGCCTTCAGTTCAGAAATCCTTTCTGGGTCGTTTAGGTGATTCGTTGTGTCCTCTGGAATTACTTCCAGTGATTGAAAGAAACTGGAGATACTTCAATGCAGCTTATGATTTTTTTTTTGTCTTTTCATGGATTGTGATTCTAAAAAGTTGTCCTTTTAGAATAACATCTAGAGGATGGATAATGAGATCTTTTCCTTTTGGATTTGCATCTTTACATCCTAGAATTTCCAGAAATTGCTGCAGATAAGGGATTGTAAGCAACAGCAGCTTGAGTATGGCTTATGCAGGCGCAGCTTTAGGTGCACCAGCAGCATCAGGTGGCCCAACATCAATTAGACAAGTGAAACTAGACAAAGAATGTGAACTCCGAGTTGAAGTGGCAGAAGCACCTTTCCGCCTTCGGGTTGTCAATGGCACAGCTGAAATTTTTGGCACTGAAATTCCTCCTGAAATCTGGATTTCTTTCACTCCAAGACTCAAATTTGCTGTACGAAATTTAATAATTTTTTATGCAGTCATGTCCTTCTTTTGTATTCATGATTGATACTTGCATTGATGTTGGAATGTTAAATATCACGACCTGATGTTTGATAAGTTTTATGTCTTTTTCTCCCAATTATTAAATTCATAGATGCTCGATTTTTGTGTTGTATGATTCCAAGTATGTGTAAGTTTTTTTTTTTTTATCATAGTTGGAAATTTTGTTTTATCAGCTCTTTTATACTCATTGATTTGAGAGAAATTCTGTTTAATTAAAAATTGAACATAATAATAGCTTTGTTCTGAGAAGTTCAAAATTTGTGCTAGGTTTTTACTTGGTATGGAGCCACAATTGAAATGGATGGTACCACTGAGACAGATTATACAGCAGATGAGGTATGCTGCTTTGTTACCCCCTTACCTCATATTATGTTACATGAGTTTGTGTATGAGTATCAGGTGTTGGCATGTCTTGTTGTATCGACTTCATTTTTTTGCCATAATCTATTAGTTTTAGATGTTTCCTATTGATTTGGGAAAAAAATCGACAGTTAACAGCATGCATAGATAGTGTTATGGATGTGGAGTATTTCTCTACAAAATGGAGATTTTTCGAACTTTTTTATTTTTTATTTTTTTTCCAAACAAAAAATGACTTTTAAAAGCATGTACACATAGTTTTTTTCAGAAATCAAAATTTTCTTTCGAAAACCTAGGCTATAGCCTAGATCTTTCCAACTATTTATCTTTTCATTTTTTGCCATTACGTTGGGAACCAAAATCAGACTATTAACAGCATACATACAAGTTTTTTAGAATTCACAATTTTCTCCTGAAAATCCAATGTATAGCCCACAAAAATGGAGAATTTTTCCAACTTTTTCTTTTTTTTTTTTTTCCATAAACAATATATTAGCTTACATGTTTTCTTTTGAGTCAGGAACGAAAAGCAGACTAAAAATATGCTTAGATAGTTTGTCTGAAATTCGTGTTTGCTTACATGTCCTTTAGAAGTTATTGAGTAAGTTCTTCAGGAGATTTACAGAAGTTCATGTTGCATAGCCTCTAAACAAAATGTATTCCTTTGTCTAAAGATATTCTAGTTTGTTTAGTTTGTCGTTTTCATTTAGCCGACCCCCACATAGTGGGATAAAGGCTTAGTTGTTGTTGTAGTTCGAAGTTTTCATTTCTTTGACAAATTGGGTTTTGTAATCTTCGATTCTAGACACCAATGATTAGCTATGTAAATGTGCATGCGGTACTAGATGCACGAAGGAATCAGGCAAAAGCTTCACCAAGGGACTCTGATGCTTCTCAGGTACTGTTTTGTTTATCCTTTTCCTATAAAGAGAATTCAGGAAATCATTCCCCTTTACTGGTGAATTTTTGGCAGTTTAGAACCATTTATTCTTTGTGTATGCATCAATATGCATATTTATATGTGTGTTTCTGTACAAAGGTTTACATGAATATATTCGTATGCCCATGAAATGTTAGAAATTAATTTTGGCATGATTTCTATTAGTCATGGGAATTTGTTTCTACGAGAGGTATCCTATTGCAATTTTGTTTTCCAATTGATGTAGGAATTCTTATGGATTTTAATCTAAGTAACACTTCCAAGGAACATGATTTTCTGAGAAGAAAATTTGAATACATTAAGTCCATTCACTGATGTGGTATTTGTACGTCTGTGATCTATTGGTGCCAGAAAGAGTCTGCCTTCAAAATTAACTTTAGCTACTTTTGCATAAATTGCTGTTCTTGAATTTTTTTATATTCATTTTATGCATAAATATGTTTCATCTGCAGTTATCATCATCATAGTTGTTCCCTTTTAATGCGCAACTGCTCATGTGGGCTTTAGTCTGTTTCTTTTTCCATGAGATGATAAACTTTAACATGCTGTTCATTTTACTATGCTTTTGTCACTTCTTTGATTAGGGCCCCAGAGTAATTGTTGTGGGACCCACAGATTCTGGAAAAAGTACATTGTCTAGAATGCTTCTTAGTTGGGCAGTTAAGCAAGGGTGGAAACCCACATTTGTAGATTTGGACATAGGCCAAGGATCCATAACAATTCCTGGATGCATAGCTGCTACTCCAATTGAGTTGCCAATTGACCCAGTGGAAGGAATTCCCCTTGAGATGCCTTTAGTATACTTCCATGGACATCCAAGCCCTACGTATGAGCACCTAACTTTATCATTGTTTCTTGCCCTTGATTCTATTACCATGTCATTGATTTCATATTATCTGCTTGTTTTTAGCTACCTTTAATTTTTTACATGTTTTTTCCTGGATACAGTGCCAATGTAGATCTTTACAAGGTTCTTGTTAAGGAACTCGCTCAGACTCTAGAGAAACAGTTTTCTGGGAATGCTGAATCTCGAGCGGCAGGCATGGTGATCAATACAATGGGATGGATAGATGGTGTTGGTTATGAGGCAAGTGTCTACCTCTGATGCCATTTTGTTCATATGAAGACTGGTACACATGCTATGTTAATTTGTCAGATTTATTTATTGTTGTCTAATATGTCTGTTGTTTCCTTTTCTCCAGTTGCTGCTTCATGCAATTAATGAGTTTAATGCCAGCGTTGTTTTGGTATTGGGTCAGGTACTGGTTGATTACTGTTACAGGTCACTGCTTACAATGATAATTCTGTGCACTCTTAGATAAATAGTGTATTAAATGCATAGATTGTTATAGCTATGAATACATGGGAAAGTTGTCCGACATCAATCAATAAGTTCAATATATGTAACAGCTTGTGGTTCTGTCACCTGATGACTTACTTTTGGACAGGCTTTTGTCTTGGAATGGGTAGTCTATTATTTGGAATTAGAATTCTGACTGAGTATAAATGACCCTAAAAGTTTAAGACACATTTCCTACATCCATAGTTTCATGGTGCGGCTTTCTTACTAGAAAAAATGAGTCTGATAGAATGTTTTACTTTAAGTTTGTACATTTTGATTTTTTATCTCAGTTTTGATGCTTCAAACCTTAAGGGTACCTTTGCACTATTACTGCTCTTTCCACCTTTACCTTACCTTCCCCTCTCTCCACTACTCCCTCCTCAACAACCCCCACCCCAACCATGCCTTTCTCTGATTTTGTCTTGTCCTTGCTTTGAGCTAGACGGCAATGTTTACTGGGTGCTATTTAACCTAGATCCTTTCTTGGCTTCTTGTAGGAGAAACTTTGCAGCATGCTGAAGGATGTATTAAAAAACAAGCCTAATGTAGATGTGGTGAAACTTCAAAAATCTGGTGGTGTTGTGTCGAGGAACCCAAAAGTGCGTCAAAAGGCCAGGGGTGGTAGAATACGGGTATTGTACTTCTAAGCAAGACAACTATGATTCTAAATGTATCTTCCTATATAGTACGTAAATTAATTGGCATCCAAAGGCAGTTCTACTGCTTCACTTTATTTCGTCTTGGTTATTTCTTGTATAACTGCACTTGGTGAATTTGGGTTTGTTTGCTTTCTTGTTCCAGGAGTACTTTTATGGCCTAACAAAGGACCTTTCACCACATTCTAATGTTGCTAATTTCAGCGACTTGTCCATCTATCGAATTGGTGGTGGACCACAAGCCCCACGTTCAGCTTTGCCAATTGGTGCAGAGCCTACTGCAGATCCTACGAGATTGGTTCCTGTTAACATCAACAGGGACTTGCTTCATCTGGTTCTTGCTGTCTCATACGCCAAAGAATCCGATCAAATTATTTCAAGGTATAGGCCAAATGCTTGGAAAAGTTAAGTATTCTATTTTCGTCAGAATATGGCTACAAAAGCATAAAGCTATGTATCACGATTCAGATCCAACATACCAATGTAAGCAGCAATACAATGAAGCAGCAACACATTGACTAAATAGTTTAGGCCTATCATTGTTGCTATTACTCAACCCATATCTAGTCACCCGAAGCTATTCAACTAATTCTTGCATATCCAATCTGGAGTATGTCATTGAAATGGCGTCTCATTAGTCACGAGATAACTAGGAATGTAGCATGTGATGAACTCATTCTTGGACAAGCATCCAGTACCAAATGGCCAGTGGTGAAATTGCCTCTTTGCGTGCTGTCTACTTCTTTACCTTTCACAAAGCTTTCATTTCATCTTTCAGTTTCTGTACAAAGATGGAACTGAAAGTTGCCTTCAACCAAGTAAAACAATGAGTTGATAATCTGGCCTTATTAAGCTACCTTTTTACTATTTTGAAATCTGTTTGCATTCTGCAATTGTTTCAAGTATATTTTGGATAAAATTGATATTTTGTAAAGCCAGAAGTAGAATGAGTTCTCTCAGTCTGTTATGTAACTTTTTTGTTCTTTTCTTTTGTGTGGCAGTAATGTTGCTGGATTCATCTACATAACAGACATTGACATTCAGAGGTTTGAACCAAGATCATCTTCTCCTTTTGATTACTATGTTTAATATCTAAGATATTAAAAGGTTTGATCATTGATTGCTTCCAGGAGGAAAATTACATATCTTGCACCAGGCCCTGGAGAACTTCCTGGCAAATATTTGGTTATGGGAAGCTTGACGTGGGTTGAAACCTAAGATTACAAATGCATTAAACCAATAGCAAACTCAGTTTTTTTTTTCCAACAGCTACCATAATGGGTTAGAGAATTCCTGTCATTTTCTTTTTACAGTCAGTTGTCTGACTATGGGTGTAGTACTTGTATAGCTGATCATCTGGGCTAGTAAGGCGACTCGCATTGTCTATGCAAATTGGTTTGCTTCCTTCACAAATGACAATTTCTCTCCAATGCAAATTCATATTGTTACTTTAGACGGTTTTGTGCCTTGTGCAATTCATTGTTATGTAACGATTTCTTCTGTACGTTGACGTGCATGTGTGGCTGGAAAATATTAGAATTCCGGACTGATTTGGGACAGCTGAAAACGCATTGATTTTCTTCATCAGGTGGACAGAGATATATATTCTCAGTAGACAATGAAAATTTATGCCTGCAGGATCATATTGAAAGCACTGAAAATTGTACTCCCTTTTCTAATACCAACTCCTTGCCATTTGGCTACCTAATAATGATTGAAAGATCGATCTTAAAACCGAAAAACAGTAGCATTCTTTCACAATCATTCCTCAGGATCTGTTTTTGGTCACTGCAAGCCAATGTAAACCTAAATATTAAGACAACCAACACCAACAGAACAGATGTTTGTATTGCTTGTAAGAGTGCTTCAAATGAAGAGTTGGCCAATGGCCCCCCTTACATTTTATCTATGGAAAATGGCCAAACTAATAACTTTGGCTGGCTCCCTTGGCTTCCATACTTGGGATTAAGAGAAGTTTTTTTTTCCATTTGCCATTAGTGATATATTCTAATCTACTCTTGCTCTAACATCGGTTGATCCAACTAGATCACGAGATTAGAGGGAGAGAATCTAATGTTAAACTATGTATAGTTAGTGGTCTGAGTCTGACTGACACTTACATTTGTTCGTATTTGAAGCACGTTTCGACCGACCATATGTTTTTCTTCTGACCCATTCCCACGTAGTAATAAATTTTGAGTTGCTCTGATAAGTTATGCAAAGTACTTAAAAAACTTTTCATCTTCATAAAATTTTTGTCAGGTTTGGGACCCTAAACAAGAAATGGTCTGGGTCTGGTTCTGGTTCTGGTTCTGCTGGTCAAACAAAATTGTCTTTGGATTCTTGCTTCGATTTTAGCAGCACAACTCTGCACAGTTTTAAGACAAGAACCATGACTCGATGAGCTACCTTTCCTTTCTACTGCTTACTATACATTTTCTTCTTTTGGAACGATAAAATGCAGTGCTATAAATGAGCAAAAGTCGTTTTAATGGCTTTTGAGAATGCATTTACACCCCCCATTTTAAATGCAATTCCAAAGGAAACATGAAGAGAAAGAAACAGAAAATATGACCAACCAACGACCAAATAATGTTAATGTAATGTACTTTGTTGCTTGTTGTAGTGAAACAAGATGCTCAAAAAACAGTTGTATATATGGTGAGAACCCTACCATGATCCATGACTAGAGGATTAAATACATTTCCATGCAAACCCGGCAAGTTGTTTCTTCACTAAGGAAAAAGCAAAAAAAGGCAAGTTGTTATGAAGCTCCAATCAAATACAATGATCAATGAAGTGTGGTCCTAAGCCCTTTATTTTATTTTCAGGTCTGCTCAGTAGTGTCTTGAATTGGTCAGGTTGACCCTCAACCTCAACCTCAATGAGAGATTCTTTCTTTTAATCACTGTATCAAAGCAAGTACTGCTTACTTCAATAGAGATTGCTCACCAAAGAATAGCCAAATAACAACTAGCTATAGAGATTGAAAAATGTGTCTCATTTGGGAGGTTCAAGTTCACATCTTAATATAATCGCAAAAACTCTCGTGAAACCGTCTCATATGGGACGTGATACGTGAATTATACTTTATACGTTATACATTAATATTTAGTACTTTATATGTTAATACGCTAATTTTTTATATTTTATACACTAATTTTTTATATTACACTAATGCGAAATTCATACGCAATTCTAATATATGAGACGGTCTCACGTAAGAATGGCTTAATGTAGTTTATTAAGGTTTTGGCATTTCCTCTTATTGGTTTTTTTATATTGTTGAGAAATATGTGTTATTTTTTTTTTCTTTTCTTTGATTGAAGTAGCAGCAACAAATGATTTCGATCTTATGAGTGTTTTTTATATGAACCCTTTTGGTATGTTTTTTTCAGACAACATAAACTGTCATTCTTGCCGTGGTCAAGAAACAAGAAAAACAGGATCATTATTAATTTGGAGAATGTCATTCTTTCTCACAAGTCTTTGTTTATCCAGAGAGGAAAACCAAAAAAATCATCTCCATTGCAGACGGCAAAGCTTTGTCATTATACAAAAAGCTGTCCCTAAAAGCCGAAGCAAAGCTTACTTAGCTGAGCGTCATCTTTTAACAAAATGAGACAGTTCGATAAGGCTTACGCAGTTTACGTTAAATACACCGAAAGAAAAAAAAGGCAAATTTTCTTCATCGATTCATTGCACTTTTTTGAGATGAATCTCACATGCATACAACAAAAGTTGTTTCAAATTCATTCAAGACTAGTGATGCACAATATCTTGAAGAAGTTTGATTCTATATATGCACAAAAGAAACAGTACTCACTCAAGTACGAGTTCATCAAACATATCAAAGTTAACAAATGTTAGTTCATCGGTCCTTCAGTTTAATTAGGAAAATTTCCATGAAATATTCAAAGTTGGCATAAAAGGAAAGAAATCTTGTGTCCCATATCATACAGGAGAATTGGAATTCCAAATGGTTAATGGATTGTTATGTGTAGGAAAACACATGCATCATGCATGTAACAAATTAAAAAGAAAACTTGTGCAATATTCTATTTAACCTGGATTGTAGATAAGATTTTATGTCTAAAATTATCCTATTTTATGTTCAAAATTCTCTTTTTTTTTTTAGAATTTAATAATTGTAAAGTGATTTTATTTTTAATCCATACTTTTAGTAAAACTACGTGGTTTTGTACATGTTTCTTTAGTTAAGATATAATAGTCCATACATTTAGTAAAACTATGTAATTTTGAAACTTGGATAAGATTGAATAATTTTGGACATGCTTAATTGCTCGTATTTATGACATTTCAATGATTATCCACATATGCTTGGTTGCTGAAAAATATAAAACACAAAAATTCACTATACTTCTGAAACTGCAAACTCTGCATAAATGTAGACCAAAACAAGAAACAAATTAGTAACATTGAATTTCAAGAATTCAATATCCTTGCCAATACCTCAAGAGAAATAACAATAATATGTCTTGCTAAATGAAAATAATGCAAAAGAAAAAGTTCAATTTGGCCTATTATATCTTCCTTCTCTCCCTTATACAATAAATTTTGTATTTTAAATTAAAATAATAATAATAATAATAATAAATAGAATACTCAATAAGAAAAAAGAAAGAGTGAAAATGGGAATGGCAAATCTAACCAAACATGCCTTTAAACATTGCCAGCTGTTAAATAGATGCTAGTCCCAGTGAGGACCTGGCATTTCATCAGATCCAAACCTCAATGTACATTATAAGAATAAAATAATAGTGCAACACTACACAAGTGAGTAGTACTGTAGTAGTAATATTAATAATCCTATACTACTACACTCACTCCTATAATACTTTTAACTCAAATTAATTACTACTCACTGCTGATTCTCCTTCTGATGAACTGATGAGGTAAGAATCCAAGTGGGTTTTTCAGGTTTCCTTCTATATACTTACTGTGCATCTTTCCTTGTTCTTGCAATAAATACAGGATATATATATATATACAGTACTATTATTAATCTAGAGATTCTAGACCCTCTCCCACATAGTTGAGTTGAGTTGAGTTGTGGCACATATCCTCCTGCTGCTCTGTGGTTGTATTCACAGAAATTAGAAACAGGGACTTTTCTGTTTTTACAAGAGGTTGAAGAGGAAATGGAGGGGGATGAAATTCATAACAATATTGATAGCAGTGAAGATGAAGTATTGGGTTCTAGCTTGACCATGGAGAAAGTTGCTGCTGCTAAGAAATTTATTGAGAATCACTACAAAACCCAGATGAAGAGTATTCAAGAACGCAAAGAAAGGTGCTTTTTTTTTATTTTTTATTTTATTTGTTGATGCATCTTGCTTAATGTTATACTCATGCATATTTATACGAAGGGTACAGAAAGTTGTGTTGTTGAATATATTGAAAAGGGTCTCAATTAATTAGCTTATTTAGTACGAGATCTAGTGCTGTTATTAATCTGCAGGTTTTAGCTGATTTCTTGATGGAAAAATTTATGCTTTATTTATGTTTAATTTGTTTAGGAGTTCAAAACTGGAATTTGGTCCTTTTTCTCACATTCTAAAATGAAAAAGGAAACAAATGCTGGTTGACTTGCAAAAATGGGGTTTGTTTTGTTTTTCCTTTATTTCTCCTTGTTGACAAACAATGTGAACTTCCTGCATGTGGAGGTAAGCTTTGTGTGGCAGCTCTTTAGCTACAGGTTTTCTTTTGATTGTATAGGTCTGCTGGACTAATGTATGTGCACAAGGTTGTCAGATTAATGGACATTTTGTACTTACTGCAGTTTCTTTAATTTTAGAAGGAATCCCATCCCATGGCTAATTTGAGCTCGTTGAAGCTGTATACTTTAAGTGACACTTGCCATGCATGACAATCTATGAACATAAAATTTTCTTTGGAAGGGTTATTTCCAATCTTGTTTGAGGCATCAAGTGCAAGTTGTATAGCTTAAACGACATAGTCTAGTGTCAATAGACCATTATTCTTACCATGAAAGATTGATATTGCATAAAGCATTAATCTTTTCATAAATTCAAAAACAATGGAATCTTTAAACAGTGGTGTAGATGCAAGTTGTAAACTTGTGAGAAGAAAAGAAAAAGGTGAATGAGAGTTAAAATGCATTTTCTCGCTAAGGTGTTTGTGTGATGTAGCTACTAATTTGGATTTCATGCAAAACAATTAGAAATAGGGTGTACACTATTGGAGATTTCATGTAAAACAAGTTTGACAATGGCGACATTTGCTGCTTCCAAGTGACTCGGTGAGAATAACCCTACTAGCATTCAGTAGCTTATACGGCACATGTACATATGGAAAGAAAATATTAGCTTGTAGATGGATGTAAATGTGTTTCAAAAAAATAAATTTGTAAGGTTTACCAAGAGAAGCAAGAAAAAACTAGAAATATATAAGTAGGTTTCCTCTTCTTTAGGTTCAACCCTCTAGGTTACTTTCTTTGCATGCTAGGATAAGGTTTTTCAGTTAATGCTTTAAGATAACTCAATATGGTGAAATATAAGTAGGTTTCCTCTTCTTGAAATTTGATCCTTTTTTTTCACTTGATGATCTGGTTAGTTTCTTTCCATTTTGTAATCCTCTTAATCCTCATTGAACTTGAATCACTACAAACGCGGTCCAGCTTGCACTGAAGGTTGCCATATAGATGTGAATTACTTGAACTCATCAAAGCATTTATTAGCTAGGACTGCTCACTATCCCATATTGGTTATTGCGGCTGCAATTTTGAAGGCTGACTTTTTTGGATAGTGTAGTAGTTTTTCTTTTTCCTTTTTTTTTATCATTTTTCTGTGACTGAGTAGGATTATTTTGTGTAATTGAAAGAAGTGATATTCTTGGTGATATTCATCGATTCTATTTTTTTTTTTTTTGTTACATTTATGTGTGAATGTTTATGTATTCAATTTTATATTTGTCTTTACCTGGAATGCAACTCTAACTCAGGACTTTATGATTTCCAACATTTATGCTCCTACAATAGGCGTTGGGTTCTACAGAGGCAGCTAGCAGCTTCAGATGTGCCTGAGGAGGAACAGCTGAACCGAATCAAAGATTTAGAGCGAAAGGAGACAGAATATATGAGATTGAAAAGGAACAAGATATCAGTTGATGATTTTGAGCTTCTGACCATCATTGGAAGGGGTGCCTTTGGTGAGGTTAGTAGTCTGCCAGGCAAACAAAGTCCAGTACTATATGGACCTTGCACTGACTTCCGTATCTTCAGTACATCTACTTAAATGATAGATAAATGACCACATTATTTACAAGTTCATAAAATGCTTTTACCTACAATCCCTTCTCCTATTCTCTTTTAACTTTTATGAATTGGACGTAATATCTTCTTCAAATTGCTTAAGATTGTATGCACTTTTGTTCATGATACTCTTCTACATTTCAGGTTCGACTATGTCGGGAGAAAAAGTCTGGCAATATTTATGCTATGAAGAAGTTGAAAAAGTCTGAAATGCTCATGAGAGGACAGGTGAAAGAGCAAATTAACTTCTTTTGTTTGTAAAATATCTAAAAGTTGTCCGTCTGTTGTATCACTACTTATCAGCTCCTTTTGCATGTGTGGTATGGGAACTATGGCCCCCATTTGACCTGTCGAAATAACCTGGAATGAGATATCCATTTCAGCTTCTCTTTTACATTTCCTTTTTTGGCATAGAAAACCATAAATGAAGTACCTATCCCATGGAGGCCGTTCACCTGGAAAGTTAGGAGGCCAATCTTTCGTTTCCAGTCTTTTTTTTTTTTTTGATGTTTGTGTTTGTTTAACAGAAAAGGCTAACCGCCTTCATGGTAGAAATAGGAAGTGCTATGTTTGTTGCCAGTGACCAAATCACTGCGAACCTGATGCCCTCCTATTCCTTTTGCTTCTGATGCTACGATCACCTGCCTCATTTCTCTTGAAATTGTTTTGGTAGAGAACTCAATCCAGTTATGGATTGCTGCATTGTTGTGTGCTATATGTTTTTGACAAGGAGCAAAGAAAAAGTATTTCACTTTATAGTTGTAGTTTTGTGAATGGCTTTGGTATGGAATGTTCTACGTAATAATGAAGTTATTTACATATTGGAATTAATGGAAATTTATGTAAGGTATGTATCTTGGGTATGAATGACATCATACCCGATACAGAATCTAGAGTCAAAAGATAAAGGGGAATATAGGCTGGGTATTTGAAAATTGTCAGGTACTTTAATATCCTAAACCAGGAAATACAATGCTTATGTTTGGTATCTCTAGGATATAATCACGCTCGCTGTCGCTCTACCTCTTTTTATTCACTGAACATCTTTTGTTTGACAGGTGGAACATGTTAGAGCAGAAAGGAACTTACTTGCAGAAGTGGCTAGTCACTACATAGTGAAGCTATATTACTCATTTCAAGATGCTGAGTACCTATATCTTATAATGGAATATCTACCTGGTGGGGATATGATGACTTTATTGATGAGAGCAGACACATTGTCTGAAAATGTGGCTAAATTTTATATCGCTCAAAGTGTCTTGGCCATAGAGTCCATTCACAAACATAATTACATTCACAGGTGAGTGTGTGATGAAAACTGTTACTTTTAAAAAAAAATTATGAGTGAAATCAACTAGCCAATTTTTAATTATGTAGAATTGCTAATATTAAGCTGGTGTGTTTCACATTCTCTTCAGAGATATCAAGCCTGACAATCTCCTTCTTGACAAAGATGGTCACATGAAGCTTTCAGACTTTGGTCTTTGTAAGCCTCTTGATTGTAGAACGTTATCTACTCTAAATGAAAATGAAGCTATGGATGATGAGAATGTGAGAGAGCCCATGGATGTTGACAGCTGCTTCCCCAACGCAAGCAATGGCAGTAATTGGAAAAGCCCCCAGGAGCAGCTTCAGCACTGGCAGATGAATAGGAGGAAGTTGGTATGACAATCTGTTATCAGTATGCTGCATATTTTTCTTATCCAACTGGTTTTGCACAATATCTCTAGTTAAATAGTGCTAATGCCATGTACTGCCACGACTCATCTCCTAAAATACCACAAATAATCATCATTCACGTATTCACTTTGACTGAAATTCTTTGTTAAGCGGACTGTGAACAAGTCATTTTATCATCGCTACGGTGAACCTGAATAATATACAGATGATACTCCTCAGGCATTAGTATCTTGTAAGAAACTTCAGTACCAGCCAAAAGTCTTCAATAAAGTCTTTGACTGTAGTTGAATCATCATGAGAGTATAAATATCATGCTGCATATTTCTCATTGTATTATATCTAAAATTTTATTTTTGTTCTTTCTCCTTTCAAAAGGCATTTTCAACAGTTGGTACACCAGACTATATTGCTCCAGAAGTCCTACTGAAGAAAGGATATGGCATGGAGTGTGACTGGTTAGTGCAGTTTTCATCAAATTATATACTGTTTTTTCTCCAAAGAAATATCAATATAGTTGATATATAACTTATCTTAATTGTTATATGATAAATTATTTCTGTACTTTCTATTTTCTCCTTAGACTTTCTGTAATTTGCACTACCTGCAGGTGGTCACTGGGTGCAATTATGTATGAAATGCTTATGGGTTACCCGCCATTTTATTCTGATGATCCACTAACCGCTTGCAGAAAGGTAACTTTGGGATATAGATGTCATCTGAAAGTTTAGTCTGATATAGTAAAATATAATCTGAAAGTTTAGTTTGATATGTCTCAATCTCTTTCTACCTTTCTGAGGATTGCATATCACAGAGTTGAGTTGGATGAGACATTATCTGGGAACCAGTCGGTTTCTATCAAGATCCCATACAGACGATAAATTATATGCCATGACACAGATAGCTTAATTAACTCATTACCTGTATGTGATACTACTCTATATTCATGTGCCACAATAAACAGTTTGCTGAAGCATTATAAAAAAATCTTTAGGAGAGAAGCAATGCCTATTATCTCTGGATATCAAAGATTAGGTCGATTGGTTTATGGCAATTTTCTGGTCATATTTTAGTTTTTTCTTGCTTGTATTCAAATTGATTCTCATTTAATGATCCAAGCTGTTTGTTGTTACATGGCTCGTGTGTTTTATGTTAATTGTATTTTATTTTTTGCTTTGGGTTTCCCAAGTTATACTGCTGACTGAATCGTTTCCTGAGACCTGTTTATCAATGATTGTCAGATTGTTCATTGGAGAAATCACCTAAAATTCCCTGAAGAAACCAAATTGTCACCTGAGGCAAAAGATCTTATCTGTCGATTACTATGTGATGTTGAACATAGGCTTGGTACTGGAGGGGCTGATCAAATTAAGGTATGTTCCAGGTTAACCGCATTGCTACATTTCACTCTAAGTTTTCTGAATCTTGTTAACATCATGGAAATTTTTATCAGGCTCATCCCTGGTTTAAGGATGTTGAATGGGATAAACTATATGAGATGGAGGCAGCTTACAAACCAGAAGTTAATGGGGAACTGGATACCCAGAACTTTATGAAGTTTGATGAAGTAATTCATAACCCATCATCTTGCCTTATTTGCATATTTTCTCTTTGAAAGTGATGCACAACATTACTTTTGTCTCCTTTATACCATATGTTTTGCCATGCTATATCATGTTTTTCAGGAGATATTTCATACCTCTTAGGTCTTATTTTTGTGAAGATTCAACTCCTTTGATTTGGACAAAATGCACTTTGATATTTACTATGTGTTAGATGTGTTCTATGACCTTCTACTGAAAATATATGCATAATTTCAAAGTTAAAAAGTCTTGTTGGCTTGTTTAATGGAAGTAACAGTTGCTTTACTCATGGGGAAATTCTGATTTCTTACCTCAATTTTCCATCTGATGCTTTTGCTTCAAGGAAGATTTCACCTTTGGGTTTACAGTAAATTGCTGCAATTTATGTGTCAGACTCGGTGCTTTATCATGTGGATTATACTTGTCTCTAAATACTTCACGGCCAATTAACAAAAATTTGATTGAATGATACTTGAGCAAATTTTTTTTTGTATGCTTTTCTCGATTTCTGTACCTTTGATACATTCTTGGTGAAGGACTGCAGTCATGTAACTAATATATGTTGTTTGCACCAGGTTGATGCTCCAACACCAGCAAAAACTGGCTCAGGACCATCACGGAAGGTACCATACATTACATATCATCTTACATTGGTTGTTATATTTGTGTAGTAACTATGTTAGCAGAGATTGCAGTTCTTCTGTTATTCCAACTTGATGTACAGACCTGTAATTTTTATGCAAAATAGAAGCTGTTGGAGGGAAAAATTATTAGAAGTTGCTCCTATCTGACTTTTAACTCGTCATAACTTGCCAAAGTTTGTCGGACTTGAAGAATTTTGGTTCCGGTTGCAATCTACTGACCAACAAGACTAGATTAATCTAATATATGATGATTGCTCCATTTTATAGTTCATGTTTTGTACATTTTAAATTTGTGAATATGTTCATTCCGCTTTGGCTTTCTTCAGTATTTTGATAAAACTTAAGAATTGCATACATTTTTGAGGTTGATCAGAGGGTCTCTTTTTGTTCTCTTATTTATCAAGAGCTCCTACAGCATGGAAATTATGTCAAGGATTCTAATCTTTTTTTCGTCATTTTAGCAAATTTCTCCGAAAGATTTAAGTTTTGTGGGTTATACATACAAGAACTTCGATGCAGTCAAGACACTCCGCAATTCTTCTGGTGAGTAAATTTGGCTTTTCTTAGCAATAACCACCATGAAGCCCCTTTCCAGAGGAGGGGGAGGGGGTGGTGGGGGTGGGTTTGAAACACTTTTTGCACTTTAGTTTCACAAAATGCTTGTCCTTTCTTTTCTTTGGGGAGTTAATAGTGATGAAGCTTGTCACTACTAGTGTAGTTACCTCAAAGCTGAATTTCTTTTCAAACCGGAATTCTCAAATCAAGGCACTTTTAACTTGTTACTCTTGCAGATTTCGTGAGAAGCACATCGCCCAGACGGCCATCAATTGATTCATTATTCGGTGAGAAGCTTGGCTTTTTCGTCCTTAATTTCATTGTGCATGTGTTTGTTTGTTAGTTATAGTCTAAGATGATATATTTGCAGGCGAGTCCAAAGGGGATCATATCAGGAAAGGAACAGCTAAAGAAACAGATGTACAGATGATCACATCAATGGATGATACTATGTCCCCTTGATAATAATAATAAAAGTCTCAGCAAAAGGGAAAGGCTTACTGGAGGGATGGTGGCATAATCCTGTTGTATTTGACCAGGTTGCTCGCCCTTAATCAGCATTTCCCTATGAAGCAGCTGTGGATTTTTTTTACTTGTCATTAAATGTACAGTAATCCTTCTAAAACTCCATTAAGGTGCTAAAATGCTGAAAGTTTATAGGACAAGAGGACAGCAGCTAGGAAAAGACTTGTTTTCCATAGGTTTAGCCGTTTAGGGGTAGGCTTCTGTGGTGCTTTTGTCCTGGCTGCCCAGGTTGGCAATGGAACTTTGCTTTCTCTTGTGGCAGTTTTGGTATGATTTGAACTGATCTTGAAATCGCATACAAACAATTTGACTCTCTTCTTGGTTGCAAAATGGGAGGACAACATGTGTAGATGTTACAGCTCCTGGCATTAAATTTGATGCAATTGACAATTGGTTTTCTTTTTAAAGAAAATTGATTTTCTTCTTTGAATTCATGTCATGAAATTAATTGGATTTCGTGGCTAACTAGAGTTTAATGTTTCTCTCAAATTTTCATTCCTCACCAAATTTTGCAGATTTCTTTCTAACCTATGAAATCTTTTTTTCTTCCCTGGTTTCATCATTAGACATCCAAACTTAAAAAAAAAGAAAAAAAAAGAAAAAAGAACAAAAGACCTTGCTAATGGTAATGTAAACTTTGCCACTTAAGAAAATAATGGAGCCAGCATACAAAGTCTTCATGCAAGTGTAGCCATTCAGAGCAAGCAATGCACTCCACAAAACAAAGTATTCAGACTTACAATATAGACTGGTTAAAAATTAAAAGAACAATATGAGGATGTATTTCTTTTTTCCAAACCAGCAAACAGAAAAATTCGCAAAATATCATCAAACAACCTAAATAATATGTATGGTATCAGGTCGTTTTTCTTGTTTCCCTGAAGCTGTCGAACTTAATCAAATAACCTTGAGTTTTTTTCTTTTTTGTTGTTTTTTTTCCCATAAGGCTCAGGTCCAAAACCAGTAAAAACATCTATTTCTCATCGGCAGGATTCTCTTGCTTCTCATTTCCATCCTTCTCCGATACTTCTTTGTCCTCGGGTTTCTCCTCCTGAGCTTTTCCCGAAACAGTTAACTTCTCAATAAGGTTAGCAGCTACAGCATCTTCACTATCTCCAGCTTTTGCCTCTTGAGATTCTGCAACCTCCATGACCTTTTCTTTAAAGGCTTTGCAATCTGCAAGAACATACACTGCCCACGCATTAATGGATATTTACTTTGAACTAACACATAATGCCTTTACACAAGAATTATAATGGTTTTTTTGCTTGATATTTTTTCAGCATATCAAAATTTTCAAGGGACGCCATTCATTTCAAATATGCTTCCTAGTGTGCAAGTCAGACTGAGATGAAAAACGGGTTTCAGTACGCATATAAAAAGACTTAAAAATACCAAAACCACAAACATTAATCTTCCAACCCTGATCTCTTTCCAGCAAATTGCAATAATTTCTATGGAGCAGTTTAAATACTCCCCTTCAGGATACATGATCGTGGATACATATCTTAGTGTTAACTAGCAAAGAGATAGGCCAAGCTTCTGGAGTTGGTTTTGCAATAACTTCCTTTCCAGTAAAACTAGTGAGAAGGAAGGAAATAAAGTTCAAATTTTGTGATAGTCATATATTATGCAGCACTGAAATTGTGAAATTCAAAGCTAAAGGGGGACTGCAACAAAGGAGAGGAGGGGGCACTCTCTATTTTGCACAAATTTTGCTTGTTTTTAAGTTTCCATTCTTCCTCTCATATTCCCTCACCAAAATAGCTACTTGAGCTTAGCACTTCTTATCAAGACGCCAAGAAAAACACCAAATCAATCACAACTGTATTTTTTTTGCCACTTCCAAAAGGAAATGAGTAACCTTAACCCTATCTATTTCTTGCTCTTCCCATGAACAAAAATTCACATAATTGAGCTGGCCATTCAAATTCGTTGAACCACCAATTGATCATTTGTTGGAACCAAAGTAGCAATATTTGTTAATTTCAGAATCCTATTAATCAAAGGCTAGAAAAACAAGAAAATAACTCACTCTCCACAGATGCAAACCGAATGGCAAAAGTCTCTTCCTTTAACTCCCCATCAGCAAAATCAGCAGCATGCCACACACAAGACTTTTCATTCCCAGCATGCTCTTGAATTGTGGTTGTAGGAAGCACTGCCATCAAATATACCAATACGAAAACAATTTATCCACAGTCAATTCATAAAACCATTTCCAATAAACAAATATTCCCACAAATTTAAGTATAAAGGCCATCGTACCTAGATGATTCGCGCATATCTTGAGAGTCTTGGACTGCCTCATCACAAGCCTAACTTTTCCAGTATCCTTATGCTTGAGAAGCTTCACAGTACCCACTCCTCTCTCTTTCCACAGGTTCCCTTCCTTATCAAATCTATACAATTTCGCTTTCCTACCCACATGCAAAGCAAGCATTTTTACAAAAGTTATAATACAACATTAAAAAAAAAAAGAACAACCCACATCGCAAAATATCAAAAACAAACTCCCAAATCAATATCATACTATTCAAACATGTTTGCAACAACATTTGAAAAATCAAATATTTTTACAACACAAAAACCACCAAAAAAAAATTGAACTTGCATGGATAATGAGTATAGATTAATCCAAGTACAATTCTTACAGATCAAGCAGGGCTTCCTCGTTCTCTTCGCCAGTAGTGACGGCAACTTCTTGAAGTTTGACAATGGGGGCCACCTGGGCTCCGGTGTCCTCGTCTTCCCCAGCTGCTGCTGTACCTGAATCTTCCACTTCTTCCTTCTGAGCTGCTGTAGCTGTAACAGTTGGCTCTTCTGCGGTACTAGCCATTGATGAATCAATCTATGCTCTATATATTCTACTTAGTTCTGTACCCTGACTTCTCTTCTCTGTGAGTTCTGTTCTCTGATTCTGTGAGACTGTGTGAGTGTGTGAGAGAGAAACACTCGGCGGGATAATATGAGTAGTAGGGTTTTAGGGGCAATTTAGTCTATGGAACAAGCAAAGATTGTCTACGATTTACGATGGGTTTCTCAGGCTTCATCAGGACCGTTTATCTTTTCCAATTTTTGTATTTTGTTAAAGTTGCTAAAATAGTTGTTAAAGCTACGGTATTTGCACATGATAGTCCTCAAAGTTTTTATTTTTAAACTTTTTTGCACTGACAGTATTTTCTTGTACTTCATTTCACTTCAAAGTTGTATTTGGATAAGAAAATTTTGAATATCTCAATCCTTTATTATATTTTCTCTTGGCAAATCTTATGTTTATTTATGTAAGAAATCAAGATAAATTCAAAAGTTAAAACCCATTACATGTTATCAAAAATAAAGAGTGAATTAAAAATATATAAATTTATCACATTTTATTAGAATTATTATAAATAAAAAGAGTTTTTAAAAATTGGAGTTATCACATGGAATTGGATTCTCTGATATATGAGATTATCAAAATCTATCGTACTAATTCATCAAAATTTGTTTGACACATCTCCTTGTGATCGGTATGAGATAAATGCCTTCCAGTCAGGGAACGAAAACCTATACATCGTTGATTCATCGCTTAATATCCATTTCATCACAAGGAGCATTTGTGAGGAATAGCCAACCCAGCGGATCCATTGTTTATGTTGCAGTGCAATGCAGATGAAAAAGATAAAGCCCCCTGGGATTGGGGTTGTTGTCGATCTATCAGAAGGCATATATATTAATCTACGCTCATTGATGAGAGTAAGTTAGTTTGGGGGACTGAAGGCTATTCTCCGACGTATTGTTCCTCGTTATACTTCATGTAAGTGGCCCTTTTACGAAAAAACCTCTTGTTATCCATTTAAAAAAGGTCCCACACTATTTAGATATAGAGTTCTGCACTAGTTGGTCAGCACTAATTCACAAAAATACAAATTGAATAAGGTTTATATTACAAGTATACAATGTAAAATGATATTAGCTCAAAATAAAAAGTGAATTAATAATTTGAATATTTGGGATCTATCACATGTAATTAGATTCTTTAATCCACGTGATTGATGAAATTTATCTTAGTAATTTATCAAAAATTGTCAAGACTTTTGTCAATACTAATTCATAGAAATACAAATTGGATAAGACTCAAGTATACAATGTAAAATGATATTAGATCTAAATAAAAAGTGAATTAAAAATTTGAAAATTTGGGATCCGTCACATTTAATTGAATTCTCTATTCCATGTGATTCGCGAAATTTATGTTACTAATTCACCAAGATTTGTTTGACTCTCATCCGCCTTAATTCGCAAAAATACAAATTGGATAAATCTCATATTACAAGTGTACAATGTAAAATAAGACTACCTCTAACCATAATTCACAAAAATACAAATTAGATAAGGCTCATATTACAAGTGTACAGTGTAAAATAAGACTACCTCTAACCTATTACATCATTATTTTATATAACTTCTCTAAATGGCATCACTCAAAATAAATTTAAATTTGACCAGCCTAAAGATAATTATATCAAATTGATCCCCAATTCAACTCCTTAGTTTTCTCCTTAAAGTGGAGATACTATTTGCTATTAGATGTGAAAACAAATAGTAATTTTTGAAATTAAGTGAACTCTCAAATTCTAGTAGTGCATTAATTAATAAATTTAAACAACACAAAGAGACTTACATAGTTAATTTGTTAAAGTTCATTGAAGATTGCAAAATAAAAGTCCTATTTATAACAAGTTAGGCAATTACTTAGGTTGCTTTAAAATAACGTTGTAATAACTAAAGACTCGAGGGATCAAACTATCAAGTTTTGGGGGTAATTTTCGACTAATTTAAGATTCTAGGTGGTAATGTGCATTTTTAACCCAGAAAGAAAGAAAAAAATGTCAAAGAAAAGAAAAAAAAACAAAAACACGCACACACATACAGATAGGGAAAGAGAGAGAACGGCGGAAACGGGGACAAGCGGCGGTTTGCTGCGTCATTGGATGGGAAGAATGGAAAGTGAAGGAGCACGCAAAAGAATGGGTGGAGATGCTTTAATTTAATACCCATCTTCTGGGTTTGACACCTGTCCACTATCTCTCTCTCTCTCTCTTTCATTTTCTCTCTCACATTCACACACACTCACACAGTCACACTCACTATTTTTCTCTTACTGCTGTACTGTACTGGTCATTGTAATATTAATAATAATAATAATAATTTATCTTTTCTCCACTAACTTTGTTGCTCTTTCAAGTATCAGAGCTCCACAAAAACCCAAATAAAAAAATATAAAATCTTGTTCTTGTTTGAAGAAAATTGAATTTGAAATAAGGAAAAAGGAAAAAGAAACGAAAAAAAAAGGGAAAAAGGGCGAGTCTTTGCTGATGCTGATCACATTTTGTAACTGTTGTGTTTACTAAATTAGTAAGCAAAGCCAACCCATTGCTTGTTTTTTTCTGATTCTCTTCATGCTTTTCATCACTGTATGACCTCACTACCCGGGCATACGTTACAACAAATAAAAATGAAGTCTTGGGATGAGAAAGAGAGAGAGGGATTGGAAGTTAGCAGTATATAAAGCTTTGTGATTGTGAACAACTGAATGCTCACTCATCCTTTCACTACTCCAAACTGCAGTTTCTTGAGAGATTTGGTAGTCACTCTTTATCTCAACTCTCTTCCTTTCTGCAACTGTTCTGTTTTGATTTTGTTTAAGTACTTAGTATTATTTTTTAATTTGACTTTTTGGGTTGTTTATTTATTTATTAACAAGGGTCATAATTGTTTGAAAAGGAGGGTAGAGAAGAAAAAAGAGTCAAATTTTAGAAGAAAAGGTTAATAAGGGTTTCCTCAGATCCAGGGTACTCAAATGGTTTTTATGTTAAAAAGTGGACTTGCTTTTCAGGGTTTCCCTGTGAATACAAAGGACTTTGTTTTACCTTTCCTAGGTTCTATCACATGAAATCTTTTAATCTTTCTTCCTTTCATGTGTTTAATGACAGAAGGGTTGTGTTTAAGTTTGGTTTTTTTTTTCTTTGGTATTTCTTTGTACTAGAGTGATTGGCTGGAATTTGAGGATCTGTCTAGCACCATATGGGATGGACTAATACAGCAGAAAAATCCAGAGAAGAAGGAGATAAGGTCCAGACAAAATCTTGGTCTAACCTATATATGTATGTTTAATTTCTCCAGAAATGGTAGTTGATATTCACTTTTTTTTTTTTTTTTTAAATCTTACCAGATCTAACTACGCATTCCATTTCGAGTATATCATCACTACATTAAGGCAGGGAGGCATGAACCGCGAATTTAGAAATTTCAGTTTTTAGTTATGTATGGTCTGAATGGAAAATGGTCTGCTGAAACAGATTATTTGCTATCCTGCAATATTCTTGATAGTAGAGGAAGGTGATGAATTAGTTTAACAATGAAAGTTTCTGTAACTTGTACCTTTTACTCCTATTTATATAGGAATTTTGATGGAGGAGATTCGTTTGGCAGCTGCAGTGCCATTTAGGTTAGCTAATTTTGTCTGTGAAAGTCTAACAGTAGGAAGTTGTGTTGATGTCCCTGGTCTAAGGTTGATGGATGACAGAACGAGCTTGTTTTCTTGTACTGAGACTAAAGGTATGGCAGATTCTATTTCTGGTGGTAATGAGGATTGCAATTTTGGTGATACAGAGTGTGAAGCAAGTCTTTCAATGTCTTCTGTGCCTGGAGGGAATAGGAGCAAGGAAGCTTCCTTGCTAGATATGACTTCGGAGAACATAAGTAACTGGCTTGCTAGTGATTCCGTTGTCCGGGAGAGTGAGGAGGATGATTCCTTATCTTTGGAAGGTGACTGTTCCATGTCTGTGGTGAGTGATTCTAGCAGTATATGTGCTGATGATTTTTTGGCTTATTATGTGACTTCAGAGATAGGGACTACAAATTTTATAGAAGTTGAGAGGAGCATATGCAATGTTGAACGTGATGCTAAGGCCAAAGTTTTGGGACAGTCAAATGTTGATGAGATTATAAATGATTCTATAGCTGTTACTGTTGCTGTTGAGGAAGAGATTGTTGAAGGGTCAAGCTCAAAATCTTCTACATTAGTTGTTGAACTCCCTTCCCAAAAAGAGTCAAGTGTAGCAGTTGTCCGCAGTGTTTTTGAGATGGACTGTGTACCCCTCTGGGGAGTTTATTCTGTTTGTGGTAGGCGGCCAGAAATGGAAGATGCTTTTACAACTGTTCCTAGGTTCCTGAAAGTTCCTCTTCAGATGCTCATTGGGGATTCTGTAATTGATGGAACAACCAAGTGTCTGAGCCACTTGACTGCTCATTTCTTTGGAGTCTATGATGGCCATGGAGGATCCCAGGTCCTCTCTCTCTCTCTCTCTCTCTCTCTCTCTCTTTCTCTGTCATATTATGTGTATGTGAATGTGGGGTGTCGTGTGCATGTTGTGAATGCTGCCTCCTGTGCACCTACTACATATGTGCCACGGAACTAAGTCTCATTTGCAGGTAGCGAATTATTGCCATGATCGACTTCATTCTGTTTTAGCTGAGGAGTTGGAAGCTATTATGGCCAGACCGGGTGATGGAAGTAATAAGAATTGCCAAGACTACTGGAAAAGGGCATTCACCAATTGCTTTCTCAAGGTTGATGCTGAGGTTGGAGGTAAAGATGGTCGTGACCCTGTCGCTCCAGAAACTGTTGGCTCCACCGCTGTCGTTGCCCTTGTTTGTTCTTCTCACATCATAGTGGCAAATTGTGGTGACTCGAGGGCAGTCCTTTATCGTGGGAAAGAACCTGTAGCATTATCTGTTGATCATAAAGTAAGAGAAGTAAATTACAGTGTGAATCTATAAGTATTATATCATTGCTAATCGTCACGATATATTCCTGGTCTTTGTTAGCCAAATCGAGAAGATGAATATCAAAGGATTGAAGCTGCTGGAGGCAAGGTAATACAGTGGAATGGGCATCGTGTTTTTGGCGTCCTTGCAATGTCTAGATCTATTGGTATGTAAAGTTTAAAGTCATTATATCTTTGATTTCTTTTTTAGTTTCAGTATGCATTTAATCAAGGTTATTTTTAGGAGCTTTCTCTTGAAAAATATCTCTGTGACATGTTAATGAATTCCTGGAGTTATTAAAGGTATTAATTGCTCTTAGATAGGGAACTATGTTTTGACTATTGCCGTTCTATTAATGTATGCCCTTGATACTAGAAAAATAATAAGCATGTAATTATTGCAAGTTTTGAAGTGCAGTTTACACATTAAGGGGGAATTGAATGGGTTTCTGGTTGGCCAACTGGTCCAAGTAACTACTTTTCAAAGGTTGTTCCATACTAGTATTATTTTCAACCCAAACTGATTCAAGCCTGAATTATTATTGGCTAGAAATGTTTTTATGGCAATAGTTGCAGTTAGGGTTTGCTGAGCTTACAAATGGTAAATGTGGAAGAAAATTGTCAAGACTTACTGATTGAACTTGGAAACAGTTTATTTTGCCAAAAAAAAAAAAATCGACTTTTAATTTAACAAGTCATTTTTAATTTACGTCTTTTTTCTATGGGATTCATATCCTTTCTGGAGGTTCTGGGTTTTTGGGCTTGTGCATAATCAGTTTCATTGAGTCTCCAGGTTTCATTTTATTATAAGCGGGGGACGGGGAAAAGGAGGGGCCGCAGGGGGTGGGGGTTGCGGGTGGCTCGACTCCTAACCGGTTGCTTTATGGAAAGTAAGGATAGGGCTTGGATAATTGAAGGGTTACCTTCAACTAAGTTTGGGTAAATTTCTTACCTTATTAATGTCTCTGCAGTGTGAAATGAACTAGGGTTGAAGATTATCTTCAAATATAGCTGGACCATAAGCACTGTGAATTGGCCCTACCAATTGAAAGCTTTCAAAATTGAGAAAGAAGCGCACCTTTTCCTTCTTTTTCTTGGTGTATTATGTGTAAAACTGTAATTGCATTGAGATATTCTTCCCTTCCATGGCACTGATAAACAGGAATTCCTGTATAAATTGCCAACATTATACCTGAAGTGCAATGCACAGAAGAAGATCTCTCCCTCTCTCTCTCTCTACATAACACGCAAAGAGAGACATACGTAATGCATGCATGCATTAAGTACACCTACCAACTCTAGCATATGAAAGTACTTTGTTACGGTGTACCCATGTTATTTTATCACCCTTTTCATGTTCCGATCATAATGATATCCATGCAATTGTTCTTGCGAGCCCGTCGATAACATTCAGAAGCTATGCTGTTGGATTTGAAGATATGATTTCCTTTTTCCTTATGCTGTCGATCTCTATTTTTACCCTTCCACTTTCCCATTTTCAATATGATAACTGAATAATTAGGGTATATTATACGCCAAAATGCCTTGTTGAATGAGCCTGACAGAATCCCTTTTGCATCTATATTGTTTTATTTCATTGACATATTTCTTCCTCCAGTTAGCCTTTTGCAACAGTTACCTGGTTTTGATGTATGCTGCCTGATTCTAATGTTCGTTCACTTAGGTTTCCTCTTACTGTTGGTTTTTGTATTTTTCCAAATTGCAGGAGATAGGTACTTAAAACCCTGGATAATACCAGATCCGGAAGTGATGTTCATTCCTCGAACCAAGGATGACGAGTGCCTTATTTTGGCCAGTGATGGTTTATGGGATGTTATGACGAACGAGGAGGTCTGTGACATGGCCCGTAAACGGATTCTCATCTGGCATAAAAAGAATGGTGTCACACAGCCCTTGGCAAGAGGCGAAGGAATCGACCCAGCAGCTCAAGCAGCAGCGGAGTGCCTTTCAAACCGCGCAAGCCAGAAGGGAAGCAAGGACAACATAACTGTAATTGTAGTGGACTTAAAAGCTCAGAGAAAATTTAAGAACAAGCCTTAGAACTTATGTATTCCAGAATGTGGTTCATTCATTCCTAGGTGTACTGAAGCTTATAGTTGAACGTGGTTTATGGCAGCCCTTCTGTTTCTCCCAGGGCTGTGTGGGTTCCATTAGTGTTGTCTACATGTGAGGTGGTATACCCACAAAGTCAGAAGTCAGTCATTTGTGATGCCAAAGTTGAGCCTGTGTAAATTGTAGCTCCAAATAGGAATAGGAATATCAGGGAAGTTAAATGCTATTGGCAGCAATGATATGATATAAAAAAATCCGAATATAATGGTTAGTTTGCCTCCGAGTTAAATAGTCTCTGTGAGGTAAGTCAACTTTTGTATGACTTTGGCGAGGCGATGCCTTGCAAATGAATAGCAAACTTTAGTTTTTAGAGATATTATTGGTCATCTGTGCAGATAATGTGCATTATTTATGGTGCTTTGATTTTCCATTTGATGCATTGAAGTGGTTTGGTAATAATGATTCTTATGTTGGTCTCGTCTATCATTACGATGATGTCCTATGTGATGGTTGGTGGTTGTCATCTTGGCATGGTTATTGTTGCAATTATGAGAAAAGAATTTGTGGTGCCAATGGTGCTACTTGGATTGTGCTATTTTCCGCTTATAGTGTAGTGGAGATACGTAATCTATAATTTCTATAGTTGACTATACTTTTTGAAGAAACGTAATCAATAATCTTTATAGTTGACTATATTTAGTGAGATCAAATGAGTTTAAATCGAATTTTGTGATCAAAAGTAATCCATGTCACCGAAATCTACGAATTTGGCTTATATTATGATGATGACGTGTAATCTATAATCTATATAGTCGACTACATTTAGTGAGATTAAATGAGTTTAAATCGAATTTGGTGATCAATTGTAATCTACGTCACCGAAATTTATATAGCTGATTATAGTCAGTGGAATCTACGTCACCTAAATCTATATAACCGACTATATTTAGTGAAATAAAGATTTAGTCGTTATTTATATAATCCCCTGAAAATGCCCAAAAATCTAAGTTGACCAAATACAAGTACATTTCAATCTAATCAATTTGTAGGTTACAAAATTTTCTCTTCCTTATCAGTACATATTATTGGTTGGAAAAGTAGAGTGGGATTTAATTAATGTTGGAGCAAATGATTCAAGAATCATGAGAATTACTTTTTATCTTAGCACTGAAATTGGGAATGACTGCTGTTGGTGTTGGTTATTCTTGGCCATGCAGTACAGAATAAGAGAACAATGATCTTTGGTCTTTTTATTTCATCGAAAATATCTTGCAATTGTTGACCAATAAAATGTTGTGGAAAATAACACTCAATAAAACAACAAATGATGATGTTTGATATTTGTATATGGAAAATGTTCTTTATATACTGGCCTGTTTTACCAATATATATGTATTTTTCTTCAAACAATCAAACTCATGACTGATTAATGACTAGGTTACCTGCATCCGAAGGCACAAAATAACTCAAAAGATTTTTATGTTTTTTTTTTTTTTTGTCTCTTGCTCGAGGTATCTTTCAGGTTCAGACTCAGACATGGCCAATTATTCACGTTGTACAGTTCCAAGACATTGATTTGTTTCCAAAGCTGCAAACTTTTAATCACAATTACATCAAGAACAAATAAAACATTAATTATTTGACTTTTTACCCACTCTCAAGTTGCAGGTAACATATAGAATGATTCCTCCATTTGTGTTTTAACCAAATCCAACATATAATGTGTGTCTTTTTAACTTTAAAATTTTATTCCTTAAACGGTAAACCCACCCAATATCCATAATTAATTCACTAATTTGGCATTTACAAAACCTTCAAATTAGAGTGATTTAGATCATTGCCATACCCCCACAACAAAAATAAGGCCATACTAGTATTTCCTGTATGCTAGCTCCTTCACTACATCCGCAAGATTTTTCTCATTCTGAATGCTCTGAACCCATTTCGCATTAATATGAACTCTCTCTATGCTCTGCTTCAATGTCCTCGCGATGAAAGGCTTCATCCGGCTTGCAAAGAACTCCTCTACTTTTGTGGCCTTCTCATACGAGGAGAACTACAGATATTTGGGGAACAAAAAAAGGCGTCATTATAATGTAAAATGACCGCTTTATATTGAGATAGCAAATCAAATCAAAGCCTGTCATATGCATAAACTCACCGGTGACACAATTGCATTGATGAATATAGTTACTAAAAATCCAGCACCATAAGTTTTGGCAATCTGATCCCAGTTTTCCTGTTACGCACAGGGAAAGAGTAAGGCATACTTTACTTGTAATTGTTTTTTGCTAATTGTGTTTGTCTATAAAACAATGGAACAAGACAGGAGTGGAGTAGGCATAGTCTACTTGTACCAAATCGGAAGCAAATTCAGTGAACTGCAATGTATTGGTCTTCATAACAGAGATCTTAGTTCTCTATGATAAGCTCGTTTATAAGATCCAATTCTCTTTCTTCCATTGCCTTAATATATTAACAGCAGATATAACCAAAGTGCCTAAGTCTGCTACATTAGTCTACTTAGTGTCAACTTGAAAAAGGTCTACATAAGTATGCTATTTCTTCCCTTTTGCACCAATCAACATAACATTCTGTATGACAGCTAGTTTTACTTACTTCCAACCATTTCCAAGCAGTTTCACGTCCCTCTCTACTAACAGCAAGTCCATGTACAGCATCTTGACTTCGAACCTGGATACAATTTAAACAAAAAAAGAAAAGAAAAGAAAGAATAAAAGTGTTAAAATGCTTCGGTTTTTCTGGAAACTCAGAAGAGAAATGATTCCAATATTACATAATAACTAAACAATAACCAATAATACCTCAGAAGACAACAAGAAGTTGAGAACTTCATTAATAATTTCAGGATCTTGACATGACCCCAGGGAACCTACAAAATACAAGAAAAGATATGGTTTCCCCAAAATGCATTAACAGTCATATTTCAGCACCTGAACTGATCAATAAAAGAAGTCACCTAGTATCCGTGTCTTTTCCTGGCTGAGGTCAGTCTCTCTATAAACTCTCAGGAGGGAATCATATCCTGTCCTGTTTGATTTATTGACCTTCAGCATTACAGCCACGTATACAGCCTGTAATGAAATGGTTGGGGGGCATGAGATCCATGAGTAATGATGAATAGCATAAAACAACATCCACCTACAAGTATATCTTAGTACCCTTCTCAAATCCGGAGGAAGAACAGGAGAATTTCTGTCATCCAGAAATATGTGGAAGCGTCTGCTTGCTTCAATTTGAGTCTCTTCATGTCCAAAAAGAGCAAGTGCAGTCAAGAGTTCTCCTCTCAACATGGCATCTAGATGGCTTTCCCCCGGCTTGGGGTCCCAACCGAGTTTCCTGCAAAGTAGTTCATCATGCAATAACAAACCTTACAATGTTATCAATCAGATTGCATCTTACACACACAGATATATTTCATCTTTGTATTTGACAAGTCCACAGATGACTACCACATGTGCCAGGATATCAATGTGCAACAATATTGGCTGATCCCTTGTGTTCTTAAGGATGGATTCACAGGATCAAAATACCCATGTACAAAGCAACAATGAAAAAGAGTAATTATTGTGTTGTTTTGGATCAATATAGCTCCGAAGAGTATCTTATTATGGATCAATATAATTCCAAAATCTCTTAGCCATGATGTCATTAGATTCCCCAAAAATAATACTACTATGTGAACATTTACTCTTACAGCACAGGAGAACAAGTGTAACCACACATTTGCAAAGTCATGCACCACAGACATACACCAACATAATCATATACACTATCACAAAATGGTAGCAGAAGCTAGTAGCAGTGCACTTGTTAAGGAGTATACTCTGCAGAATACTGGAAAAGGTTGATGAAAAATAGTTTGATATCATCCACTAGCTCCGGGACAGCATCAGCACCAATTTTCACGACCTTGCAACTTATCTATGACAACACAAATGGAGAAAGAAAACATAAATTACGTTATGCATGATTCAAGAAAATAAATCAACATGAGGTCGAGAACATACGCTTATCAAGTTGGACAAAACAGTGTAGTTAATCTCCTCCTTGTAAGCACCCATCAAGGCAAGCAGAGAAGTTAAAGACTGGTGACATGCCATCGATAAGGCATACGAGTCATCCAAAATACCTATTTAGATGAGTTACTGGTTTTCAGCGAACCCTAAAATTTGATGAAATTAAGGCAAAATGGAAAGTCATCATATCAAATTTACCATATTTATCCATTGTTGACAAGCAATCTTTCTCGATTGCATATCTAAGTCTTGCTGACAGGTCCTCATCATATTTCACCCTATAAAAACCTGTTTGGTTCACATTGATTTTTACCCAAGAACTGGTTTTAGAAGCTGAGGCACCCAGCAAGTCCTTGATATCATGAGCTTCAGAGTTTGCTTGCAGTAAAAAGCTTTTACAAGCAGCGTAGGTGCCACAGCACAGTGTTACTGGAACAATCCACTGCCCACCTCCAGGAGAGCCACTCAGTAAAAAGTGTGACTGCCATTCATTGAAACAAAATAGTAAATGAAGCTCTAGAATTCTCCAAATATAAAAGATGCTAAAGAATAAAACCACAGTCAAGAGCAGACCTGCTCAAATTCCAATTTCTGGTTTTCCAATTTGACAGAGACAACTGGATAACCTTTTTGCTTTGTCCAGGAATTCATTAGCTTGTTCACAGGTTCACCAGACTCCTCCTCAAGGACAGACCACAAATCTTCTGTCTTTGCATTTGAACAAGCATATCTCTTTATGTATGAAGCCAGAGCCCTCTGAGTGAAGTTGTTGCAGAAGGAATGTTTGTCAAATGGGATAATTTAATATTTTTTTCTTCGGTAATACGTGCTAAATTTGGTAGACTCTTAAATTACTTTCCACTTGCAGTCACAGTGCTATACGGTAAAAGATGTAGTTGTAAAACTAATTTCAGTACATATAACTTTGGCCTAACAAGGAACCTTGCTTGGCAAGAGACTCCTTACATAAAACTTGTAAAATTTTAAGCCAAAACGGGTTCAAACAAACAAGAGAAAATTTCCAATGATATGACAGCATATACTTCCACCTCATAACAAATATCGTTATAAAGCAATGGAAAAGGAATACTTTATTAAGACACCAAAAACCAAAGAAGATGAAAGAAGAACCAAAACCAAAAAGGAAGAAGTGCAGCTCTTGGATGATTGGTCAAGCACAATCTCTGAAACTTCCCACCAAACAGACAAAGTGAAATAGTACAAAGATTAACAAGAAAGCACAGGCTAAATGAATCAAGTGAAGCAAGAGAAAAATTGACAGAATTCATTAAGTAAAATAAGAGAAAAAATGACAGAAGTCATTTAGATAACTAACAAGGAAAACAAGAGGGAGAAAAATCAACCTGAAAACAATCAGCACCAAGATAGCTCTGCAACATCCGAATTACAGATGCACCCTTTCTGTAACTTATTGCATCAAAAATCTCATCGATCTCACAGGCATGATTTATGTCTACCTGGAAGGACGGAAGATAAAATGAAATGAGGGGCCAACAAAAAGGGTTGCACAATACAACAGTGTGTTCGCTGGGCTCATTTACCTCAATGGGATGCGATTCCAAAAGCCCATCCAAACGGAGTCCTTCAGTACTTTCTTCAAGGAATTGAGTCCAAATTTGCCATTCAGGGAACAAGCCATCAGCTGCTAAATAGCTAACCTGAATTCCAAAAGACGACAAAGATGAAAAAGAAAAGAAAATCTTCACAAATTATCCAGGATATAGATAATCAAGAGCTTATTTACACAGAGAACGCACCCATGTTGCAAATCCCTCGTTCAGCCATAAATGTGTCCACCACTCCATTGTTACTAGATTGCCAAACCATTGATGTGCAAGTTCATGGGCCACAACGGTTGCAACCTGAAGTGGAGACACAGTTTATTAGTTGCAGTAATGGAAGAGAAACTTCAACCATATAAGCAGAAATTCCCGCATTGAAGACATTTTACAGCAGATTTATGATACCCTCTGCTTGTTAGCAGCTGCGGAGTGTTTATCATCATATAGCAAAGCTGTCTCTCTATATGTAACCAGACCATAATTCTCCATGGCTCCAGCAGCAAAATCAGGGATCGCAATCATATCTAATTTGGGTAGAGAATATGGCACTGCAAAGTACCTAGAGGTTTCCATAGAACCACATTACAAAAGATGGCATGCAAACTCCAAAAGGGGTAGTTTATGATATATTGAATTATTAGGAAGTCCAAATTGCTAAAGTAGTTGTAAGTTAAAACTTGATAATAATGTAAAATTAAGGATATGATCATATCATTGCATTGCTAACATGTGCAAGTGTCAAGTAAGTTGCTTAATGCAGAACTACAGGAAATCCAAAACTAGATCTCATTCACTTCCAAAAAGAAAAGGGGGAATATGTGGGGCGTACTCTTTATATATACCAAGGGTTTTGACAGCAACATCTAAAGCAAATTTCCCTTGATTTGCCTGACCAACTTTGCAGTATACACGGACAGCAATTCCTGCATGATGAGGTATCTTTTAATCATGAAACAACAGAAAATAGATCACATTGTACTTGAAGCAAGAAACAACAACAACTAAGCCTTTATCCCACTATGTGGGGTCAGCATACTTGAAGCAAGAAAAAAGAATCTAATTATTGAAACAGTACCATCGGGTGTTTGATCTTCAACATAATCAAACAAACCAACAACAACTGCCACCAAGTAAGTAGACATGATTGGTGATTCCTGATAAATAACTCTCTTAACATTGCCATTCACTTTCTCTTCAACAACTGGCATATTAGATAGGGCAACAAGTTCCGATGGCACTTCCAATGTTATCTTGAATGTAGCCTGAAAAAGTGGATCATTTCAATATTTCATAAGCAACCATGAGATAGTAACTATGGCTAAACAATTGCATTAAACCCTAATTAACTACGCATGCCATCCAAAATACTCTCTTGTATAAAGTCATACACTTATAAACACGATGACAAAGACTGAAAGATGCAGACACTGATACAATATTATGCAACTTATGCCTTTTTCATCTTTGTGATGAACAAATCTAAGACAGCTAACACATGAAGTGCCAAGAAGAAAATGCTTGGCCAATAATATATTAGATGGCATGAAGTTAAAGACAGTGCTTGAAATAACTGGTGGACTGGTTAAGGTTCAGTCAATGAAGTTGGAATCTCCGTGAACTATAGGTTTGCAAGCATATACAGCGAGAAAAAAAAGTTCAAACTTGTGATGGAGACAATGTTAATCCTCTCTGTGCTTGGCAACAGGAAAACCAAATTCAACCAGGATACAGAGTTGGAAACTACTTAAATTGAGATAGAGAGAGAGAGAGAGAGCACCTTACAAGCAGGTTCATCCCAGCATGGAAAGCATCGCCTTGCATCTGCTGGCTCAAATTGTGTCACAGCCATGTTCTTCTTCTCCCCATTATGTTCGTAGACACTGAACAAAAGGAACTATAAGTGATGCGTAAAAAAAAAATCAACTAAACATGAGTTACCAAATACTGCATATTGTTTGCCCACCAAGCCACAGAGAAAATGCAAACTTTACAGCAATAAATAAACTATTATTGTGAGAAGAAATGTTAATATGAAGTCCACCCTTTTCCTTTCTGTACAACCTGAGACACCAATTGACATACACCACTTGCAACATGTATCGGACTAATACATGCATGTCCCTACCACATTCCATTACCATCTTCAAATCTTTCATGGAAATGTCTAAGTAAATAGAGCCCAACATTTGTCTGTACCACATGTTTAACTTACAAGAGATACTTGACCTACGGCACTGATGTTTTTGAGACTAACTTCCACAATGCCACACACTCAGTAATGCATAAATCAAAATATTTTGATAAACTACGGTGATCTGAATACTCTACACAAAAGTTGCAGGAGAAGGAATGGCAATCATAATCACTGCTTTACTTGACTGTTGTTGTTTTTCATAACTTGCAAACCACTGAGTAACGCCTTGATTGATTAGGTCATAATATGGCCTTGGAGAGAACAAAATGCAAAAACTTTGAATTTCTCATTTCCAAAGAATCCCCCTAAATGCAAAAAAGCTCAAAGCTTTGAACAAAAAGCATCATTCTTGAAACATTTTTGGTAATACAAACGCCTACAACAGTGCATAGATATTCATTATGCAAAAAGAACAGCAATATACCTCCTGTAAAAGCCTTTCATCCTATCATTAAGGGTTCCTTGAAAGGCAATACTGATAATCCCTTCCCCAATGGGTAAATTCTCCCCAAACTCCACAACCATTATCTCATCCTCTTCACACATCTCCACGTTCACCGCTTCCAAAACCTTCATTTTTACGTTTCAAATCATTAACCAAACTCAAAAACAAAAACAAATAAAAATAATCACATCATCACATCATTCAATCAAAACGAACGAACAGAGAGCAGCATTTAAACAGAAACACGCATCAGTAGTGCAGTCGGTAGTATGCACCTTGTTAGGGAATTTGAAATGAACAGACTTAGAGTCAACGGAGAGCTCGGAAGCATTGAGAACGATGAAGTTAGTATCGGAAACAACATCGACGGTGATATCAACGGCGCCGGTGAATTTGCAAGCATGGAGGTCGGGTTTTAGGAAAAGATCGTAACGTCTGGGCACCGCGAATTTTGGCAACCGCGCTTGTCCTCTGAATTGTTCATACTTTTTAGTTTCCATTTTTTTTTTTTTTTTTTTTTGGCTTAAGAATAATAATAATAAAATGGAATTCTCCTCCTCCCTCAATCACAGTCACAGTCACAGTGTTGAATGTTTAAAGAGTGATTGAGTGCGTATTTATAGTCTCAACTCTCAAGTGCGTCGCTGTTTGGATATGGCCATATCTGTACAGTTGTAACTTGTAACCGTGCTCCCACATTTTTAGTATTATTAAAATAAATAAATAAATAATAATAATAACACAAAAACATGAAACCGTTCATATATGAATCACGATTTTAACGTAAAAATACAAAAACTCTTATAAGATCATAATACTTGGATTGGATTATATTTTACGAGTTAAAATTCTAATTTTTTATATATTATACGTTAATATTTGATATTTTATGAGCTAATATGTTAATTTTTTATACTTTATATATCTTACATTAATTTGTTAATTTTTATATTATTAATATTTCTTAAAATAAAAAGTTTGTATATGAGACAATAATGAGAATGACTCTAATAAATAGCAATTACTATTTTAACTTATTGCTTAGTTGAGTTGATTTAATTATAAACAAATTAAAAAAAAATCAAATACATAAAAGATTAATTAAATTACATTTGCAAGTATGTTTACGGTTTTTTTCAAGAAAAAAAAAACTACATCACAAGGAAATAATTTCTACAAGTTTAATTCATAACAACAAACATAAACAAACGTTAAATCTTTTTTTACCTTTTTTTGGTTTCATCTTCTATGTTTGAATTATTACAAGCCTAAGAGCATCTCCAATGGTGCGCTAATATAGCGCACCATTGGCTGAACAGTGTATGGCGCAGCTCCAACGCTGCGCCATTTCTTGCGTCAAAATGGAGCGCAGCTACAGTGCTGAGCTAAATGTAGCGCAGTACTGTAGCTACTCTATTTTTTTTTTTTTTGCTTTTTTTAATAGTTATATAAATTGCAATTTGGTCCTTTTTGTAATTTAGGGTTTTTTTTTTTCATTTTAAGTTAGTTTGATATTTTACATAGTTCATTTTAAAATTATAAGTAATTAGTTATGAACAATTAATTATATTACTAAATTAAATAAAAACTATTATTAACTTAATTAATTGAAAAATATTATTAAAATAACTTAAATATAGAAATAAAATATTAAAGACGGGATAAAAAAGTTGAACAATTGTGCACTACAATTGTGTTTTTAATGTATGATTTAAATTATCTAATGTAATGTTTTTCTTTTTGCATTTCAATAAAAAGTGTGTCCTTATTAATATTAAGAAATTATTAATTTTTCATGACACTTGTTAATTGTTATTTTTTGTAATATTATTATTTCTTAAAAGCCAATGTCTTGGATTAATATGTAAAAAAAAAGAAAGATTGGAGGTTGTTTTGTTAAATAATAAAGTAGTATAAAAAGTAATAAAAATGAATATAAAATGAAAAGTATAAAGTAATTTGTATAGAATATTCTTTTAGAGTAAGAAATGAAGTTATGGTTGGAGTAAATTTACTGTAGCTACTGTAAAATAGAGTAAAAGTGCACTGTAAAATAGAGGGATGATTGGAGATGCTCTAACACCATCTCCAACGCTACTCTAAACGCATAGGACAAAGAACGCAAAATGGACCCTGCGCCAAAATTGCCTAAATTTTTAACGCATGAACAGTGCTGCGTTAAAAACTTTATATAATTGCAATTTGGTCCCTTTTTGTTTTTTCTAATAATTTTGTTATTATAATTTGGTCAATACATTTAGTTTAGATCATTTTAATATTATATTAGTAAATTAAATAAAAACTATTATTTAAAAATACTCATTAAATTTAAATTGTTTTTAATTAACAATAATTAACTCTACAACAAATTAATTACACTTAATTAATTGAAAAATATTATTAAAATAACTTAGATATAGAAAATGAAATATTAAAAACGGGATAAAAAAGTTGAACAGTTGTGCGGTATATTACATTAGGTGAAAAAACAAACTTGCAAAGAAATAAAAAATCTAAAACATCAAACGAACAACATAATATAATTCATAATTTAGTTAATAATCTGGTAGATCAGATCCAGATCCTCCGAGGTTGGTGAAATATTATATTGATTTGTATTTTTAATGTGTGACTTAAATTATCTAATGTAATGTTTTTCTTTTTGCATTTCAATAAAAAGTGTGTCCTTATTAATATTAAGAAATTAGAAATTTTCATGACACTTGTTAATTGTTATTTTCATAATATTATTATTTCCTAAAAGTCAATGTCTTGATTTTTTATTTTTTTTTATTTTTTAGTCCAAATCATTCATATTAGTCTTGCTCAAGAACATCATTATTGTCAACAGGGGTAATAACATTTACAATGTCTTGGATTAATATGTAAAAAAAAAGAAAGATTGGAGATTGTTTTGTTAAATAATGAAGTAGTATAAAAAGTAATAAAAATGAATATAAAATGAAATATAGAAAGTAATATGTATAGAATATTCTTTTAGAGTAAGAAATAGAGTTATGGTTGGAGTAAATTTACTGTAGTTACTGTAAAATAGTAAAAGTGTAAAAAAGAGTAAAAGTGTAAAATAGCATAACATTAGAAGGAGATAAAAGAATGGTCATTCATCTCTCAAAAGAAAAGAAAATAACCCGAATGTTGTCTATTATTCTCGACTATTCCAAACTAAAAAATTTGTGTCATAATTTACAAATTCAAATCCAAATTTCCCAACATAAAAGAATTAGAGAGTTTTTTTTTTTAATTTTCCCTAAAGAAAACACAGTGCTTACAAAGACCAACAAAAACAAATCCACCGTTTTCTTTTCTAGCAGCTGCAACTTCTTACAAACAGGCGGCGTTGCGGTGTGGGCAAGGTACTAGGGAAGGAGACCAACAAAGCAGAAACAGCTCAATGATGGCGGCGATATATCAGTAGTACGATACCTCCGAAGCGTAATCATAGTAATACAATAATCATATATGGGAATTCTAAGAGAGAAAAAGAACACATCTTTAGCAACTTCACCTTGTGCTGATCTCAGAGATGCTTATCACAATTGCTTCTACCGGTAATCAAGATTCCAACTTTTTCAACTTTCACATCGAACCCAGTTTTTTTTTTTTTTTAAATATTGTTATGCAAAGATCAGCCAAGATTGTAAAGGGTTTGTCACACACTTAAACCTTAAACCTAAGATTTTCTTTCTTCTGTTGGTTCTTGGTGAGTATAGGTGGTATTCAGAGAATTTTTTGAAGGGTCAATGGGACAAAAAGGAATGTGCTAGTGAGTGGCACAAGTACAGGGAGTGTTTATCTGTAAGTTTACTTAATTTATTAGATTAAGTTACTACTTATTTTAGAAGATTTCTTTAGTTGTGAAAGTTGTTTCTTGTGTTTTTCCAGCAACATTTAGATGATAAGCATTTGAGTCGATTCCTAGAAGCGGATGGCATTGTAGATTTGACAAAACAAGCTGATTCTAAAAGCCCGAATGGTGTTTCTAAATAATTTATTGAGTTTCAGGATTGAGGTAAAGTTGATTGCTGATGTTACTTCATGAAATTTGAATGCATATTCTATGTTCCTTTTTGTTTCCATGAACGCTTTAATACAGTTTATGACTTGGATTAGACTGTTGCGGGATTCAGTACATCTTTGCATGAGATCATCCTAAATGACAAAAAGGGGTATATGTTTTTGTGATAGTTTTACTGATAATTGGTTCACTTTATTTGGATTCTAAAGCTAGCAAGGCGATGTAGGATTGGTCATACATGAGAAATCAAAATCTGAATTTTAGTTAAGGAGACTGATTACAGAAACAGTTAGGAGAGGCTATGGGTAGTTAACCCCTTCTGAAATTACCGAAGTAGTGGATATTTTGATGCTAGATGACTATCCATTTGGACAATCATTAAGTTTGTACAATTAAGACTTGCGTCTCTGCCAGGGATGCATCTCCATGAAAAATACTGACTTGTTTTCTTAAACATGTGTATGACCTTGTTGCATTGTTTCTTTTGACCTGAATTTTGGAATATGCCAGCTATACTGTATTCTTATGTAGTACAAAGAAAATCAAAATATGTGTGCTCTTAAGGTTATTTATTTATTTTCATTTTTTTTCCAATGATCTGGGAATGTGATCTACCTTTTGGTTACCTCAACAGGGACAAGATGAAGAGTTTTGAAACTTATTCTTTTGGGCATTCTTTTATTCATTGTTAGTTTCTGTTTTGGCCAATAAAAGATTGATGCTGCTTATCTAGAAAGTTTCCTATTGATTATCTCCTTCATGTGGCATTCTAATGCTCAAAGTTATCCTTTAATGTTGCTTTTCTAGAAAGTTTGTTTACTGGTTCTGCAATGAAGTATTTCTCTAAAAGCTTATAAGTTTTTGACATATGCACTCTTTCCATGAGACTATAATGATTGAGGAAAATTAAGTCAATACGCTTCTTGTGCATTTTTTTCAACTATAAAAACGTTAGAATAATATATTCTTCCAAACTTCCTCATATAACCCTATTTGCCTTTTATCTGCAGTGCTTCATGTGTGTCAAAATATGATCTACTAAGGAAGTTGATAACTTGGCCTAATAACATGCCGAATCCATGTCCAAATTGAGATAGGAAAACCATATGATCTTAGTATAAGATTGTCTTGTACTTCTTTATCTTTGTTGCACCCCTTGCTGTCTCGGTTTGGCTTTTTTCAGTTCTTCTTGAATTTATTTCATCGTGTTGTATTAGCTGGGTTCTCATTGAAACTTCTGGGACTGCATATCCTTTCAGTTGCAAAATTGGCTTTTACCATACTCGATCGTCAAGTCAGGATATTCTTTTATAAAACCAAATTCCTTCCTAGGATACCACTGTTTTTAATATTTTCCTATGAAATAACTTTTACTTTTGGAAATATTATTCCTTACCTGTATAAGGCTTTAAATCATGCATTTGAGACTTGAGGAAATGTATCTAGAACTTAAGTTGCGTTTTACAGTATCAACAACAGTTAATTAAAGCTTTTCAATTCTCATTTTACCTTTATTTGTCTCTTTTTTCTCAAGATTTCTTGGACAAAAGTCCAGTTAGAGCTCTTCTGTTTAATTTATGTTTCTTTCTGGTTGTTGGTTATTATAGCAAATAGCAATTAGCACATCGAACAGTGAGATTACTGCAATATTGATAGTTTGTAATTGTGTTGTAACTCAAATTTCATTATTTTGCAGGACTACGAAGAAGTGTGCCGCTAACAGCTAATATGGATGAGATGTATGCAAACTAGTAATTCACCATCTCTGCCTTAAATGGTTTTCCTGTTCTTTTAAATTTTGATTGTTGTACTTAATCCACAAGCTTGTGTATGATTAAAACATCTCGCTGCTAGGAAGTTTTGAAGAATTGGAGGAAGAACAAAGTTGTAAGCTAGAGATTAGACCTGTTCCTTTTTTATGATTTTACTGCAGCAGTTTACAAACCAGACTGTTGTCCATGTTGTAATGAAGTTAGTTTTTTTTCCTGAAAGTTTTACTGACATCACTACCTTTTTGGTAACTTATTCCAGTTTTTCTGGAACCGTAACTGGCTCATTTATGCTATAGGATTATGCTTTTTGAGTTCAATTAAGTCATGCTATAGGAATATCCTTTTTGAGTTGAGTTCTTGGCCTTTTACTCTCTGAACTGTGCATCCTATTAGCAGTTCAGAGCAATGGCTCTACATGGTTTCATTCATTATTTCATTTTCACTAGAAGCATTAGTTAAACACTTAAACTGAAGCATCACTGCGGAAACCATTACATGAAATGTGCCATAACCACAAGAAATTCAACCCACGATTACATATGCATATCTGACAAGATTTGTGCTAACTATTTAGGCTCTTATTTTTGAAAACTGTCAGATGTCTCGCGATATCGAATTGAAGTATCAAGATAGCCACATTTAACCATAAGAGAAAAACAATGGACATGCTAATGACATTTTTAGCTAGCCAAGAAATGAACTTTTTCCGGCTAACAGGTGACTGCAAGCATAGGCATCCATTCACACAATGATACTCCAACTTCAGATAAATGTATGTGCTAGTCTTGGCAATTATAACTAAAAACATATGAGTTACATTAAACGAGAAAGTCTAACAGGAAATAGTAGATTCTCTCAAAACCAACCAAGGGAAAAAAGGAACTATGTTTTCCACTCTGAACTTCACAACAACAACTAAAACCTTTATCCCACTGAGTGGATTCAGCTCACTCTGAACTTCAAATAGAAAAAATTTTCTGAGCATTACAAAAGAGAAAATACCATTCCTCATCACTTGATAGGAAAATGTGATCAAATTCAATCTGTCCAATTGTGAATAATCCAGGCTTTCTTATTACAAATTGCAATGATATGCTTACTTATCAGTAAGGTGTATGTTCTTGTGATATAAACTTGCATCACCCATCACAGTGTTTCTTATTGAACAGGAAATGCACAACCATCCATTCTTCTCCATTGTTATACCCAAAAAGTTCTGCCACTGCAATGAAGAATGTTCTCCAATAGACAGTCCATTTCAGAGCTGAATCCTTTCCATATGTTGACTGCATTATCGGGCCTATAGAACTCATATTCTGATCCATTCTTTTAAGCCACTCCTCACTGCAAGAATACACGCCCAATGGTTTCATCAGTCAGTATTATAAACTCTGAGGATATACCAGTAACATAGCCCAGGGCATGCAGGTACAAAAATGGGCCAGCAGAGGTAACACGGACAAATTGACATTTCAGGAATGGAGTAGAATTTTTCAAGATACTTATCATTTACCAACAAAGTTAGCAACAAGAACCCTCAATGGATACCTTGTCTGAGCATAGTGTTTGCCATTGACAAGCCAATGATTCACTATAGAAACATCATCCTGCAAGGAAGCCAGTATCTTATCACTGAAACTCGTCCAACAAATTTACTACCGCCATCACCAAAATTTAAAAATATTACTGGAAAATGGCTATATGGCAAAGACCTATAGTCTGCAGTATTATTAGAACCGGGATAATCAAATGGAAAAGGATGCAACAAGGTTTTTGGAGAAAATTCTTAATGATCAATCTCCTTTATAAACTTTATGCCTTCTAGCACTGAATATTCACAAGCAGTTTGATTTTTCTTTTGATTCTGTGTACATGACAGTCAAGTTAATCCACAAAAGTCCATGACCCAATCTCTCTGAATATTCACAAGCAGTTTGATTTTTCTTTTGGTTCTGTGTACATGACAGTCAAATTAATCGTGCTCCTCAAATGCTGCAACTGTAAACATAATACTTTTACAGTAGATACCAATTCTAAACATGTACATCAAAGCAGTCGGAAAGAATAGCGGTTTTATCCTCAGAAATGAAGTGCTGGCAACTGTGCAAAGGGTGAACAATAAGGACTCTATTGAACCAAATCCAGAAAACAACTGCAGGATGAAGGAGGGGAAAGGACAAGACGATCCAAAACAGCAGTTAAAAATACCTCAATATGCAAGACCAAATAAAAAAGTAATACATCACAAATGCTCATGAGCAGAACTCACCTGAAAATAAAGGAGTAGATTTGCTGAAGGCATTGTACCTCCAGAGAAGAAGTACCTAGTAATCCAATCATCTTCACTTAAATCCTACACAACGTGCAAACATAAAACACAGTAGTCAAAGAGAAAAAGAAATTAGAGAAACACTTTTGTATTCCTTATATATGTCTGTGTACAAACCCCCTCCATCCCTAGCCATCTGCCCAACACGAGTTGTTTGAAACAGTTTGTATTCAAACTTTGCAAAAATTACAACCTCTAAACAAATAAAAATAACAGAAATTCGCGATTACCTCATAGTGGTAGGCGAATGCTTTATGGCAAAAGTGATGAACAAAAAGAAGACCATCTGGTTTCATCCATGCTGATATCTTGTTAAGAAGATCCCTGTAGTTTTTCATATGCTTTTCCCAACACCAAATAAATAAAATAAAATAAATTATCAGCAGACAGGATATCAATCACTGAAGCTAAAACTCTACATCAGGGCTAGAGAAGGCTGCACCTCAAACATTTCAATGGAAAATATTCGGTCATAGGATGCTTCCATTTCAAATGTACTAATATCTGCAACAATAATCTCGACATTCTGTAACTGATGATCCCTATTAGATTAAAATTTTGTGTTAGTTAAAATCTATCTCAACAAAATCATATACACATATAGGCAAAACAAAATTTGTACATTCAATGTGGTTCGTGAATGCACAAAATTTCCTTTTCAATTCGGATTAATTGAGTCATGATACCGTAAAATTGCTTGGAAAAAGTTTTCTGACAGATTTCTTGCTCAAGAATTAATAAAAGGAGAATCTTTTTAAGAAAAGATCCAGATCCCATATATGACCGAGGGAGTTTTAATGAATACAAGCGAAAATAAGAAGCTGGAACTTGATTCATATTCTAGAGTTTGAAATTTCCACAAGGTATACATCGACAATTTAGTCAAATATTTCATCACAAACAGAAGTCAACCAATAGCAAAAGTACCGGCACTGCTCCTCAATGTGTGCTTTCTGGGTCACTGAATTGCAAATCCCTGTAATTTTACAATTCCTAAAGTTTTGTGCTATGTACAGAGAAAGAGATCCCCAGCCACAACCAACATCAAGAACAGTATGACCATCTTTTAGTTGTGACCTCTCACAGTATAACTCAAACATTGCTTTCTCAGCATCCTCTAGAGTCTTTGAGCTGTCGGTAAAAAGACAACAGCTGCAAGAAAACACAGAAATCATATGGACTCCAAGTTTCAGCTACTTGAATCATTAATATGTTTTGAAAAGGTACTGGTCACTAACTAATTGAACATTAATTTGGTCACTCTTATAGTCCACTAAAAAGTGGTCAAATTGTAACATAAGGTTAGGATGCAAAAACTAATGTACTTGGCTTAATGGACTAGGTAAATATGAGTGTATAGAACCATAAGATATAAAAGATGAAATAATGTTGGTATCCAAAAAAACTTGCCTGTATTTAAGATGCTCTCCAAGAACAAGCTTGAAGAAAGTGGTAGGAAGCTCATAATGCTGAGATTTTGCATCTTCAGTCTTGATGGCTATTGGCATTTCTCTCAACGCTGCGAAAGATAGAAGCAATTATCTGTACTCTTTAGAAGAATAGAATGCTAAACGTCATAACCATATTTATTGAACAATAAAACTCAAAGTTAAGTGACATCATAGGATGCAAATGACTTGTGGATTGCACTAACAGAACAACTTGTTGAACCACAACCACTTGCCCAAAATGCTTGAATCCTAGTTATTAATACTAAAGTGAATCTTACACACTGTAACATCACAAAATACTTTGATGTCAGACAACAATTCTGGATAAAATAACCGAAATGCCTTGAAAATCATGTGAACAAGAGACCTATAAAAGCATACGGTAAACAGTGAGCAATTTCAAACAAAGGAACTGAACATATATATTGCGGCGCTTACTCTAGTTAGACAGTTAATTTAATAATGGTGCTACTATGTATTCAACCATTTATAATATGTGGTTAGCATAACCAAATGTTAACTTATAGTAGTACACTGTTGCGGCATTTCATCTTCATGCTATATAGCAATTTGACATGCTCAACTTCAATTGAATTAGAATAACATTAGAAGCTATACTATATTTTCAAGTCAATAAAGTTAGATGACTCCTTTATGGAACAAACATTTTCACTCCAATTCACCATCACTTGCACAAATATCAATCATGGTTGCTCGAGATTTCCATGATAGCACAACTCTCAATCATAATCAAGAAAAATCTTTGTGGGTTCAGCCAGGAATTTACTTTTAACGAGGAAAATTTTGATAAGAACCCATTCTACCATTCAAAAAACAAACTTTAAAACAATTACTAACACAAAAATTCGATATTTTTCAGAAATTAAGCAGCAACCCACAATCCATTTTCAACTTCAAAAGTTTCAGTTCCCAAATCTCATAAAACCCACATAAATTCCAATATGTGAAGGCAAAGGCAAAGAAAAGTGAGAAATATAAAGTACAATGCGCGAATTCCACAAGGTCAAAGAGCTGTTGTTCAGCAGTGGGCTTGTAACCGGACCGAAGACGGCTGGACAAAAGCAAACGAGTGAGTCTTCTTATGACAGCATCCGGCAACAAATTTCGTTCCAATGATGATAACATAAACCGTGCAGTTGCATCATACGGTGCCCGGATTAAAGCTTCCATTTTTACTACCACTGCTGCGGGCTCTTCTTTAGGAGGAATCAATGTTCACGGGGATACCTTTTGATGACTATATTTTAGCATTATATACAGCACATCAACGTGGTCCGTCTGACAAAAGAGGATATGCTGATAAGATGACAAAAAGGCGTGGTTTTTGTCGTTGTTAAGTTTAGCAAGGCGTGATCCTTTATCCTTTCTTGCAGTAATCAAGAATCAAGATTAATTTTGTTTTCGTTTCGCCATAGACACATTTTTCTTTGTCATTAGAGGGAAAGAAAATTCAAAGCACTAATGATGTTCTAAAGTATCTATAAGCCATTTTTCCTTGAATCATGCTCCAAAATGATGGTAGAATCGTGAAATGTGATTTATATAATGTTTTTTCGTATAACGGAATAAATTTTTTTTCATTAAATACAATAGTGAGATGTGATTTTACGTCGCCTAATTATATCTATATACCAAAATTTGTATTGGCTAAAAAGTGATTAAAATGGACATGGCTATTACCTTTAAAGATCATATGCCTACCAAAAAAAAAAAAAACAGAAAGAAAATGGAAAGAAACCAATACCGACACCTAAAGCCAACTCTTTGTAATGCTAGAAGACAAAAAGTTAATTATGCCGAGAAAAGGGCAAGAATATTGTAGTGAAAACTTCAAGAGAACAAAAGAGTAACAGGGTTAGATCATAGATGTCTGCGGAGAAAGTCAGAGATACTGTTACGTTCACCTAACAAAGTCTTTAGGCTCTTTACCAAGTAGATCATCTTCTCATAAGTTTTGGGCTTAGTTCAATCTTCTATGACATCATTTTCCTCTTGCAGATTAGATCATATCACAGTTCATTGTTCTGGTGAGTCTTACTATTCTGCTTGCTGCTATTGTTTTCGGGCAATTTGTAGCTTCTGAATTTCATGTTATTTGACTCATCAGTTATTTGTGTTGAGAACCCTTTTGGTTTCTTGTGGCAATGTTGAAAAAGGTTCTTGCTTTGATTACTTTGCATTTCAGTAAAATGATTTTTGCTATATTTCTTTCTCTTTTTGTTCATTTGGTTTCTTGAAAGCTTTAGGAAACTCGAGGCACCTACGTTTGAGCTCTTTGGATTTATTGCTGGTAATTTGGGACCTATGAATTAGGAAAATAAATACACAAACTGAACAGTACCATCATAAAAGTTTTTTTTTTTCCTCTTGTGGTTTTCTTGGGGGTTCGAAAGAGTTAAGAGGGGTGGCGCTAGTTGCATTAGTTTTGCTTGGAGTTTCTGCAACCTCCTGTCAATCATTTTAAAAAAAAATAGAAATGGAAGACTTTGGTTTCTTGGAAAGATGGTAAAGGTGATGCTTTGCCAGCTATGAAAACGATAACAGAAACGACCTTACAGTTGCACATTCTGATATTTCCGAACAAGATTAGTATTTGATTGGAAATTGAATTTCCTCAATCATCAATTTCTTGGGACATTTTTGGTAGGTTTTGTATTTATGCATATGGATGATTGAGAATATGTAGTGAACATAAGCTCAGTACTTGTGAAATGTGAATATGAAACATGAAGGTATATAATCTGAGGGAATAGAGAAAAGGGAGATTCCCTCGTTGTTTCCAGCGAAGATCCAGTAAAACTGCTAACATTGGTTCCTTATATTAATTGTCTTTGTTATGCGTTCCATTTTCTGTATTCAAGGAATATTACATATCAGAAGAACTTAAATCTGTCACTTTCATTACACTTCTCCTTGTGCTATAAATGTAGGAGGTTCTTCGCTGTTGATTAAAAATCTACAAGGTTCTTCACTGTTGACCGAAATATTTGGTTTAAAAATTTTCTTTTGCTTTACAGATTTAGTTCTCAAAGTAATACTGAGATGAGCAATGATAAGGATTTGTGCAGTGGACAGTTATTGCGTGATATTGAGGAAATAAGCCAAGCTCTTTATCTGCGCAATGCCCCATCTAAGGCACTGCTTTCGCAGTCCAAGCATCTGTTTAGCTCTGATAGTAAGACTATCGTGCAGGATGTGTTCCATAAGACCAAAAAATCATCAACTTGGTGGTGGAAGCCATTGAAGACTCTGACACATATTCGTAGTGATCGATTCAATTGTTTCTTCTTTCTTCATGTACATTCTATTGAGGGTCTGCCCTCCAATTTTAATGATCTTATTGTCCGTGTAAATTGGAAAAGGAAGGATGAGGTGTTCAGAACTCATCCTGTCCGAGTTCTCCAGGGAATAGCTGAATTCGAAGAAACTTTGATGCATCAATCTTCTGTTTATGCTAACAGAAATGGACCCCAAAACTCGGTGAAGTATGAGCCTAAACTCTTTCTTCTTCATGCTTCTGTCATTGGAGCTCCGACACTAGATATCGGGAAGCATTGGGTGGATCTTGCGAGGCTGCTTCCTCTTACATTGGAGGAGTTGGAGGAGGAGAAGAGGACCTCGGGAAAGTGGACAACAAGTTTTAAGCTTAAAGGCAAGGCCAAAGGTGCTGTGCTGAATGTTAGTGTTGGATTTTCTATTATGGGGGATAATCCATTTGATTCAAGTCATTTTTCGAAGGTTTCTGATATTACTGGTGTGAGTGGACAGACCACAATCTGCCTACCTGCAGATATTGCTAACATTAGCTATAACAGTGCTCTTAATAGTCTTGATAGTACTCCAAGAAAATCATCCAGTGAGTGTCATCATGTTTCATCACAATCATTAGATATGAAATTTCTTCTTGAAGGTTCCTCCGACCAAAAATCAGAGCTTGCTCGGTCAATTACTTTTTTGTACCAGAAACTTGATGAGGGAAAATTTGCGAATCTTAACGAGTCTGATGTCCTTAATGAACATCTGATGCCCCTGATTTCAAAGTCTGCCTCATTAACTGAGTTTGCTAGTGGAGATCCTGGAAAGGAGCTTGAAAATTCTGATTTCATTGTAATTGAACAGGGTATTGAACTGCCTGTAAAATATGAGCTTCAAGATGACCGTGATGGTTTTCCAAGTGTTCAGAAATCGGTTATTGAAACTGTAGATGTTGCAGAGATTTTCCCTGAAGATTTGACAAGTTATAGTGAGAATGTGGAGCCAAATTCAGAGCATAAAGTTGATTCTGATATCCTCTGTGGCAGTGCAAGGGATGGCAAGTATGACGAGAACGGTGAATATGATAAGGAACCAACCGGGGAAGATCCTGAAACAGTTTCAAGTAATTTCTCAACCTCCAAATCAGTAGAATTAAACTCTTTCCCAAATATAAGCCAGTTTATTGAGCAAGAGAATTACATGAAATCTAAACCTAGTTGCGGAGCAGGTAAGATGGTAAGATCACTTAGTATGGATGATGTTACTGAATCCGTGGCTAACGAGTTTCTTGACTTGTTGGGCATTGAGCACAGTGCCAGAGAGATGACTTCTGATAGTGAGACTGATTCTCCCAGGGAGCGTCTACTAAAACAGTTTGAAAAGGAATGCTGTGAATTTAGAGATTCTATTCTCGATTTGGATTCAGCCACAGAACAAATGGAAGTCACTGGTTTTTCTCGAACTGGCTCCGGACGGGTGGTGTGCTCTGACGATTTTGATTTGTCACTGGCTATTCAAGAAGCTGAAAAAGAGCATAGTAGGGTAACTCAGTCACTGAGAAGCAGAAGGAATGCAAAAATGCTTGAAAACTTGGAAACTGAAACTTTAATGCAAAAATGGGGTCTAAATGAAAAGGCTTTCCAAAATTCTCCCCAAACTATGTCTGGTGGATTTGGAAGCCCAATTTATGTTCCTTCTGAAGAACCTTCAGAATTACCTCCTCTTGGAGAAGGCCTTGGTCCAATTATTCAGACCAAAGGTGGAGGGTTTGTGCATTCAATGAATTCATCCCTTTTCAGAAGCGCGAGGAATGGTGCAAAGCTGATAATGCAAGTTTCTAATCCAGTCGTTCTACCTGCAATGATGGGTTCTGGTGTAATGGACATACTACACTGCTGGGCATTAGGGGGAGCTGAAAATATGATTGTTGAAACAAATGAAGTGATGCCTTTGCTAGACATTACTGGGAAGACAATGCATCAGGTCAGCCAGGAAAGTGAATGTAGTGCAAAAATGCTCAATAGGTTTGTAAACACCTTTATTTGTCTGTTGGTTTGAAGTTTTTTGGCCTGTAGTTTACCTGCTTCTATGCTGACTTATGCTTGATATTTCCTATTTGTAGGCTTGACCAACGGGGTCCACTTCATGACTGCGAGATCAGTAATCATTCATTTTGTATGCAAAAGATTGATAGGGAATTACTGTTTTTTCAGAATGCTCAAGGCCTGGGCTCAGGATCAATATCAGAACACCTACATTCTGATTGTGTTTCTTTGGAAGACCTGGTTCCTTTGGCAGTGGCTAATATTGAAGCTCTCTCCATTGAAGGCTTAAGGATTCAGTCTGGCTTGTCATACGAGGAAGTACCCTCAAGCATTAGGCTGCAGTCTATTGGGAACTGCATCCCCAAAGGTGAGAAGGTTAAAGTTGGTGGAGTTGTCGGCTCTTCAGGAGTCTCTGCATCGCAACTTTTTGATGTCAAAATTAATAATGATTTTAATGAGTTGATGAGACTTTCTATCTCCTTGGAAGAATGGATCAGATTAGATGCACTAGATATTGATTATGAAGGTGAAGTTGATGAAAATGTGCTGAAAATCTTAGCAGCCCATCATGCTAAATATTTTGATTTAGATGGTGTACAAAGCACAAAAAATGGTGGATGGATTACAACGTCAGGTAGTAGGTGTGGTTTGTTTGGTAACAACTTCATGTTAGCTCTTAGGTTGCAGCTCAGAGATCCCTTCCGTGACTATGAAACGGTTGGTGTACCAATGATTGCTTTCACTCAGGTAGAAAGATTCTCTATTCCTCTGCCGGAAATAATGCTGAGCAACACAGAAATAAATTTTGGCAACAGAAAGGATGATCTGAATGAAGACTTAGTTAAGGAAGGGACCAGTTTTCAAGAGCATTATACGAAGATCAAATCACAGGTCATTCCTCTTTTTAAAATCTCTGAAGTGCATGTTGCAGGTTTGAATGTTGAGCCAAATGATAGGCATTTCCTGATAACCGGAAATCGTTTACAATCTGGGTCTCGATGGCTTCTTTCTAGTGGTATGAATAGAACTAGCAAGAGTCGTTTTTCCAAGTCAAATGCAATAATAAAACCATCCTCACAACTTTTGAGAAAGCAGGCTGAGGATACATTATGGAGCATTTCCTCTCAAGCGCAATGTGCAACTAAATGGAAAGAGTTGGCTGGGTTAAATTTTCATGTACGCAACCCTGATATTATTCTTCCAAGTGAACCTGCTAGTTCTCTGAAAGCATAGAAGACAAATCCTGTTAATCAGGTTCATGGTTCATTTTACCAGATATGTTGTTGGGTAAAATATCGTTATGTTCATGTTAACTTACTTCACCAAAACTAGCTAATAACCCTTTTGTATTGTAGACATCCCTGCTAATCGCTTCACCTTGTTTTTTTTTTTTTGTACACATGTATGATTACCCCATGGTAAGAAGCAATTCACTAGGTTAATAGTGAAACAGTTGGATTATAGCCAAATAAAATGATAGGAAACTGTGTTGTCCTTTGCCTGATGCAAATATTCTCAATTGTTGTCTATAGATTGAATAAAGTTTTTTCTTTTATTTCATTAAAAGATCTTGCTCATTAAGGAGCAACTATAGTATATAACATCACCTACGCCATAGGTTTTGTTTATTGGTTATGGAACTTTTGGCTTTCATTGACAACACACAGTAAGTTTCCGATATTCTTCTATCTCAAATTGAGGATATGCCAAATTGTGCTCTTAAAACAATAAATCAGCTTCTGAGAACTTTCTGCTTCTCGTCTGTGCTGCACATAATACCATATTGAAATTCATTCCTTCTCTGAGCTTCTGTGATTGTGTTAACTAGCAGTTCTGAAAGTTCTATGAGCAGTTTGACATTGATTGTGTACAAATTATAAAGTTTGTTGGGTTTAGATCAAGCATGACAGTTAACAGCATGCAATATCATGTACTCATTTTCTATTTATTATCGTCTTGCTGTTCCAGGTGAAATTAGGGTACATCCATCATGCTTATCTCCTTTAATTTTTATCTTTTTCATTCTTTGGCCAGCCATGGCTCCCCCTTTCAGGGGATCTGTTTTGCACTCCATACAACTGTTGCCTGTTCAATGCTGCTCAAGCGCAATGATGAGTACTATGCAAAAAACCATCTTAAATCTTTAGGCTGTTTTGGCTCTTTATAGGAACTGGAATTGGATTGGAATATTTATCATACAGAAATGTAACCGCAATCCCATAGAAGCTACTTGCAATTTCTATGACAACCTTAAATGCAATTTACTGAACCTATACCCGTTTGATTAGTACACGAGTAGAGCATCCCACTATCTGGTTTGTCTATGTAAACTGCAAAAACAGATAGAAACATCTGAGAAAAAGAGTTCAAGTGAACTTCCAGTACTGAGGATGCTGCCAATGTTTTCGCGGTCTGTTGAATATTTCGAGCTATTCAATGCTGACAGTACCGGTTGCATGCGTAACATAAACCTTTATGCAGTAGTCAGAACTGAGAAGGGCCTTCATGGTTGTGGATGCCCTCATAAGTTGTTATTACATACTTTTGATCCTCTTTGTCTCTTTCAACTCTCTTCTTCACTGGGCACCCTTCAATTGAGCATCTATAGTAATTCCTGTCGATTACATGAAATCCGTGAATAGCATACCATGAATTAGCAGTGTTTATATCCAGAGAGGGTGTAAACAGTCATGACTTAGATTCTTGTCATCTTGCATGACTCAAAATACTTTTGTCTCTTCATTCGTATGGATGTTGGATTTGTAGACTAAAGATTGACTATTGACTAGCAGATCTAAGAAGCTTAATGAAATCCAGTTGTTAAGGCTTTTGATTATACAGCTTTGCCTTTCTTTACTAGCCTTATTATTTTACTTATGTCCAACAAAATCCTTTCCAGCTTCGAGACGAGAAAGTATTAGTTGGTTAATAAACACGATTTGCTTATTCTCTTTTTCCTTTATAGGAGTGCAATTTGGCAGTAATACAATGCAAAAATGTTTTTGTGAAGAGGATAAGCATTTGATGCATGATTAATGAAATTGTTCAATGTTTACTTAATGGTTGGTTGAGTCTACCAAAGAAATTCCTTGTGATAAAGACAGACTCAGAGACAAACGTGGCCAAACAGAGACCTACAGATAACTTTACTTTTCCTTTTTTTGGCAACAAAACGAACCCAAAAAGGAATCAAATCTAGCTACAAAGTCACTCAATTTATCTTGCTCGATCTCTTTAAGCTTGAAGGTTTTCCTCATCAAAGTGTCTTTCTTGTTCATGTTTTGTTGTTGTGGGCTATGGTTTGGATTCATTCAAGTGAGGACTATAGTAAATAGAGAGAACATCTCCTATGTCATATTTGTTACACAATCTTTTTAGGAGAAAAAAAAGGTTTATCTTGAACCTCAATGAGATTAATTACATATAAATTTGTACCCTTTCAAGAAAACAGTTCCATAACTCCATTCTCCCTTACAACTACATAACATTTGATCTATTATTGAGATGAACTGAAAGAAGTGAAGTACTTTGAAAAAGTTAAGTTTGTTGCACTTGCACATACTTTTTTCCAAAACACTAGTCACCATAGCCACAAAGAGACAAGAACTAATGCCCCAAGTAATCCTTTTCGCTTTAATTTGTACTGATTTAGAATTAAAAAATAGAGGGCACTAACAAAGTGCCGATGTACGTACCAAAGGCAAGGTGGCAGACGATGAGACGAAATCTTTGGCATCCATATGTTATACCATTCATTATTTTACCCAAAATGATGTACAAACTACACAAATAGAGGATGGGATTCTTGAAAGTTTTCACTATAGAATTTGTACAAGTTAATTTCGACCAAGTATTTTCGTTAAAATTTGCTGTTGGGAAACATGCCTTCGGGTTTGGTTAATAACAGAGTCGGCTACATAGATCAAATTACGACATTATAATCTATTGATACACATGTTTTCATTTATTTCCGTATTTTAATTTGTTAACGAAGGAAAAAAAATTAAAACAACAATAAGAAGAAAAATCATTCATTGTGAAAAGCCATGCATGATGAAATGTAGCAAGTATATATATACCTTGGATTTGGACTGTTCTTCACCTTCTTCTTTCCATACTTTCTCCATTTGAAACCATCATCTAATATTTCAATCTCGGACATGGTTTTAAATGCAACTTTTTCCTTGATTTCCTTTTTCTCCTTCCCACTACTCCCACTCTCTCCTGCAAACAACAATCAATCAAGTTAATGCTTTAGTTCTCTAATAAGAGCCATGCCTGCATTTATGTATGCATGCTTTTGACACATCTATTTATATGAAAAGATTTAATGCTTTGCCACAAAAGATCATGAATTGCATGCAATCGCATCATATTAATGAATACAAAATAATTAACTTGCAGGGCAGGCAGCTTACTGCTTTTAACAATGTTTCCATGCTGACTGCTGCTCCCAGTAGACGTGATCATGACTTTATGAGTTTGAACTTCATCGTGATCATGAGGACTTTGGTTATTATATCCAACTGAACCCATCAATGTTGGATCTTCCTCCATCCAATCATCGAGCTGGAAGAACTCAGATACCTCGAAATTCATCTGGTTGGCAGCATAGCCACTCTCATTCTGCTGGTTAACACCATAGCCAGTGCTCTCAGTCCCTGGTGATGAGTATCGGGATCCATAAGGAGGATTATAGTAATCATCGGATATTTTGGTGCTATAGGGATAGTAATTCCCATCCATGATAATAAAGTGAAGTATGCTGGAGTGTGGGGGCATGCATATATAACACACAACCATGATAGTATAAATTTTGATGATGGATGCAGAAAGGGATCGTCGCAAGTCCTTTCCTAGTAAGCTTCCTACCCATGTCCAAAGAAGCTTCACGGTTGATGGGTTAAGTCTTAAGGAGGGGTGGCTAAGAATGCTACAGAGATTGTTGGGCCCATGATCGAAGATTGTTGACATAATCTGATGATGATCTATGCTGCTAAGAATGAGATCGGTGACACAATTGTGGTGGGGTTTGGTTGAGACGACTTATGCGTAGACTTTTGCTGCTTTGTCTTTTTGGTTCTTTTTGTGGCATGAAATTTATGTTAATATTTATGTGAATTTGAGATTCTTGTTCACAGTCTCGTGCTTAGACTAACCCCTTTACAACGTTCCAACATTTCACAACTCCATCAAAAAAAAGTCTCCAAGTCATACATAATTAGTACTAGACTACTAGTATAATTTAGATATGGATGGATCATACTCACAGTCATACATTATCAGCATCGACTCTTATGTGTGTGTACGATGACTCCTATTTCTTCTCAGCCAAAAAGACCGTCGCCTGGCAGGAGACATTGCTTATCAAAACTTTTTCTAATTACTTTCAAAGGGTACTACTACTATGACATAATGATTTGAGTCCATATAATATAATATGTACTTGAAGTATATATGGGATATTGTTTTCAAGAGTTTTGCTGCTGATGATCAATACATAAATCATGGGCTAATTAGTCTAGGCGGCATGGTGTGGATTGGTGCATTCAATTGTACTGAGACATGCAAACTTGTTGCTAAGATAAAAGAATAATAGACGTACGAAACAAGAATAGTAATGTAATATTATGAGCACGAACCATATATGAATGAAAGGGCAAGAAGAAACAACATGGAAGAATCAAACATTGTCATATGTTTGGACCTAGTCGTTATCAAACATACATGCTGATAGTGGAGAATTGCTGCAAGTATGCTCCATTTTTTTTTTTTTTTTTTTGTTATAACTTTCATTTATACTTTTCACCTTCATTTCCTTATGTATGTAAAACTAGTTAAGTCAATAAAAATCTGTCCATCTATCTATCTAGAAGATTTAAATTATAAGTGCTATTCAGCTGCATGCTTACACATGGGATGCAGAGAAAATTATGCATGGGTGCAAAAGCTATGTATATATGCATGATTAATTTTTGGCTGCTAACTTTGTTTTTTCAAAAACATTTTGTAATATATATATATATATGTAGTGAGTTTTTACCTTCCTATATAAATAATTGCTCATAATCTTGTCAAGGGATTAAGGGAAGTCTACCTTAAACCATGAATTGTCCTATATTTGAGACTGTTTAGTAATTCAGTTATACATGCATTAGTACTATTATATGTTTAGTGATCCAAATATGACAGAGATCGATGAAGATGGAGAAATCTAAACTAAATTAAATGGCTGCAAATATATATACATATATATATAGATGATCTTGTTAGAGAGAAATGGTATACATGCAATCCAATTCAAAACTAAATATTAAGTAAAATATATAGTCTTTCTCCATTTTCAATCAAGAACTCACTCCATTTTCATGGGATTGAGTCATGGAATTCAAGAGTGGACTGGGAATAGAGCATGCATGTGACCATGGACTCATATATATATATATATATATATATATATATATAGGATCATTCATTGAAATAGTCGAGTCAAATAGTCAATAATGCTTTTCAACATATTCAATTAATAATCTCATTTTATAAATTAAAAGCCATTATTAATTACACTGTTTGATTTGAATAAAGAAGATGAACCAAATATTATAATTTGGTGATCAAGAAATATTCAGCATGTAATCAATACTATACTATTATATATACTAGATAGTTATTTAAGTGGATGGTTGACGTTTTAAAGAAGCCATGCAATCAATATATATATATATATATGGATCACTGCATGTTTCCAAGAGAGAAATTGACTGATTGAGAGAATTGATAATATGTTGTTGTGGGCTTAAGGAATGAAAAAGAAAGGATTCATTATTTTATTTTCTACCTGTAAATTGGAATTAGGTTGGGAAGCATAAACCAATTAATAAAGATGGATTGATGAGTTAAAAGGGGTCTTGTCAATGTTCATCATTCTTTCCAGAAATCTTCTTCTACTTCTTGGTCCTTAGCTTGGAGTTGGGGGATGAATTGAATGAATTTTCTTTCAATTCCTTTTGGTAATAATCTCAAACTATGAATGGAACACTTTTTGATTTTTTTTTTCTTTTTATAAATTCATAGATAAATAAAGTATAGCTTTCAAAAGGGGTTATTTATTTGCAATATAGTACGAAAAGGCTTCTTTTGGTAAAGGGTTTATTGGTATCTTTGATTTTCTTCAAACGCACTCCATCATTTTGACTGAATGGAACTATGGAAGTCATTCCCCCACCCATATACAGGAACAGGAACATTCAATAAATCTTTGCACTAATTGTGGTCTTAAAAATTTTTATTCTCATTCACAAGAATTTTTATTTTTAGTAAAATTACGTAGTATTATTGATGTCTTTTTAAGTGAAAGTATTGAAATTTTGGACAGAATAATATAAAAAAAAAAAATTAGACAGGAGGTTTGATTTGATAACTAAAAACACATATAACAATTTTTTTACACCCTAAATTTTGAAAGAATAATTTGTGATTTTATGAACAAGAAGTGTTGTTTATGCATTTTTCAAACTCCAACTAATGGCTTTCTAATTTTCATTCTCTTTGGAGAATTTAGGGTTTTGCCAAATTCAACATACAATCAATACCAATAAAAAGCTCACCTGTTTGTTGGAATATGTCACAAATTCCACACAAGTTTTAAAACTAATAAATCAAATTCAAATCACAATAAATAAGAGAGAAAGAGGGACGCGATTTTTACATAAAAAACCTTTCTATTTGAATAAGAAAGACTTAATTAAGAACATTATGTCCACTGGTTAGGGAAATAATAATCCCAACCAAATCTAGTGTTCGATTCTTGGGAATATATGTGAGGATGCCTGAGTAAAGTTATGGGCATTATAGACCATATTTCACCATATTATGGACCACATTTTATGCGAGGGTGTGTGAGTAAAATTATGGACATTATAGACCACATTTTGCCATATTATGGACCACATCTTGCCATTATGTTCGATCATGATTTTTAATGTGGTTCATATCATAAAATTTAACAAAATTTTTATATCGACTACAAGCTTGTCTCGGCATTCCTCATTTTTCTAAAATTAGGATCGACTACTTATAAATTGATATATTGCTTATAATTAGGCAAAGTTAAACCATCTACACTCAAATTAAACAATTAAGAGAAGACTACAAATTCTAATAACTATAAAGATATGACCTCAAACATTCAACAAATAACTAAATCTCAAACTCTCCAATTGCCGGTGGCATGATTGATCAAGACTGCACAGATTAGAAGTATACTGAAACAAATTCATCAAAAATTTTGTAAGAACTTAAGGAATTTAATTACTTACAAATTTTTTGATAATTTTCAAAAATTTTAATTTTATCTTAGTGTGGCAAATGCCAATAAGTTTGGGTCGTTATTTTGGGCCTTGTGGGAAGTTTTACATTCTTTACAGTTGGGTTTCATTTCAATTGGGCCTATGTTGCCTTGAAAAAGTCCTAGTAAATACCCAAACTAACTTTAACACTTTTGTGTTCCGAAGCTCCGCAGACAGAGACAGAAAGCCATGGCGCGGAAGAACCCGCCGGCCAGAAAGGAAACGGCCGGGAAGAAGCCGGACAGGGGAGAGAAGCGGCTAAAAGGTGCCGAGAGGTCAGCTTACTTCGCCAGGAGAGAGGCGGCTAAGGTCTTACGCAGCGTACTCCAAGGAGACTCTCGCCGGCGAGCTGTGGGCTCAATTAAGTCCTTAGTTTATAGCCCTTCTGTGAGGAACAAAAAAGGCACCTATGCTTTGGTGTGCGAAACCCTCAAGCGTAAGTTAGCAAAACCCACCACCCCAGTCCTTTTATTCAGTTTTGATTTTGAAGCATTTTCTTAATTTTGAGCTATTCATGAGGATGTTTATGATGATGATGTGAGCTGAATTTTTTGAAAAAAAGAGAGAACTTTGAAGTCTGTATTATTGGTAAAAGCAAAAACTGCAACCCCACCCTTTATTCAGTTTTGATTTTGAAGCATTTCCTTACTTTTGAGCTATGCATGAGGATGTTGATGTAATGTGAGCTGATTTTTTTGAAAAAAGAGAGAACTTTGAAGTTTGTATTATTTGTAAAAGCAAAACTTTGAGGGGACAATGGTGAATTAGTAAAGAGCGCACACGTTTAGATATTGGTACAATGCGTGAGGTTGTTGTGTACTTTTAATGTGTTTATTCATAAAATGCTCCTTTTTTGAGAAAACTTTACCTATAATTAAGGCAAAAAACGAAAAACAAATGAAAAGAATTAGCTTGGAAGTAGAAAGATGGAAACTTGAAAGTGTGTTTGATCCAATGATGTCTGTGGGAGTCGCTCCTGATCCCTCGGTTCGAATCTCGAGCCACTCTGCAAACAAGCCCAAGTTGGATTCCCTTGTAAATATGGTTGCAGTTTGAGTAAAAAATGATTTTGGTGGGAATTGAATTTGAAAAGCCATTGCACTTCAGGGAGCTTTTTGAACATCCTAATTGTATGAGAAGTTCTTTGACCTGTTTTTTTGTTTTTTATTTTTTGGAATAGATCTCCCAGTTATCAAGGATGTTTTGAGAGACGCTAAAGTGTTGAATAGCAAGTGGAAGGTATGAGAAGCTTTAGTACTAGCCACACTTGATATCTATAAATGCATTTTATTGTGTTGGAGAATTTTAAAATAAAAATTAAATGTTTATGCAGAAATTTTTGGAGTACATTGTGAGATATTGCTGATAATTTTACAGTAACTTCACAATTAACGCTTCACTAACACTGCAAGTGGCCTTTTTTTTTTCCCTTTTCACAGAGACAAGAAGAGTTAATATACATTATTACATATGACATTCTCTTTGGGCAGGTGGGTTTTTATTTCCTGTTTAAAATATTGGTGTTTCAACTGTTTTATTCTCTTGTGGTTCAGTGACTGTTTCTGTTTTGATATAGATTAATTCTGTCTCTTCCATTTCTATTGGTATCAGATTTGTTTGTTTGCTTAAGAAGTTCTTCCCTAAGTTTATGGATCTTTATGGATCTTTTTACTGTTGTGCCATAATTTATGGATCTTTTTACTCTCCCTAGGATGCTTCATTATCTGGGGATGCTGAAAAGTTTCTTCTGTTGAGGAAAGATGAATTGAAATCAGCTCTGGTTCACCTTTTAGCCGCTAAGAAAGTGAAGCACATGAAAGACTTGAAGCCCCTTTATAAATTTTCCGGTATGTAGTTTGACTGCTGACTTTCTATTATCTTGATATACATTCTAGTGTCTGCTTGTTTTAGTTAAAGCAACAAAGGCATAAGGCATTCAGCAATAAACTTAAGTATATTCTTCAATTGCAAAAATAACGTTGCCGCTCTTTATTTATAACGAAGAAAAGCATATTGTTTAAGGTTTGTTGTTTATCTAAAATTGCCTACGATTTAGGTCTTAGTTGTGGTTTCATCAAATTATTATCAATGGCCAAAGTTAGAAAAGGTTGACATATGTATGTTAAGAGATTAATTTCTGCTTATGCAGTATTTATATAAATATTTTTTGGTGACGTTGACTGCAGATGTTTCGAAGCCCCGTTATGTTCGTGTAAATACTCTGAAAATGGATGTGGAGTCTGCTTTACTTGAGTTGAGAAAACAATATGTGGTACAATCTCTAACTTACATTAGTTACAAGAAAATAATTTCTTTTTGCTTCGCTGTTGTATTTTTACCTTCTTATCTGAATTTGGTGCAAGTCTCTTTTTATATTATGATGTCTGAACTTTGCTGTATATAACATGATTTCATGGGCTTGCATGCTAATTCCACAAATGATTTGATTTTAAACTTCACCATCCTTTAATGAACTCTGAACTTTCAAATGAAAAAGGGGAAAAGATACAAACTTGAACCCTGAAAAGTTATGGGAGCATAGAGAAAACATCATTTTGAACATACTTCTAATGGTAATTATCTTTTATGCTATTGTTTTTATCTGTTAATTTTGATTTGTAGGTTCACAAGGATGATATGGTGCCCGGCTTGTTAATACTACCACCAGGTACTGATTTGCATAAACATCCATTGGTACTAAGTGGAAGCATTTTTATGCAGGTAAGGGTGAGGTGTAGTTTTGGAGTTCTTATGTTTTTATCTTAATTTCAAAAGTACAAAGTGTCTAAATTAATCTTCACTAGTCATATTGAAATTTTCCTTCTCTATGTTTACTAGGGCAGAGCGAGTTCCATGGTTGCCGTAGCACTTGGACCTATGCCAGGATGGTGGGTGAGTTTACTCGGAACTAGAAGTCTTGGATTTTCCGGAGATATAAATGTGGAAATGCTTATTTCTTCATGATGACTTGATATTTATATTTCCAATTTGCATTATCTATTGCTTAATATTTGCTGAAGGTTCTTGATGCATGTGCTGCGCCTGGAAACAAAACTGTTCACTTAGCTGCCCTTATGAAGGGAAAGGGGAACATTATAGCTTGTGAACTCGATGAGGAAAGGGCCAAACGACTAGAACGCAATGTCAAACTTGCTGGTGCTACTAGTATCCTTTAAGTTTAAATGACTTTCTAATATCCTCAACTTGCCTGAATTTAGTAAATGAAAGGCCAGCTTGGTATTTGTGCTCATTATTTGTTGTTTTCTATTTTTTACTTGCAAATCTTGAGGATTTTGTGCTCTCTAAGCTGAAATTTTAAGCATCACCTCAGTGGTAAATTGACAGGTCAATATGACGCAACGATTTCATTTTATTGGTCATTTTGGTACACATTGATGAACTTAACTTGGCCCAGATGTAAAAGTTAAACATGAGGACTTCTTAAACTTGAATCCTAAAGATCCATCTCACTCAAAGGTGATCTTCATTCTTTCTTCAATTACGTTTAAAAATCTGCAAAACTCATCAGTTTGAATTTGGGTTCTTTAGAAACTTGGAGAGAAAAAGTCTTAATAGCACAGGAGCCTGATGATAAAGCGGTTGGTATCTATAGTTCCTTGTGATCATAGTGCTGCAGCTGACAGATTCACTTTTTCTAGGACTTAAAGATGGATAAAGGAAATTTACTAGACAGATATTGGCTCACAGTTTTGTTGAAGCTAGATGAACAATAATCTTAGAACTAGGAGGCTTGTCAACTAATTTTGGCTGAAGGAAAACAAAAAACCATGTTATTGTGAAGCTTCTCATATGCAAAGCAACTTCTCTTTCTGATTCTCTTTGAACAATGCAAGTTTGAAAAGAAAAGGGCTTGTTTGCAGAAATATATGCCTAAACTACATTTTGTTCCCTCCCCTAACTTCCTTTCTAGGCAGATTTTTTTTTGCCTTTTCTAGTTAGTCTGGTATTATTATCACTTATCTTTACGTCTTTTCATTTTTTTCAGCATTTGGGTTTGTCAACCAATTAAGATGTTGCACTTTTTACAGATTCGTGCTATACTTTTAGATCCATCATGTTCGGGATCTGGAACTGCCATAGACAGATTAGATCATCTGCTTCCATCATATTCTGCAGGTGAATATGCAGCTTTAAGCTGTTCTGTGCTGTTACCTACCGACTCTTAACTGAGCCTTTTGTCTTTTTATTGTCCTTTCTTCATTGCATTCTAATTGTTAGCTATGACATTTGTCAGCACATGCTTTTCGAGTGGGCATCTTTTTCGATGATCTTAATCAGTGTGAATTCTTAGGGAATGTATGATCAAATGTAAATCAAAGTTGAGTTGTGGCCTCTTAAGTTTATATTACACTTCATTGCAGAGATTTGCATGAGACAATGCTGTAGGTTTATGAAGAGCAGATGATATCTAATCTTTTGGCTTTGGTTCAACATATGCTTTTGTGCTAAAGCTTTGAGCTTATCGTCCTGAGAAATGTAGGTTGTTGGCTTGTAGCGTATCTTATGCTTTCTTCTGCCACTTTTTTATTTACCAGGTGTGCATGATAGCACCAATAGTGATAGACTAAGGAAGCTTGCTGCTTTTCAAAAGAAGGCTCTGGAGCATACATTTTGTTGTAAGTCCTTATTCAACTACATCCTGGACTTCTGCTGCATTTGCTCCCTACACACTATAGTCTCTTTGAAGTCTTTAGTAGAAATACTTTGCAAATGTTTACATTCCAATTAATTAGGATGTGAGGATGGTAAATACCAGATATGATCAAGTGAGTTTACATTGCAAAAAATTGTAGCGTTCATTTGTCGCCAGTTACAGAATTCATTGTGTTCTGCACGAAAGTGACAGCTTTCTTTTGTTCTCATTTTTGTAGTTCCTGCAGTTGAGAGAATTGTTTACAGCACATGTTCTATCCATCAAATTGAAAATGAAGACGTTATCGAATCTGTTTTGGATCTGGCTGCATCTTATGGTTTTCAACTTGCAACAATTAATCCCCAGTGGCCTCGGCGTGGTCTCCCGGTTTTTGATGGATGTGAGTGTTTAATATTGAATTTTTGCTGGTTCAAAATAAGATTGTTTTGTTATAAATGCATCTTTCAATTCAAAAACTTGTATTTAGTACAGTTATGTTTGATTTTGCTGTATTAGCTGTTGTTTTGGCACTTTTTAACTCCTTTTCCTCTCTCCAGCACAACATCTGCTGCGTACTGATCTCGCCGATGATGGGGAAGGTTTTTTCATTGCTTTGTTTGTAAGAAAAGCAGATAGCAATCTTGAGAAATGCGTCGAACCTGCTCTAGTAACTTCTTCTGAAGATTTTCAAAGGAAGAGATTTTTTAGGAAGAAGAAAGATGTTGTAAACTTTTTCTTTAACAGTAGATTCAGAATGTTGTTATATTCTTCATTGCGTGTGCAAAATCAGAGATGTTGCAAGAGATAAACAAATGGTTATGAATTATTTTCCAATTCGTTGTTGCTGTATTAGCAATTCTTTCAACACCAGTTTTATCCATTAGATTTTCAATTTATGGATTTGCCAAAAGCATCCAAGAAATAGCTGTTCAGATTCAAAGAGTAGTCCTTGTTGACTTGTATAATAATTGCTAACACAGCTTGGAGCTCCAACAATCTTTGAATTTGTAGTGATTGGACAAATTAGAAATACCAAATTAACTAGCACAATACACAGAAATATATTGAGCCAAGAGATCACCAAAACTCATTAGCAACATTCATCATCATTAACACTCATAAACATTTCACATTCACAGTACAACTACTCATCCCAATACTAACTGCATCTAATCACCTCATCCATAAGACAGCAAATTAGGAACTACAGAAATCAAACACCCCATTATTCAAAACAGAGAAAGAGAGCATATTCTGAGTATTTCAAGCAATCTTGACCTCAATGGTCCTTGGCTTCTTGGGTTCAGGAGGGGGCAACTTCTGTACAGTAACAGTCAAGACCCCATCTTCACAAACTGCAGAAATGGTATCAGTATCAGCATTCTCAGGCAGAACAAACTTCCGCATGAACTTCCCCATTCGCCTCTCCATCATCAAATACTTAGCCCCCTCACCTTCTTTCTCCTCTTCCCTCTTCCTCTCTCCGCTTATGATCAGCACATTGTCATCCTCCACTTGTACTTTGATGTCCCCTGATTTCAGCCCCGGCATGTCCACAACGAATGCGTAAGAATTGGGGTACACCTTCACATCAGCAGGCGTGGCAGCCATTGCCCTGGCATCTCGAACGAAAGTTCTTGTCGGGGCATGGGCAGTAGTCTTATCAGAATCTTCGGCAGAAGCATCAATGGCGTGCTGGAGGGCTTGAAGAAGTGGCGCATCAAATCCAAACAGCCTTGCATCCATGTTTTTCCTTTTCTTCTTGAAATGGGATGATATCTATATCTTTCTTGTTGAGATCTTTGTGAGTTTTCTTGGATTGGTAATGATGAGAAGTGATTGTATGCAACTATATATATAAGAGTGGAGGAAGAAAGGAGGAAGAATTCACGGTGGAAGTTTCTTGAAGGATAGAGAAGAAGAAGGAAGTTTCTTGAATGTTCGTTTTGACCAGTTCTAATTCTATAAAGAACCAGAACATGCCAGAATCAAAATTCTAATTCACTTTTATTTCTGTCTTTTTCTTTTTAATATGGTTTTCTTTTCACATAAAGGCTTTTATTATAGTTTAGATACAAAATATAAATTTTAAAAAAACAAGTGAAGATGCGTGTCATAAGTCGCAACTATAATAAAATCTAAAATGTGTTAGATTTTAACTTTTTGAAAAAACATGTGCTATAAGTCGCAAAAATTGGTTATTTTTCCAAATTTCTAACTTTCTATTTTTCACACCATTCATTGTTAGCATATTGCCAAAAATAACAAATTTTAAAACTTGTTGACATAAGTTTTTTTCGTGATGGATTAATATTCATCTCCCCCTCTAACAATCGTACCCTCTGGTTTCTCTCCAAACCCTAGACTTTGCTCCCCCAAAATCTCTCTCTTGTTTGATTGCCAGAAAATGCAATCCTTTGGTCAGCGGCTTCTCTTCGCTTTTATACCTTGCCCTTGCTGATTTGGCGCTTGGAAACTCCCAGGAAGCTTCCTTCTCCATCCGAGAGGTCACCACGTGTCTGCAAATATCAATCAAGAACTGAAGTGAAGACACGTGTTTTGCACAAATCTTAACACTTAAGAATATTAAAGCAATTCTCCAAACACTTGGTAGCCATATGAATGATGCCTTGCGTGCTTTACTTATGTGCGTGTTTGTTGCTACATGTGTGCTACAAGAAGGTGGATAGAGTGTGTGAGTGCAAATGTATGAATGTATGTAAACTGTACAAGAAATATGCGTAAATGAAATGCAAGAAAGAAATAAAAAATGCATGTGCATGAGTGTGTGTGGCGGGCGCCTTGCGCGCCCGCCGTGTGCGTGAGTGTGTGCATGGCGGGCGCCTAGCGCGCCTGTCGTGTATGTGCATTTGTGTGCATGGCGGGTGCCTAGCGCGCCCGCCGTGTGTGTGTGTTTTGTGTATGGCGGGCGCCTAGCGCGCCCACCATGTGTGTGAGTGTAGTGTTAGTGTGTGCAGGTGTGATGTGTTAGTGTGTGTGCATGGCGGGCGCGCTAGGCGCTCGCCGTGTGTGTGTGAGTGTAGTGTGGCGGGCGCGCTAGGCGCCCGCCGTGTGTGTGCGTGTGTATGTGGTGCGGGCGCACTAGGCTCCCGCCGTGTGTGCTTGTGTGTGCATGGCGGGCGCGCTAGGCGCTCGCCGTGTGATTTGTGTTTGTAAGTGTAAATGTTGTGTGTGCAGGTGTGGTGTGTTAGTGTGTGTAGTGTAAGTGTAAGTGTGGGTGTGAGTGTTATGGAGGTGTTGTGTGATGAGTGACTTGTGAAGGCGCAGGCTTGTGAGGGCGCAGGCCTGCGAGGGCGCAGACCTGAGTGAGTGTGTGTCCAGATAACATCAAAATCAAACAGTTTCGTGACATTTTCCCCACTCTTAGCCACTTCTTAGACTTGTGAGTTCATGATCATTTATGTGCACAAGTCACTCACAAAGCATTCCTTTTACTCGATTTCTACATATAAAAACTAAGTATGCAAGACAAATAAGTCGGTACAACCCGGACTTATCAACGACGACCAATTTTTGAAACTTGCCATTTTGGCAAAAAAACGTGTGGTATAACTCACAAAAATTGGTCAATTTTCAAAATTTATAACTTTCCATTTTCTTCACACCATTCATAGATAGTAAATCGTCATTTGATATGAGTGAAAAATAGGTAAAAAAAATCGGCAAACGACGACCAATTTTTTAACTTGCCATTTTGGCCAAAAAACGTGTGTTATAACCCACAAAAATGGTCATTTTTCAAAAAAAAATTTGACTTTTTCCTTTTTACATCATTAATTAGATAGCACGTTGTCTATTGATAAGTGTACAAAACAAGCACAAAAACAGTCAATGACAACCAATTTTTCAAACTTGCCATTTTGGCCAAAAAACGTAAGCTACAACTAACAAAAATTGTTCATTTTAAAATTTTCTTATTTTCCCTTTTTTCACACCATTCATTAGATAACAAATCGTCACTTGATATGAGAGCAAAATAGTCACAAAAATGACAACCGATGACCAATTTTTTAAACTTGCCATTTTTGCCAAAAAACGTGTGGTATAACTCACAAAAAATTGGTCATTTTTTAAAATTTCTAACTTTCCATTATCTTCACACCATTCATTAGATAGTAAATCGTCATTTGATATGAGTACAAAATAAGTAAAAAAAACAGCCAACAATGACCACTTTTTGAAACTTGCCATTTTGGCAAAAAATACGTGTTATAACTCACAAAAATTGGTCATTTTTCAAAATTTCTAACTTTTCTTTTTTTTTTCACACTATTCATTAGATAGAACATCATCATTTGATATGAGTGCAAAAGAGGCAAAAAAAACGGCCAACGACGATCAATTTTTCAACCTTGCCATTTTGGCCCAAATTTGCACTCATGTTAAATGATGATATGCTATCTAATGAATGATGTGACAAAAAGGAAAGTTAGAAATTTTAAAAATGACCAATTTTTGTAAGTTATAGCACAAGTTTTTTGTCCAAAATGATAAGTTTCAAAAAGTGGTCGTCGTTGGTCGTTTTTATGTCTGTTTTGCACTCTGAAAAATGGAAGTTTGGTGAAATTTTAATTTTCGCTTTTTTTTTTACAATATTCACTAGAAAGCATGTTCACAATCCTGGTGGGTGCAAAAAATGGTAAAAAAATCAAAATCGACGCATTTTTGGCTCAAATGCATGTATTATAATCCATGAAAAATTGAGGTTTGGTGAAAATTTAAATTTTCACTTTTTTTGACAATATTCTCTAGAATGCATGTTCACAATTGAGGTTTGTGCAAAAAATGATGCAAAAAGTCAAAATCAACTCATTTTTAGACTTTGCCATTTTTTACTCAAATATGAGTGCTATAACTCATGAAAATAGAAGTTTGGTGAAAATTTTAATTTTAATTTTTTTTTACAATATTCACTAGAATGCATGTTCAAAATCGGGGTAGGTTTAAAAACAATACAAAAAAGTCAAATCACGTATTTTTAGATTTTGTCATTTTGGTTCAAATATGTGTGTTATAACCCATGAAGAATGGTGGTTTGTAAAAATTTTGTTTTTATTTTTTTGACAATATTCACTTGATTGCATGTTCACAGTCGGAGTGGGGTGCAAAAAATGGTACATAAAAGTCAAAATTAACGTATTTTTTAACTTTGCCATTGTTTGCTCAAATACTTGTGTTATAATCCATAAAAAATGGAGGTTTTGTGAAAATTTTAAGTTCCACTTTTTTGACAATATTCACTAGAATGAATGGCCACAGCCTCAAAAAAGATACAAAAAAGTCAAAATTAATACATTTTTGAATTTTGTCATTTTTGGTTAAAATACGTGTGTTATAACCCATGAAAAATGGAGGTTTAGTGAAAATTTTAGTTTTCACTTTTTTTGACAATATTCATTAGAATGTATATTCACAATCAGGGTGGGTGCAAAAACGGTATAAAAAAAGTCAAAATTAACGCATTTTTAGATTTTGCCATTTTTTGCTTATATACGTGTGTTATAACTTATGAAAAAAAATGAAGGTTTGGTAAAAAATTAAATTTTCGATTTTTTGACAATATTCACTTGAATGCATTTTCACAATTGGGGTGAGTGCAAAAAATGGTATAAAAAAGTCAAAATCAACGCATTTTTGGATTTTGCTATTTTTTGCTAAAATACGTGTATTAAAGCCTATGAAAATAGAAATTTGTTAAAAGAAAAAATTTAAATTTCACTCTTTTTACACCGTTCACAAAGATGATTATTCACAATTGAGATAAGTAAAAACTAGTAGGGAAAAAATCAAAATCAATGCTTTTTTTTATTTTGTCATTTTTTTTGCCAAATTACGTGTCTTATAACCATGAAAAATGAAGGTTTTGTAAAAAATTTATATTTTTTATCTAAACTATAATAAAATCCTTTATGTGAAAAGAAAACCATAGTAAAAAGAAAAAGACAGAGAAATAAAAGTTAAACAGAATTTAGTTGATTCTGGCATGTTCTGGTTCTTTATAGAATTAGAACTGGTCAAAACGAACATTCAAGAAACTTCCTTCTTCTTCTCTATCCTTCCAGAAACTTCCACCGTGAATTCTTCCTCCTTTCTTCCTCCCACTCTTATATATATAGTTGCATACAATCACTTCTCATCATTACCAATCCAAGAAAACTCACAAAGATCTCAACAAGAAAGATATAGATATCATCCCATTTCAAGAAGAAAAGGAAAAACATGGATGCAAGGCTGTTTGGATTTGATGCGCCACTTCTTCAAGCCCTCCAGCACGCCATTGATGCTTCTGCCGAAGATTCTGATAAGACTACTGCCCATGCCCCGACAAGAACTTTCGTTCGAGATGCCAGGGCAATGGCTGCCACGCCTGCTGAGTGAAGGTGTACCCCAATTCTTACGCATTCGTTGTGGGACATGCCGGGGCTGAAATCAGGGGACATCAAAGTACAAGTGGAGGATGACAATGTGTGATCATAAGCGGAGAGAGGAAGAGGGAAGAGGAGAAAGAAGGTGAGGGGGCTAAGTATTTGATGATGGAGAGGCGAATGGGGAAGTTCATGCGGAAGTTTGTTCTGCCTGAGAATGCTGATACTGATACCATTTCTGCAGTTTGTGAAGATGGGGTCTTGACTGTTACTGTACAGAAGTTGCCCCCTCTCTGAACCCAAGAAGCCAAGCGACCATTGAGGTCAAGATTGGCTTGAATACTCAGAATATGCTCTCTTCTCTGTTTTGAATAATGGGGTGTTTGATTTCTGTAGTTCCTAATTTGCTGTCTTATGGATGAGGTGATTAGATGCAGTTAGTATTGGGATGAGTAGTTGTACTGTGAATGTGAAATGTTTATGAGTGTTAATGATGATGAATGTTGCTAATGAGTTTTGGTGATCTCTTGGCTCAATATATTTCTGTGTATTGTGCTAGTTAATTTGGTATTTCTAATTTGTCCAATCACTACAAATTCAAAGATTGTTGGAGCTCCAAGCTGTGTTAGCAATTATTATACAAGTCAACAAGGACTACTCTTTGAATCTGAACAGCTATTTCTTGGATGCTTTTGGCAAATCCATAAATTGAAAATCTAATGGATAAAACTGGTGTTGAAAGAATTGCTAATACAGCAACAACGAATTGGAAAATAATTCATAACCATTTGTTTATCTCTTGCAACATCTCTGATTTTGCACACGCAATGAAGAATATAACAACATTCTGAATCTACTGTTAAAGAAAAAGTTTACAACATCTTTCTTCTTCCTAAAAAATCTCTTCCTTTGAAAATCTTCAGAAGAAGTTACTAGAGCAGGTTCGACGCATTTCTCAAGATTGCTATCTGCTTTTCTTACAAACAAAGCAATGAAAAAACCTTCCGCAGCAGACGTTGTGCTGGACAGAGGAAAAGGAGTTAGCAAGTGCCAAAACAACTCCTAATACCGCAAAATCAAACAAAATGGTTTTCAATATAATTTGAGATCGCATTGAGTTGGCTTGAACACCCTAAAACAAGTTTTTGAATTCAGAGATCATTTATAACAAAACCATCCATTTTGAACCACCAAAAATAACAAATTTTAAAACTTGTCAAATATGTTTTTTTTTTGGGACGGATTTTACATTAATCTCATTTCTATTTCAATTACACAAGTGTCACCAAGCAATTAGTGCAAAAAAGGGGCAACATAAATTTTTTTAAAATCTACCAATTTTCGTGAGCTATAACACACGCATTTTGGCAAAAAATAACAAATTTTAAAACTTGTCAAATAAGCTTTATTCGTGAAGGATTTTACATTCATCTCATTTTTATTTCAATTACACAAATTTAACCAAGCAATGGGTGTAAAAAAAAGAGGCAACATAATTTTTTTTTTAAAACTACCAAATTTCATGAGCAATAGCATACGCATTTTGGCCAAAAATAACAAATTTTAAAACTTGTCAAATAAGCTTTTTTTTTCATGATGGATATTACATTTATCTCAATTCTATTTATATTACTCAAGTTTCACCAAGAAATTAGTGTAAAAAATGAGGCAACATAAATTTTTTGAAAATCTACCAATTTCCGTAAGCTATAACACACGCATTTTGGTCAAAAATAACAAATTTTAAAACTTGTCAAATAATCCTTTTTTGTGACGGATTTTTTACTCTTCTCATTTCTATTTCAATTACACAAGTGTAACCAAACAATTAGTATAAAAAAAGGGGCAACATAAATTTTTTGAAAATCTACCAATTAACGTCAGTTATAGCATATACATTTTGGCAAAAAATAACAAATTTTAAAACTTGTCGACATAAGCTTTTTTTTTGTGACGGATTTGACACTCATCTCATTTCTATTTCAATTACACAATTTTAAATAAGCACATAGTATAAAAAAAAGGGCAACATAAATTTTTTGAAAATCTACCAATTTTCGTGAGCTGTACACGCATTTTGGCCAAAAATAACAAATTCTAAAACTTGTCAACATAAGCTTTTTTTCGTGATGGATTTTACGTTCATCTCATTTATATTTTAATTTACCTAAGTTTAACCAAACAATTAGTGTAAAAAAAGGGGCAATAGAAAATTTTTGAAAATTTACCAATTTTCGTGAGCTATAGCACACGCATTTTGGCAAAAAATAACAAGTTTTAAAATTTGTCAAATAAGTTTTTTCATGATGGATTTTACTTCAATAACTTGAGCATTTCAATTGAACAAGTTAACCAAGCAAATAGTTTTAAAAAATGGGCAACAAAAACTTTTTGAGAATCTACCATTTCTCGTTGACTATAGCACACGCATTTTGCCAAAAAATAACAAATTTAAAACTTTTTGACATAAGCTTTTTTTGTGCTAGTTTTCACGCCCATATCATTTCCATTATAATTGCATAAGTTTAACCAATCAAATAGTGTAAACATAAACTTTTTTAAAATCTACCATTTTCCGTGGACTATAACACGTATTTTGGTAAAAAATAACAAAATTTTAAAGCTTGTCAAAAAAGCTTTTTCCGTGCCAAATTTTACACCATCTCAATTCTATTTCAATTACACAAGTTTAACCAAGTAACTAGTGTAAAAAAGGGGCAACATAAAATTTTTGATAATCTACCAATTTATGTGGGCACACGCATTTTAGCCAAAAATAACAAATTTTAAAACTTGTCGACATAAGCTTTTTCGTGCCGATTTTTGCGCCTATTTCGTTTGAAATAAAATTGCAAATTTTAACCAAGACAATAGTAGAAAAAAAATAGGCATTAAAAACTTTTTGAAAATCTACAACTTTTCAATTGCTCAAATTTAGAAAAGCCAAAATTGTAAAAAAGGGGGCAACATAAAATTTTTGAAAATCAACCAATTTCTGTGGGCTATAGCACACGCATTTTGTCCAAATATAACAAATTTTAAAGCTTGTCAAATAAGCTTTTTTCATGACGGATTTTACATTTATTTCATTTATATTTCAATTACACAAGTTTCACCAAGCAATTAGTGTAAAAAAACGGGCAATATAAATTTTTTGAAAATCTAACATTTTATGTGGGCTATAGCACACGCATGTTAACCAAAAATTTACAAATTTTAAAACATGATGATATAGGTTTTTTTTGTGCTGTTTTTTACACCAATAACTTGTGCATATAAATTACACAAGTTAACCTAGCAAATAGTGTGAAAAAATGGACAACAAAAACTTTTTTAAAATTTACCCTAAACCTGAGCCTATAGCACACACATTTTGGAATAAAATTAACAAATTTCAAAACTTGTTAGACAGCATATCGTCATTTGATATGAGTGCAAAACAATCAACAAAACGGCCAACGATGACCAATTTTTGAAACTTGCCATTTTGGCCAAAAAATCATGTAATAAACCAAAAGAATGGTCCTTTTTCAAAATTTTCTAACTTTCCCTTTTTTTTACACCATTCATTAGATAAAACATCATCTATTGATATGAGTGCAAAATAGGTACAAAAAGGGCCAACGACGACCAATTTTTCAAACTTGCCATTTTGGCCAAAAAAACGTGTGCTATAACCCACAAAAATTGCTCATTTTTTAAAAAATTTAACTTTCCCTATTTTTCACACCATTCATTAGATAGCACATCGTCTTTTGATATGAGTGCAAAATAGGAACCAAAACTGCCAATGACAACCAATTTTTAAAAACTTGTCATTTTTGCCAAAAAATCGTGTGTTATATCTCGCAAAAATTCGTCACATTTTAAAATTTTTAACTTTCAATTTTTTTCACACCATTCATTAAATAGCACATTGTCATTTGATATGAATACAAAACAGTCACAAAAATGGCCAACGAGAATCTATTTTTGAAACTTGACAGTTTTGCCAAAAAAAAACGTGTGCTATAACCCACAAAAATGGTCTTTTTCAAATTTTTCTATTTTTTTCTTTTTTACACCAATAATTAAATAGAACAACATCAATTGATATATAAGTGCAACACATGCACAAAAACGACCATTGACGACCAATTTTATAAACTTGCCATTTTGACCAAAAAAACAAACATGTGCTATAATTCAAAAAAATTGGTCATTTTTTAAAATTTCTAACTTTTCCTATTTTTCAACAAATTCATTAGATTCCACATCATCATTTGATATGAGTGCAAAATAGGCACAAAAACTACCAACGATAACAAATTTTTTAAACTTGCCATTTTGGCCAAACAAACGTGTGCTATAACTCACGAAAATTGGTCATTTTCAAAAATTTTGAACTTTCCCTATTTTCTCATAATTCATTAGATAACACATGGTCATTTGATATGAGTGAAAAATAGGCACAAAAATGTTCAACGATGAAAAATATTTCAAACTTGCCATTTTGGCAAAAAACATGTTATAACTCAAAAAAAATTAGTTATTTTTCAAAATTTCGAACGTTCCTTTTTTCACACCATTCATTAGGTAGCACGTATTCATTTTATATCAGTGCAAAATAGGTTTAAAAAAAGACAAATGATGACCAATTTTTTAAACTTGCCATTTTGGCAAAAAAACATGTGTTATAACTCACAAAAATTGATCATTTTTAAAAAAATTTAACTATCCCATTTTTTCACACCACTCATTAGATAGGAAATCTTCATTTGATATGAGTGCAAAATTGGCAGAAAAATGGCCAAGGAAGACCAATTTTTGAAACTTGTCATTTTGGCCAAAAAAACGTATGTTATAAACCACAAAAATGGTCATTTTTCAAAATTTTCTAACTTTTACTTTTTTTTACACCATTAATTAGATAGTACATCGCCAATTGATATGAGTGCAAAATAGGTACAAAAATGGCCAAAAATGACCAATTTTTCAAACTTGTCATTTTGGCAAAAAAATAAAAAACGTGTGGTATAACTCACAAAAATTTGTCATTTTTAAAAATTTCTAACTTTCCCATTTTTTTCACACCATTCATTAGATAGCACTTCGTCATTTGATATACATGCAAAACATGCACAAAAACTTCCAATGACGATTAATTTTTGAAGCTTGCTATTTTGACAAAAAAAAAACGTGTGCTATAACCCACAAAAATGGTCATTTTTCAAAATTTTCTAACTATCCCTTGTTTTTTACACCAATAATTAGATAGCACATCATCAATTGAATGAGTGCAAAATAGGCACAAAAATGGTCAACGACGACCAATTTTTCAAACTTGTCATTTTTGCCAAACACACGTATACTATAACTCACAAAAATTGGTCATTTTTAAAAATTATTAACTTTCTCTTTTTTCACACCTTTTTTTTATCAAAGGTAAAAATCTTATTAATGATCAAGATTTTCCAATATACACTGTACACCGGGCATACCCGGGGGGAATACAATGAATCCCCACAAAATGAGACCCCCCCAAAAGAACTAGTCTATGATCCGAAAGAGAACTAGTCCAGGATAGAGACAGTAGGGTACAAAGATACACCGACCCTGTACACGTGTGTCTTTATCCTGTGTACAATATCAGTATGTATAGGTGTCATGCCATCAAAGTAGAGTCTGTTCCTTTTGAGCCAGATGTAGTAGACCGTACACGCAAATGTCAGCCTGTTCTTTCGACTCCTCCAGGAGGTTCCTCTACTCTCCTTCTTTAGCTACTTCAAAGCCGCGTCCAAAGTGGTCATTCATTAGATAGCACATGGTCATTTGAAATTAGTGCAAAATAGGTAAAAAAAAAATGGCCAACGATAACTAAGTTTTGAAACTTGCCATTTTGGCCAAAAAAAGGTGTGATATAACTCACAAAAATTCATTATTTTTCAACATTTCTAACTTTCTTTTTTTTTCATACCATTCATTGTTAGCACATCGTCATTTGATATGAGTGCAAAATGGTCACAAAAATGGCCACCGGTGACCAATTTTTGAACCTTGCCATTTTTGCCAAAAAAACGAGTGTTATAACCCACAAAAATGATCATTTTTCAAAATTTTATAACTTTCCCTTTTTTTACACCATTAATTAGATAGCACATCGTCAATTAATATGAGTTCAAAAGAGGTAAAAAAATGGACAACGACGACCAATTTTTAAACTTTTCATTTCGGCCAAAAAAACGTGTGCTATAACTCACAAAAATTTCTCATTTTTCAAAATTTCTAACTTTCCCCTTTTTCACACCATTCATTGTTATCACATCGTCATTTGATATGAGTGCAAAATAGTTGCAAAAAAAGCACACGGCGACCAATTTTTGAAAAGCCATTTTGGCCAAAAAATCGTGTGCTATAACCAACAAAAATTGTCATTTTTCAAAATTTTCTAACTTTTCCTATTTTACACTAATAATTAGATAGCACATTGTCAATTGATATGAATGCAAAACTGGACAACAACGACCAATTTTTCAAACTTACCATTTTGGCCAAAAAAACGTGTGTTATAACTCATAAAAATTGGTCATTTTCAAAAATTTCTAACTTTTTCTTTTTTTTTGCATTATTCATTAGATAGTAAATTGTGATTTCATATGAGTGCAAATAGGTAAAAAAAGGCCAATGACGACTAATTTTTGAAACTTGTCATTTTGGCCAACAAAACGTGTGTTATAACTCACAAAAATTGGTCATGATTCAAAATTTCTAACTTTTCATTTTTTTTTTCACACCATTTATTAGATAGCACATCGTCAATTAATATGAGAGCAAAACAGTCACAAAAATTGCCAACAACGACCAATTTTTGAAACTTGCCATTTTGGCCAAAAAAATATATGTGCTATAACCTACAAAAATGGTAATTTTTCAAAATTCTATAACTTTCCCTTTTTTGTACCATTAATTAGATAAAACATCTTGAAAATATATGAGTGCCAAAAAAGCACAAAAATGGCCAACAACGACCAATTTTTTAAACTTGCCATTTTTGCATAAAAATCATATGCTATAACCCACAAAAATGATCATTTTTCAAAATTTTTTAACTTTTTCTTTTTTGACACTATTAATTAGATAGCACATCGTCAATTGATATGTGTGCAAAACAGGCACAAAAACAGCCAGTGAGGACTAATTTTTCAAACTTGCCATTTTGACCAAAAAACGTGTGCTATAAACCACAAAAATTGTCATTTTTCAAAATTTCCAACTTTCCCTTTTTTCACAACATTCAATAGATAGAAAATCATCATTTGATATGAGTGCAAAATAGTCGAAAAAAATAACCAACAGCAATCAATTTTTGAAACTTGTCATTTTGGCAAAAAAAAACGTGTGCTTCACAAAATTTTTTCATTTTTCAAAAAAATTAACTTTCAATTTTTTTCACACCATTCATTAGATACTACATCGTCATTTGATATGAGTGCAAAATATTCACAAAAATAGCCAATGACAACCAATTTTCGAAACTTGCCATTTTGGTCAAAAAAATGGTCATTTTTCAAAATTTTCTAACTTCACTTTTTTTACACCAATAATTAGATAGCACATTGTCAATTGACATGAGTACAAAACAAGCTCAAAAATGGCCAACGACGACCAATTTTTCAAACTTGCCATTTTGGCAAAAAAAACGTGTGTTATAACTCACAAAAAATTGTCATTTTTAAAAATTTCTAACTTTTTCTTTTTCACACAATTTCTTAGATAGCATAACATTATATGATATGAGTGCAAAACAGGCACAAAAACGGCCAAGGAAGACCAATTTTTGAAACTTGCCATTTTGGCCAAAAAAATATGTGCTATAACTCAAAAAAATTGCTCATTTTCAAAATTTCTAACTTTTCTTTTTTCACACAATTAATTAGATAGCACATTATCATTTCATATGAGTAAAAAATAGGCACAAAAACGGCCATCTACGACCAAGTTTCAAACTTGCCATTTTGGCCAAAAATACGTTTGTTATAACTCACAAAAATTGATTATTTTTACAAATTTTGAACTTTCCATTTTTTCCACACAATTCATTAGATAGCATAATATTATTTGGTATGAGTGCAAAATAGGCACAAAAATGGCCAAGGACGACCAATTTTTGAAACTTGTCATTTTTGGCAAAAAAAATGTCTTATAACCGACAAAAATGGTAATTTTTCAAAATTTTCCTTTTTTTACACCATTAATTAGAGAGTACATTGTCAATTGATTTGAGTGCAAAATAGGCACGAAAACGGCCAACGACGAACAATTTTTGAAACTTGCCATTTTTGCCAAAAAAAAATGAAATTTCACAATAATTAGGATCCTGGCTACTATTGTTTTGGCCAGCTTCCATATCATTGCATATGCTGAAATTAATGTCTTTATTAATTGCATTAGTCATAAGGATGTCCATATTCAATAGTTGTTCATTGTCCACACCATACTACATCAATGACTGAAGACCCCTAGTCACGTAGTCATCTTTTGTCCATATCACAGCAGGTGATGCTCGCACAAATATTTTTTGGAGTTTTTTGTTTCTTGTATAGATGCAACTTAATTTGAGAGTGAATATCACATATGCATCTATCCCATGTGTAAAGGAGAACTCCTCATTTTTTATTGATTTTCTTAATGTGGGAGGGGATGTAGAAAAGTGGCCAAAAATGGCAAGTTTGAAAAATTCGTTGTCGTTGGTTGTTTTTGTGGCTAGTTTGCACTCATATCAATTGACGATGTGCTATTTAATGAATGGTCGTCATTGGCCACTTTTCTACATCCCCATTTTTTCACATCATTCATTAGATAGCACATCATTTTTTATTGATTATCATGAGGGGATGTAGAAAAGTATACTTTGATCTTTGTACCAAAGTAGAATGTTTCTTAATCTCCGTGGATAATTCATATTTGGACGACACATGTAATGGAGTAAGTACTCCAAATTTATGCTTTTATTTTTGTAACGATGGTCTGGGTACATCCAGCATCGTCTTTTGCCCAACATTTGTATATAAAGGTCGATTTTAAAAAAAAAACGTGTGCTATAACTCACAAAAATTGGTCATTTTTCAAAATTTGTAACTTTCCCTTTTTTCATACCATTAATTAGATTGAACATCTTCATTTGATATTGAGTGCAAAATAGGCACAAAAATGGCCAACGACGACAAACTTTTCAAACTTTCCATTTTTGCCAAAAAAAGTGTGCTATAACTCCCAAAAATTAGTCATTCTTAAAAATTTCTAACTTTCCTTTTTTTCACACAATTTATATGAGTGCAAAACAGCCACAAAAATAGCCAACGACAACAAAGTTTTCAAACTTGCCATTTTTTCAAAAAAGCGTATGCTATAACTCACAAACATTAGTCATTTTTCAAAAAAATTTAACTTTTCCTTTTTTTAAACCATTAATTAGATAGCACATCGCTAATTGATATGAGTGCAAAACAGGCACAAAAACGACCAACGACAACCAATTTTTCAAACTTGTCATTTTGGTAGAAAAAAAACGTGCGCTATAACTCACCAAAATTTGTCATTTTTAAAAATTTCTAACTTTCCTACTTTTTTCACACCATTCATTAGATATCACTTCGTCATTTGATATGCGTACAAAAGATGCATAAAACCGGCCAACGACGACCCATTTTTTAAACTTGCCATTTTGGCCTAAAAAAAGTGTGCTATAACCCACAATTTTAATATTTGATGATAGCACTTAATTTGTATGCAAATTGAGTTGAGGATTCCGATGCCTTTTCTGAGTACCAAGAAATTTGTTAGATACGGTACCAAAGTTGCTGAATAGATTCATAAAGTAAGTGATAAATTAAAATAAAAAATAATTTAGTTATTTGGCATATGTGCCTTTATTTCCCTTAGGGATTCATAAACTATGCCTATCAGAATTAATCCCATAAAATAATTTATTTTATGACGTATTAACATTTGTATAATTATTTTTAGATAATCAATATATATATTAAAGTAGCATACAACTTTCATTCCATTTCATATTTTCTTTATAAGTATTTGTTTTATTTTTGCCTTCTGAATTGGCACACTCAAATTTTGTTGTTAAAAATCATTAATGTTTGTAACTTTTTATGACATAACTTAAAAATCTTTAAAATTTTTGAGAGGGTAAATAAAATGATGAGATATGAAATTTTCTTTTCCTTGTATACAAATTTTTCTTAGTTATTTTTTATTTTGCTATCGGCTTTTCGCCATTGGTAATGGAAAATAGAAACTACAAACTAGAAATTGCAAAAACGTAATGAACCATTATAAATTTGTGTGTTACTATTTTCGCATTATTAATAGTTTCAAAACATATTAGATTAGAGCGTGTAATCCTAACAAGATTCACATATTTAAAGAGCTAGAGCCGTTTCTACTCTCTTGTCATATTCAAAATGCCACATAATTAATTAATGGATTATACAAAAAGTTGTAATTCAAATTAATAATCCATCACCTAAAAGAGCAGATATCAAATAGAAAGAAAAGAAAATCTACCACCTTAATTTATGTGCAAGTTTTGCTCATCGATCTTTGTGTTACATTTTGATTTTGTCTTTTCTGTGGGTTGGTCCAATTTTATTTTTAATTTTTTCCTTTGATATTTAGTTTCTGTATGTACGTATTTGGTAATTAAAGTTGTTGAAAATATATATATATATGTGGGATTATATATATTAATTCTGTGATGCCAATTACAAGGCATCTAAAATCATTAATTCCTTATGCTAATTCAGTCTGCTACTTTTGTTTGTTTTAATCGTCAGAATAATGACAAGCGGAGTGATTGTTTGGCATATTAATTAATTTTCTCTTCTTTAATTTCTTTGTGGGATTCTTTTTCTAAGTTATAAATAGATATATAAATAAAGAAATGTTGTATTCCTTTGGATTGGTCATTGTTACTTATTTTGAAGTGGAATTGCGAGGTCCCAACTGAACCTGATGGCTACATGCACTGATCATATTCATGAGCGCGCGCACACACCATATATAACTGTCGAAATCCTTGATTTTTCTTCACCTCCATGCACGTACCGTACGGCCACCTGCAAAACCCACTATCAATTTCCCTTGCGATCGAGGATGGGTTCACTGATTGAGTATATATTGACGGTTTTAATTATCGCATTCTACTCACTACTGTGACTCTAACAAATCGATAACAATATTTCATGGTGTCTTGCTGCAAAAGAAATGAATCCAACCAATTGTAGCAGTGTATCAAGAAACGGTTAAAATCTACGCACGCCACTTGATGCAATCGGGGGCAAGAGCAGATCGTTAAATGTAAAGCCTATATAACCCACTTCCCCAAATCCAATACTTTACTCGTTGTTTCCATTCCTTTCATTCCGATATACAGAGAATCTCACCAAGTAGGGAGCTGTAAGAGTACTCAATCCTTGCCCAGAATTTCTTGAGCTGACAAATTTAGCAGGGTAAACTTCGTTTCTTGATTATGCTAAGCTAGTTAACTACGTATTCTCTTGATTTTTCTGAAATCTCGTCTTTATGAGTTTTACATTGCAATGCATTCTTGGTCAAAAAACATGGGTTTTAAGTTCTTTTTCCCGTAGAGCTTGGGTTTTGTGTGACTGGTTTCCTTCTGTTCAAGATCTGTGCGTCTCGTGTTCTTGGAAGGGAAATAGATAATAGACGATTACCTTTTTTTGCCTGTATCATATCCTGCCTAACATGATCGGTAAATAAATTTAGAGGCTTCTTCAATTGTTTTGTAATTGTCTGTCTCTGTGTTCTGTTTTCTAAAATCTTGCTTCTACGTGAAAAGGGAATCTTAGTAACTTAATTGTTTTGCTATTATTCAGTATTTTGGGCTCGTTTCTTGAAATTGTACTTTGAATTCAGTCATAATTACTGTACACAAAATCGTCTAAGCTTTGTTGTCTTCCATTTCATTGTTGATTTATTGTAATGGGCTCGGAATAACTTTCTCCTAACGAATGAACCAGTGGGGGATTTAGGGGAAATTTTGAAAAATTCAATTTTCTTCCTGTTAAAGAATTTAAGGAAGAACACAAAATGTCTTGATACTAAGTGTGGAGCCATTTGTCCCTGTGTTGAGCTTCTGATATCCCCAGCCTAAATTTTAGAGTGCTAATTCTCGAGGAAAATGAATGTACCATTTTGTTTTGAACTCACAACATCAATAATGCTTGTTCTGCACCAGATTAGGATTGTGTAAGTTAAATTTGGGGCTCTTTATACTATATATCTTCTGTTGTTTGAGTTGTTGTTAAACTTGTTATGCTGTTTCTTTTTTCCACTGCTTGATCGATACGGTTAATTATTTGAATGAATTAAGTGGTTTCTTGAATTCAGGTGGTCGTCTATTTCGTCTGATTGGCAACTACAAGAATAGAATTTACTTTCAGGTTAGAGACTTCCCTTTGTATATTTGAACTTTTCTCAGCATGCAGCCACCGATCGAGAATGCTCAATTAATACAGGAATTGCTTCATTTCATCTAAGTTTCCTGCATCCATTCTGTACTGCTTGATTTCTACTTAATTGTTGAAAGCTAGAAACATAGCTATTGCACATTTTCACTCCTTTTAGATTAATGGTGTGTTCATACATTACTCTGTTGTAATCAGGAGGTGCACATCACATCATGGATGATGAGGGGGATTTGATGAGAAAAACATATAGGGAGATGAAACTTATCTCAGTCAGTCTGGATGTTCGTGAAAGTTCTATTTGCGACATGCAATTGCGTATAATCTCTGAATGCTCCAGTTTTCTTCGTGTTGTTTCGCAGTTGTCTGCTTTGCATTTGTTCACTAGGCCAGAAAATTTCCCTGTTACTCGCGATTTTGGAGCAAGAATAGGTGTACTGATTCCACCAATGACTGTTGAAATGGACGCCTACAATCAAGTTTCAAACCAGTGTAAAGATTTGGCGGATCAGTTATTGGCACATCCGGTTTACATCCCATTGACAGGAAGTGAAGACGTATCCTGTATGATGCGATTGCTGAAGCACCACCCAGGAAGAGAATTCTTTGTTGGCGCAGAAGAAGGCCTAGACGAAGACACTATTGCTGTAATATCAGATGTATTCATCTCCAGCAACTTCGTTGGTATTAATGAAGAAAATCCCTTCATTTATCAAAATCTTTATGCACTCATACGGGATGGAAATGGATTCTCTGCTCGCGTTGCGAATTTCATAGAGTGTGAACAATATGAGTTTCACCGGGATGAATGATTTAGGTGGAGCCTATGCCTAGGATTTCATAGCTCGAATAGAGTTGGTATGAACTATGAAGTATCAAGTATTAGTTTTTCATTTTGAATGGCTTTTAGTAGGAATGGACGTTGTGGAAACTGGAACTGCCCTCTTCTTTTCTTTCTTTCTTTCTTTACGCTCTATTCGGAATTCTGCTGGACAAGTTGGGATTTTGTTTTGTTTTTGAGAATTAAGTTTCCAGGTTGAACATTGAACCGGAGAAAAATCAGAATGCTTTTTGGGGTTATCTTGATTATCACTATGTGTGTTCTGGTAGTGTCTGTACTGTTACAGATTGTATTGCAGAATTGGTTCGTTGGATGTTTAGGAATATTACTACTACATTAGTGTTGTGTTGTGCAGTTTTGAGATCTTTTACAATCTGGATGTTTCACTGCTTGTAACTTCAAAACGGGCTGACTTCTTCATCTTTTAAACAAAGATTTCTATTCTAGATTTTGAAATGAAGTCGGCAAATCATTAATAAATATGCATATTTCTTTCTTTCAACTTGGCAGAGAGCAACTAAATCTTTTTGTTTTCAAATTACCAACTTATCTTCGGATACGTTGAGAGATGCCTCAAGCACTGAGGGGATAATGCCTTCCAAGTTGAAGTCTTCCGGCCAGATGAGTGAAAATTGGACTGCAAGTGCAAATAAAAAACATCATCAAATATTAGAACAGGCAAAAGGGTAGAAGTTTATGCATAGAGTTTGCAAAGGAAAAATAAGCATCTGAGTATGTACTTGGGAGTCGTAACAATGGAGAACCACTCCATGCCATCAGGATCAGCAATCTTGGAAACAACAAAGAACCTCGGAACAATGAAGAGATTCCTGGTCTTCACAGTTATTTCCAAGACGCGCTTGCCATCAACGCCAACAATCTGGGCACGGCCACTGCCCCTAACAATATAAGTAACCTGCAGAGCTGAATCACAAGAGTATCCTGGTGAACACATGGCAAACCCATCCAGTTTAACAAGGTCTGCACCAAATCCAACCTCACCAACCAATGGCAAGTTTTTCGTGTTCAAACCACAACCTTCCCACCGCCTTTTATGTCAACATCTAATGGAGCCTCTTCACAGTTGAGAGCCATGCCATCTCGATGCTCGCTTTTGGGCTCAGGCATCTCAAATCCTGGATCAAGCTTGACAATTCCATCACCACTTTGGCTCCCGACAAGGGTTTTAACGACACTTTCTTCCAAATTCCAAGCTCTGCTGACAAATTCAGTTGAGAAGCCAGTGAAAATCCCATTAGAACCCGTCAAGAATAAGTCAATGAATGAACCAGCTTTGTGGGCTATATCTGTTGTACCCAAGAACAGAACAACAAGTTCTGTCTCATCTTTATTATACCACCATGTAACAACTCCAAATGGAAGTGCAATGGCGTCGCCTTTCGTAATTGCAACAACCTTTTCTTCTTTCTCTGGAAGGATAATGCCAGCTATACCACTACCTAAACAAGTTGAAGCTTGAGAGAATTAGGTAAAGAATGATAAAGCGAGAAATTGAAGTCTAAATTCTAAACCAACAAGATAGACAATCTAGAGATTAGAGGTAGTCAACACTAAACCAAAAGGAACTAATGTGCAACAACGAATGGTTTAAGCCCAAAACAAGGACTTGCAGAATGAATCACAGTCCTTGGAGAGCATGAAGAAGAAAGCCTTGCTCTATATTGTTTCTATACCGTGTGCCATCCATTCATGCAAAAGAACTGAAAGAAAGTCCACATAAACGCCCATAAACGCCCATTCTTATTATTTAGATTCCAACCTTCAAGATATCAGGAAATATATCTTCTACACAAACCACAATTTCAGATGTTAAAGAAAAAATCTTATGAGTGTCAAAAACAAGATTAAACAATTTAAAAAGAAAAAAATTCCTGTGAAACTGGTTTATATATGAGCCGGTTAATAGCCGTTTAAATAGTGATTATAATTTCATTTCACTTTTATTGTTTGTACAAATTGTGATTAACTCCTGTTTCATATATCATTTCGTTTCACATGAGACCAACCTCATTCCATTTGCCTAAATTACAAAGGCCATGAATCAAACAGGTGTAAGTCACCACAGTTGGGACAATGCCCTTTTCAATCATCTCGTGCAAGAGGGCAAGATCTTCATCTGCCATTTGATTCTTGCACAGGCTGTCGATAATGGTGTTGTAATCAATGGCATGAGGTTTACATGTTCCTCCTTTTTCCACAACTCTGAGGAATTCAATGGCTTTGCCGGCGTTCCCAGCCTTGCAGAATCCATATATTACAGTTAGATACATAACCTCATTCGGTTGGCATAGCTTCTCACATATTATTTTCTTGAACAAATCTTGAGCCTCAGGAATCCTGTGCAGTCTAAAGAGTAGCTTGAGTAATGTGCTAAAAGTGGTCACGTCAGGCACAAAACCTCGCTAAAAAAAAAAAAGCCAAGCATAGCAAACCCAAAATCCAATCGACCCAGGAGGCCATAACAGTTAATGACTATATTCATGGTATAACCGCTAGCTGGGATGCCCTTAAAGCACATATCTTTGTAAAGGGAAATGGCAGCAGAATAATGCTCCATCTTAACCACACGCCCAAGCAGTTGAGTGAAGTGAGCAACATTAGTCAGAGGCTTCACATGGACCATCAGATTGTACAAACCCACAACATCTTCCAGACAATTAACATCGCCAATAATCTGCCACAACCAGAACTCAGGCTTAGACATATTATGTTCATTCCTTCTCCAAAACCCAAATGGGGAATCGGGATTTGGAATTGGAATTGGAATTGGAAATGGAAATGGAAATGGAAATGGAAAAGGAAATGGAAGAGCATGAGCACTAATAGTCAAGAAACCTGAAGATGATGATGATGAATTCCGAATGTGAGCAGTAATAATAGTTGAAAAAACACCAAAACCAAAAGCTCTTCTATTCATCATCATCAAAATTAATTATTTGTTGAAATTAGCGAGAGGCTGAACCTTCGCAGTTGATTAAATTCTAGCCATTTTATTAAAGATTTGGAGGCTAAATGCTTAAAAAAAAACAAAAACTTCGTTCTTTTTCTGGTTATAAGGATTAAGGAGGCTAATGCCTAAATGTTACAAAGCTATTAAAACCATTTTATTTTTTGAAAATATCAAATGAATTCTTTCGAAATAATGTTAACTGAATGACATTAAACTTATTTCAATTGGTTATTTCAATCCGCACTCCAAGTGAAATAACTAAGTTCAATGAGTTTACTAACCAATTTCAATTTCCAAATTTGAACAAATCATAGAGCTTGATGTTCCAAATGACTTGAGAAAAGAAAACAAATAAATAAATAAATCCCTTTTGAGTATTTCACAGAATGACATAAAAAAGATGAACAAAGAGAAACAACTAAAATGCTGTTCCAACTTCCAAAAGGAAATAAAATAGCTTAAGATCTTGATCATATTTCCATATTGGCAATCATGTCAAAACCATCGCTTTTGATCATGACATGGCTGCTGTTATTACAAGCCTGGGACCTTCGTCTTCTTACGTCCATTTTAGCATTCCTGTTAGAATATTCACTGTAAACAAATGCGAAATATAATCCATATAACCGAGCCCACATAGTGGGATGTTGTATCACATACACCAACACAAGAATGGCATGTTATGTTGGCTGGCAGGTTGGTAAATCATACTATTCTTATGCTTACCAACAGGTGCCTCAAACTAATGAGATTGGTTGTTTCAAACCAACAATGCCCCTCTTGTTCTTCTTCAACTTGTATTTGATGATCACTATCCAAGAATTCTTCATCTATCTTATTAACACAGCTGCAACTTATGACAAACCACCAAGCAATCGCAGTACCCTACGCCAAAGATAAAGTAACAGATAGTATTTATGCAGATAAGATCTCACAAGAGGAGGTACTTGTGAAATATGATTTCGTGTTTGCAAGTAGGAGTGTTTATTGGCTATCAATTGACATCGCAAAACATGCTTGAATGCATAAGAACAACTGATTTAATACACACAAAAACAGTGTATCCAGGAGTAACCCCTGAAGCTCAATTAGAAAGGCTCAACAGATGACAAAGAAAGAAATAAAGTTCAAAGCAAGCAAGATTTGCAGTGAAACTTAGCTTCAAATTTGAACGTGTACCATCCCACAAAATAGCCTCTGAGGACCAGTTAGTTTGTAACCCAAAAGATCCAGAGAGTTGCAATATACCCAAAAGATCCTCTTTAATCCACAGTTTATGATTTCGGCCTTGATCCATTGGTTTTAAACTTCTGACGTATCTTGACAAGCGAAGGATCATTTCCTTTTTCTGGAAGTAAATCCAGTAAAACAGAAAAAGTAGATGAATCTAGTGAAATTCCTCTCTTATCCATTTGTTCAAGACAGTGTTTTAAAACTCGGACCGGAGTGCGAACCGGTAGACCTACTGGGTTAGGGGTCAATTGGTCGGACCGGTCGGATCGGTGTCACGAACAGGATGACTTCATAAATAATATAAAAATATTTTAATATTCCACGTATTTTTAAACATATCACATTCCCAAACTAAATAATATTATCAACCATAAATATAGTTGTCAACTACAATCTAAACAACAAAAACAACAAATTTTATGTTTTGAAGAACAATATTGAAAATTTTAGAGCAACAAAGTTTGTAACACGAATTATAATATTAAAAATTTTACTTCAATCCAAAATAAAATCATCCTCATTAGCACCATCTTCATTTTGGTAACTTGACAAATCAACTTCTTCATCATCATTATCATCGAGCACCACCAACTTATTTTTACCATCTTAAAAAATTAAAAAATATGTAGATTAAAAAATATCATGTTATGTAAATATAGAAAGTGAATAAAAATTATCTTTAAAAATAATTTTAAAGAAAGGAAAAGCAATGTATAAATTTGATAATTTTCTTAATTGGAAAATGAATAACAACAATTAATGTCAGAGATAATACCATTATAGTTGAAATATAAAATTGGACATTTGAATTATTTTTGTATTAATAAGTGTATAACGATATTTATTTATTTAAAAACACGCAATTTGTCTCAAAGGGCACTTAAAATACAATGAGAGGGGGTAATTTTTTTGCACAATCTTTGCAAACTTTAAGATACCAATCTCCATCTTAATTTTGCGCATTTATTGAAACCTTACCAATAAGCTTCAACCTTTTACGTAATTTGTTTCTCCATATATAGAATTAGAATGACATTTTCTAGTTTGACCAAACATTTGCCATTTTGGTGCATTTTTTTTAACCACTATTTTTAATTCATTACTTCATAATCCTTCACAATCACCAATATTCCCTACTGAAAATTGGCAAAAATATATTTTTCTTTATTTTTTGTTAGTATTACTACTGAGTATCTTGCTTAGTATAGTCCATAGTCAGTCTGTAGTGTACTGACTATAAGTTAGCGGTCTCAAGGAATGGAATAAAAACGGGTTTTTAACGTGCGTATGGGAGAGCGTACTTTCGTGTTTGTTTTTTCCATTGACTGAAATATATCCAATTTTAGAGGCTTAGAATTTTTGGGTTGAGAAATTTTTGTAGAGCAGATAAAGGAAGAGGAGCTGCGTGTGTTTGAACTGGTGCCCATTTCCCGTCGAGGCAGCGACGGAGAAACCGGTGGTTGCTGGTGTTTCCTGGCGTTGTACAGAGGAGAGTAATGCGAAACTGATCTGGGTATTCTTCAAACACTCTACCGGAGGGGAAAGAAGATGGACTACATTGGTTCTCCGATCTGATCCCTTCCTTTCCCGATCTCTACCATTTTCTCAGGTGGGCTTCTTTTAATTTCCACCGTTTTAAAAACAACAATAATTAAGAAACCCGGTTCTTACCGGTTCAGCGGTTTTCCGGTCGAACCCGGTTTTTGACCTGGTTTGACCGGTTTTTGAACAAGGGATTTTTTACTTCTAACCGGACCGAATAAGCATGCGGTTCCCGGTCGAACCGGTCGAACCGGCCTGTCCGGTCCGGATTTAATAACACTGGTTCAAGATAGATGAGCACTTCATCATACTTCCCAACCTTAAGAAGTCCACGGGCCATAACATTGAATGTAATCTCACTTGCCAAGCAACCATTCTCTTCCATGTTCACAACAAACTCCATAGCTTCCTCTACTAAACCTTCCAAACAAAGACCACTTATCACTGTTGTATATGTTACATAATTAGGATCCAATCCTTTAAGAGGGAGAATGTTGAAAAGATCTTGTGCAGTATGAAGCTGACCACTCTTGCATAATCCATCAATGATGATATTGTACATAGATATATGAAGATCTACTCCATCAGACTCAATCGTTTGCAGTAATTCCAGTGCTTCGTCAACATGTCTAGTCTTGCATAAGCCATCCAACAACACACAGTACGTGTGGAAATCAGGACTCAGGCCAGCAGCTTGCATCTCGTTGAAAACTTCTCTTGCAGTAACACATTTACCCATCCTAAATAACCCTTTCAAAACAGTGGTATAAATACTAGTATCAGGTGTTAATCCTTTGCGTGGTAACTCACGAAATAGATTCATGGCCTCATCCATTTTCATTTTCCCAAAGTATCCATTGATCAAAATATTATAGCTGAGAAGATTGGGAACAAGGCCTTTAGCAACAATTGTGTCAAAAATTTTCCTTGCTTCATCTATTTGCCCCTGCAAACAGTACCCATCCATCAACGCACCATACGTTACTAGATCAGGATTCTCACCTCTCTGAACCATGAACTCGAACACGTCTTCAGCATCTTTCATCAATCCTTCCTTGCAAAATGAATCTATCATGATAGTGTAAGTAACTCTATTTGGAGAAATACTGAAACCCATCATCTCATTCCATAAGTTTTGGACCTCTTTCAATTTGCCTAAATTACAAAGGCCATGAATCAAACAACTGTAAGTGACAACATTAGGGGGAATGCCCTTTTGAATCATCTCGCGCAAAAGGGAAAGAGCTTTATCCACTACTTTATCCTTGCACAGACTGTCAATAATAGTGCTGTAGATAATGGTGCCGGGTTCCCAATTTTTAATTTCCATGAGTCTCAGGAATTCAATGGCTTTACTAGTGTTCCCCGCCTTACAAAGACCATCTATTACAGTTCCATACGTAACTAGATTCGGTTGACAGAGTTTTTCATAAAGAATCTTGAGGAACAATTCCTGCGCCTGAGAAATCCTACCAACTAGAAAGAGCCCTTATGGTGCTAAATGTGGTTATAGAAGGCACAAAACCACGCTTGAAGAAGGTCCCCAAAACAGAAAACCCAAAATCGACTCGACCAACAAGGCAGTAACAGTTAATGATTATATTCATGGTACAATCGTCAGTCGGGGTGCCCCTTACGCGCATATCTCTGTTAAACGGAAATGGCAGGTGAATAATGATTCATCTTAACTAGGCGGCCAAGCAGTTGGTTGAATTGGATTACATTAGGCAGAGGCCTCAAACGGAGCATCTGAGTGTACAAATCCACAGCATCATCAAGATTCTTGATTTCAACAATAGAATTCCTCAAACCAGCAGGATTCCTACTCAAACTAACACTGGGACTAGTGTACGCCGCATAATGAAGAACAAATGGGTTTGTATTTGGAATTGGAGACAATAGAAAATGAAGATTAGTACCTCGTTTCAGTGCTTTCAAAATCTGAGCCCTAGCCATAGCAAAAGCTCCCTTTCTCGTCTTCGTGAAGGCTGGGGCTAAACACAAATGGCTCTTTCTTCCTTTTGGGAAAATTCTTGCTATTTTATCACTGAATGAATCCCGCAACGAAACTTAGAGCCATAGATGAATGACGAAATCAAACCCACCAAACGAGGCAGTGCTGATATCGTTAAACGACGTGGTTTCTACTTTCTAACTTCCACTTCTTTGTAATAAACTTGATTTTCTTGTTTTTTCAATTTGTTTAAGAATAGCTCGGAAAAATTAAAATCTAAGAATGTACGAGAATTATGTACAAAAACTTATATATTGATTAACTTTACAATTATCCCAAAACAAAAATTAATTTAAACATGTACAAAAATATGTATGATGATGAGTTAATATTTAATAATGATTGTGATTCTAAATTTTAGTCACTTTTTATTATTGTGATTTAAATTGTGATTAACTCAATTCTCATATATGAATTCGCATCAAATGGGACAACTAAATCATACTAAAATAGTTGTGATCATTGGAGATTAATTATGGAAATAACTCCTCGTTTATAATCATTGATGTGGCATGGTTGGAATTGGAATGAAAATACTATAATCATGCACCTATTTTGACTAAGAGAAATGATAGGGGGAGTGAAATTCTGGAGTCAAAAATTGGAGTGACTGACGTGGCAGTGATAAAAAGACAAACTTATCCCTTACCCATTAGGGTTCACTCATCATTTGGTTAGGGTATTAGTTTGTCTTTTTATCACTGCCACGTCAGTCACTCCAATTTTTCACTCCAGAATTTCACTCTCCCTATCATTGCTCTTTGGCTAATTATTCCTCACATCAATCAAACCTCACAATCATTATTTTTTTTTCTTGTGGAGATTGTTCAACAATGCATGTCCTCTAAACCAAGCTTTATCAACAAGGAGCATTATTCCTCATTCAGGATGTCTAATGTGTGGGCAAAAGGAGGAACCAGTTTCTCATCTCTTCTTGGAATGTGCTATTTCAAAAAATTGCTTGGCATATTTCCTCATTGGGATTTAATTTTGATATGGAACAAACAGTGAATTTTAATGAGTGGATAAAGGGTTGGTTCAAAGAAGCTCTAGAAGAGCAAATGATAACATATTCCATATGTGTTTTGTGGAGTATTTGGCTAGCTAGAAACTCATTTTTCAACCCATCAATTGTCATAAACCTGGCAAACCAACTCAATTCAGTTGTAAATTGTAAGAATTTTTCCGAAGAAGAATGCCCAACACAAGAAAACTCACATCCTACCCCAATATACAAGAGTTGGAATAGACAAGCACCTCAAGTCATCTGGGACCACACAACAGTACCAAAGATCACACCGTTCCACTACATAAAAGCGGATGCGGCATTCAAAACTGGACAACTAGTGGGTATGATTGCCTGAATCACAGTCGATTCAGAGGATGTGAAGATAGAACAACAAGTACATTAGGATATAGCGGCATCACCACTTCAAGTTGAAGCTTTAGTCATTTTTCAAAATTTTCTAACTATCCCTTTTTTGAAAGCATTAATTAGATAGCACATCATCAATTAATATGAGTGCAAAACATGCACAAAAACGGCCAATGACGACCAATTTTTGAAACGTGCCATTTGTCGAAAAAAAACATGTGCTATAACTTAGAAAAATTGGTCATTTTTCAAAATCTAAGTTTCCCTTTTTTTGCACAATTCATTAGATAGCACATCTTCAATTGATATGATTGCAAAATAGGCACAAAAATGGCCCACTACGCCCAATTTTTCAAACTTGTCATTTTAGCTAAAAATGTATGCTATAACTCACAAAAATTGGTCATTTTTAAAAAAAAATTAACTTTCAATTTTTTTCACATACACCATTAATTAGATATCATATTGTTAATTGATATGAGTGTAAAACAGTCACAAAAACAACCAACAACAACCAATTTTTTAAACTTGCCATTTTGGCCAAAAAAACATGTGCTATAACCCACAAAATGGTCATTTTTCAATATTTTCTAACTTTCCCATTTTTTACACTATTAATTAGATAGCATATCATCAATTGATATGAGTGCAAAACAGGCACAAAAACGGCCAATAACAACTAATTTTTCAAACTTGTAATTTTGGCAAAAAAAAAACGTGTGTTATATAACTCACAAAAATTGGTCATTTTTTCAAAAATTTTAACTTTCCCATTTTTCACACAATTTATTAGATAGCACATCGTCATTTGATATGAGTGCAAAATAATCACAAAAATAGCCAACGGCGACCAAATTTTTAAACTTGTCATTTTGGCAAAAAAAACGTGTGTTATAACCCACAAAAATGGTCATTTTTCAAAATTTTCAAACTTTTCCTTTTTTACACCATTAATTCGATATCACATCGTTAATTGATATGTGTGCAAAACAAGACAAAAACGGCCAACAACATAGAAACATGCTACAAGGATGCTCAAAAGATAAGTAAAACGAATCCAATAAGGTGAAAATCATTACCTTATCAGAAAGTTATAAAATTTTGAAAAATTACCCTTTTTTTAGGTTATTGCAAATGTTTTTTAGCCAAAATTGTAAGTTTCAAAATTTGGTCATACGTCGTTATCCATTTTTGTGCCTATTTTTCACTTATATCAAATAATGTTATACTATCTAATGAATTGTATGAAAAAATGGAAAGTTTGTAATTTGTAAAAATGACCAAATTTTGTGAGAAAAATTGGCCTTTTTTTGCCTCTTTTGCACTCATATCAAATGACGATGTGCTATCTAATGAATTGTGTGAAAAAAAAGGAAAGTTAGAAATTTTAAAAAATAACCAAATTTTGTGAGTCATAAGCACACGTTTCTTTGGCTAAAATGGCAAATTTTAAAAATTGCACGTCGTTGGTCATTTTTGTGCCTATTTTATACTCATATCAAATGACGATGTGCTATCTAATGAATTACGTGAAAAAATGGAAAGTTAGAAATTTTGAAAAATGACCAATTTTTGTGAGTTATACACACGGTTTTTTTGGCCAAAATGGTAAATTTGAAAAATTGGTCATCAATGGCCATTTTTATACATGTTTTGCACTCATATTAATTGACAATGTGCTATCTAATTATTGGTGTAAAATAAGGAAAAATTAGAAAAAAATTAAAAATAGTGTAGGCTCAATTTAAAGATCTTGTTATAAATAGTGTAGGCTCAATTTAAAAGAAACTTTTTACCGGTCTAGTGAGGTTGGTGGGAATGCCAAATTCATTACACTAGTATTTGCATAAAATGGTTTCTTTGAAATTAAGGACAATACTAAAATTCCTTTATTAATTAATAAGTTTTTGTTGATAAGTGAAGATCTAAACAACAAAACAAAAGGCTTGGCTGCTTGGGATATTAATGAAGCCAATAAAATCTAAGAGAAAATATTATATAGTTATTATAACAGCTCATCTCTGGTAAAGCGAGTTCATATGTGTAATAGCAAGTTAATCACAATTTTAACACAAGATAAAAGTTGCAGAAAATTAGAATAATAATTAACAATGATTAATTATTCATTTCATATATGATCCGACACTTTTACACATGAGTTTTTGTGCTATTGTAATTGGTAATGAAAATGTGGTATTTAGCAAACTTCTAATAATTTGATTGATAAAAATATGTAGGCAGCATTACACCACCAAACACCAGAAGTCACAAATGTCACAGAAAAATTAATACCAAAACATTAGTAATAACATTTTTTTATCCTTAAATTTGTAGACATCATGGGAGTGGCACGCACCATGATCATCATCCCACTAAGAAACTACCATAAAATAATTACATATAAGTATTCAAATCGGAGCATTTTATTTAGTAGTGATTAATCTATATAGTACAATGACTGATTAATTTCAAGCAATCTTGACCTCAATGGTCTGTTAGCATAATTTAATATAAAAAATTACTATTTAACATGAAAACTATCTTTAATTTTCTAACACCACATTCTTAAATATATAATTAAATGTTGTTATCATTTGATTTTGAACTTATTGTGGAAGTTTGAAAGGTGAAATAATTAATACTTCTCTATTTCTATGTATACAATATGCATGTCTAAGTTATTAGATTTATGCATACATGCATGTGGAATTGTGTTATCTTACTAAAATTACATATTACTTTTTTCTTATCTCCATTTATGTCTTTATTTTATTAAGTATCTAGTATTAGTTTTCAATTCAATTTAATAACAAGTTAGATGTTACGCTTATGCCTTATGGTTTATTATATTTTATTATTTTTAGGTGTGTTTTATAGGATGTGAATTAAATATAATGATATTTTATTTTATATATTTTTTAGCTAGGTATACTTAGATATTAATGTAATTATAATTAATATATGTTTTATATTTTTAGCTAATTTGTGTCATAATCATAATTATCTAATCACGATAGGAAAACAATTTTTTTCTTTTTCCATTTCAGAATCGAATTAATGATTCCAAAAAGTTCGGAAAAAAACTATATATAAATAGAAACCTACCACTGCTTTTCCCTCATTGTGTTAATGTCTGCCATAGTTATGGAGTCCTCAACGTTACGGGAGCACTTCGTGAATGCACGGGAATACGAGAAAAGTAATGGTGGATTTCTTCAGTATTATCGTTGCCACACTTTTTCTGAAATTCAAAGATCAGAACTTGACTATAGCAACAAAGTGATCATGCCATTGTCAGCTTTAAACCGCCTTACTTCTCTACGAATCGATTTTCCCATGATGTTTTCTGTCCAAAACCCTTGCCGTGATGAGTTTTACTGTGATTCTGTTGGCCGCCGCACTTGTCATTGTGGAGTCTTAGAGTTCACTGCCGATGAGGGTTTCGTCTACATGCCTCAATGGATGATGATGAAGTTGGAACTTGAAGAAGGAGACCTTGTATTTTTCAAGAAAGCTTTTCTTCGTCGGGGAAATTACATAAAATTGCAACCTCACACCACTGAATTTATCAATCTTTCCGATCCTAAAGCCGTTCTGGAGAAAACGCTCAAGGAATACTCGTGTTTGACCTCTGGAGATACCATTACAATTCCTCACAATGGCAAGCAATTTCGCATTAATGTTGTGGAAACCCAACCGGAGTCTGCAATAAACATTATTGACACGGATTGTGAGGTTGATTTTATTGCTCCCTTAGATTACAAGGAGCCCGAAAAGGAAGCAAGAAAACTTGTTTCCCCAGGAAACAAAGAAAGGACGAAAGTTGAAGATCAGGAAGTAAATAAGGAAAAGAATTAGTTCGTGCCTTTCAAAGGCTTAGCAAGGCAATTGGACGGGACGGTGGTTTCTAATGGAGTCGAAGAATCGAAGAATGTTGCGGTGAGTATGGAGAATAGTTCATGCAAAAGTACCGGTGTTTGTAGAAAACCAGGGAAGCTTGTGTTTAGTTCCGACGCGATTCATGGAAAATCTCACCAAGAATCCAACATTAAACTATACGATGATGTATCCCAGGAAGAAGAAATTCATAACTTTCAACCATTCATGGGAAAGAAGCACACATTAGGAAGCTGATGGATTGTTTTTGTTCTGTTCTAATTAAGACCTTTGCAAACAATTATAGATAATAGTATTTCACAATAGTTAGCAATTTGTATGGAAGTTGTTTTGTTTTATTTTATTTAACTAATGTTATTAAATTTAGTTTGATAGTAAGGTTTGTTATTGTTTAATTTCAATTTTAGTTTAGAACTTCGAGTTAGTATATATGATGAATGATTAAATGTCTTTGACTTTATGATGTTTTGAAGTTCTATCAATTAGTATCAAAATTATGAGCATATATACTCTTTTCTCTTACACCATTAAATATAGGAAATAGTAAACTAAGAATCTTACAAAATTTGATTAAGGATTGATAGTAAACTATGAATCTTACTAAATGTGATTAAGGTTAGTTTAATGGATATAGGAAATAGTAAACTATGAACCTTACTAAATTTGATTAGAGGTTAGTTCAATGGGTTAAAAATGTGAGATGGGATCCTCTGTACAAGATTATCATGTCTTATCATGTTCAAAATTAAAATTAGGTCGGTTCACTCATTTGTTGGTTAGGATGTAAACTGATTTTAGTGATATTTGTGATTCTAGTCACTAGTTTTAGTTTTAGTTAAATATATATAGGATCATTTCCATGTAATGGAGTAATATGGAGTAGTACTCCAAATTCATGCTTTTTCAGGTTTTCCTTTTATAACGGTGCGGTCGGGTATATCCGGCATCGTCTTTTGTCCATTACTAAATATATATAGGATCATTTCCTTAAAAAAAAAAAAAGTCACTAATTTTAGTTAAATTACACTATTTTGAACATTTGGCAGAATAGGACAAGATAATTTTAAACAAATGATCTTATCTTCAAAAATGCATCTCTTAAGCTAAACTTTTCATAACATCAAGTTGACTCCATAACGTATATGTTTGATATATGAAATGAATAATTAAACACGGTTAAAATTTAATATAATTGTTTACACTTTTTTATGGTGCATCCAAATCGTGATCAACTATTTGTTGCATATACGAAACCATTTATTTGTTTTTTTGATCTCCTTGTTTAAATAAATTTGTTTGCTCACTCAAAATCTCGCCGATCTTCTACCTTAATTTAACAATTGAACCAAAATCCTCAAATTTTCACGAACTCAACCTCAAGCAATCTATATTAACTCGATCAAATCATTTTCCTGTCGTCCTCTGCACTGGAGTTGTTCATCAATTTAACAGACAGGCTAATCTGAATTTCAATGATGGGTAAATCTTACATTAAAACCAAATTAAACTCTCTGTATCTTGAACAATACATATGAGCAAAGAATTAATGCAATTTTGTAAAGTCTTGGCGTTGTTCAAGACTATTGTCTTTCATTGAGACAGAAACATTGCAACATAGTTTTATCCAATAATCCTTTTTGCTATATTAGCCATTATGAAAGCGATAAATGTACAAAACAAAAAGAGCAATACGCAGAAGAATTCATAATTAACCTCAAAAACTAGCGATTTCATTAGATCATAGAATACAACACCAACACTGAAACTGCCAAGATCATAATCAACATTGCACACCCAAAACACATTAAGCCAAGGAAACCATAAAGAGAACATGGATTTGATCACCATCCCATTTGAGAAACAACCAAAAACAATTCTACCCAGAACAAAAACAAACTGGAAATCAATAGCATTTTTATTTAATTGTGCTGGCATTGTACTGCGCCCTTATAATTTCAAGCAACCTTGACCTCAATGGTTCTGGGTTTCTTGGGCTCAGGAGGAGGCAACTTCTGGACAGCAACAGTCAAGACACCATCCTGACAAACAGCAGAAATTGCATTAACATCGGCATTCTCAGGCAGAACAAACTTCCTCATAAACTTTCCAAATCGCCTCTCCATTCTCACATACTTAACCCCTTCAACTTTCTCTTCTTCCCTTTTCCTCTCTCCACTTACAATCAGCACATTGTCATCCTCCACTTGAACTTTGATATCCCCTGATTTCAACCCCGGCATATCCACAATGAACACGTACGAACTGGGATACTCCATCACATCAGCAGGTGTGGCTGCCATTGCCTTGGCATCACGAACGTAAGTTCTTGTCTGTGCATTGGCCGTCTTGTCTGAAGAGTCCTCAGCTGCATCCAAAACGTGCTGCAGAGTGTGTAAGAGTGGTGCATCGAATCCCATTAGCCTCACGTCCATAGTTTGCTTTTTCTTCTTGATTTGATTTGATTCGATGATGGGGTGGTATAAATTTCTCAGCTTTAGAGATATTTTCTTGGTTTGATGATTTCAAATGGATCATTTGGGGGAAATTTATAGGAATGGTGGAAGTTTCTGGAGAGAGTAATAAAGAAGTCTAGGAAGTTCGGGGTCGTTCTACTTGGGATTCTTCTACAAAGCTCCAGAACTAGGAGAACTAATACTCTGTCAAAATTATTGCTGTTTGACTTGTTCATTGTTCTTTTTTATTTATCAATTATTACTCTAAATAAAAATAATAATTGAAAGACAAATGTAACCATCTTCTGTTAAATACATTTTATATTTCAATTTATAAATACATTTTATATTTCAATTTATAAATACACGTATTTAACATTTATTCTTTAAAATTTACAAATTAATTAATAAAATTTTAATTAAATAAATATAAAATGTATTTATAAATTTAAAAAAATTAAAATAGAAATTGAAATAGATGATACTAAGTGAAAACAAATTGTATGAATAGAATTATACATATTTTTTAAATGTGTTTCAAAAATTTTAATTTTTATTATTGTGTATCGGTCCAAATGTCCGATACATGGATAATTTCGATGCCAAATAAAATATATATAAAAAGAAGCAATTTACCCATCAATGTAAATAGAAAAAAAAAAAAAACTAAACAACAACATATGAACATATATACATATGGGGTATTATTCTTGGGAAAGAAAAAAAAGTTGTGGTTGGACATTATTAACTTATATTTACACCGTCAAAAACCCAATTCATGCAGATATATTACAAACATTCATTCATAATCTTACATGTACATATATACACATCACAAGCCTTGAAGCCTCCACGCACTCTCACTGATCAGTTGTGGTTGTAGCGGTAGTGGCCTGAGCCTCCTCATGACCGGCGGCGTCAGAACCTTGTTGAACTGATCCTTCAGTCCTGATCGCTTCTTGCCTGCCTTGTTCTGCTCCTTCAGGTTGTCCTACTTTGACCTGAATCAACTTCGGTTTCTTGGGTTCCGGAGGTGGGGTTTTCTCCACCTTCACAATCAGCACCCCATCTTGATAATGAGCCGAAATCTTCTCACTGTTTGCATTTTCAGGCAAGATAAACTTCTTTAACAACTTGCCAACTCTCCTCTCCATTCTTATAAACTTAGCATTCTGATCATCTTTTTCACGCCTTCGTTCGCCCGACACCACCAGCACGTTGCCATCTTCTAGATGGACTTTTATTTGGTCAGGTTTCAGTCCCGGCATGTCTACCACGAAGTGGTATGCGTTTGGGTACTCAATTATGTCTGCCGGGGTGGCTCTCATGGCTTTGGTATCACGAATATAGGTCTTTGATGGGTGTTGAGGGTCATCAGGCTTCTCTGTGTCGTCTATGAAGTCCAGCATGTCGTGAATTGCTGAAATCATTGAAGTATCCAATCCCATATCCCTCAATGCTATCTCCATTTTTTGTTGATTCAATTTGTCTACCAAAGAAATTAATTAGCAGTGCAAGAAAATATTTCTAAGTGTGGAAGCATGAATAATTTTGAGCTACCTATATATATATATATATACTAGGTGTCATGCCTAAGACATAATACTACGTTGGATGAATTGTGTGCTGCAAGCTTGAGTTTGTGTTGATCTTTTGTTGGGGCTGCTGGCAATTAGTCATTTGTGGAATAGAACAAGGTACAAGGATGTAATAAGTCAGCTGTTGTCTGTTATGGATGGGACGTGGTGTGTTTAGATGGTCCAGTGGCCACGTAGAAATGGCAATTTCATGAATGTTTGCCAGGTAATCCAGAACCTTTCATGTCTGATCTCCACGTAAGTTGAGCAATTCTGAGCCTTAGCTTAGCTTGTTTTGACAGATCATTTTTCTCAAGATTGTGAAATCAGGCCAATTGATCAAGATTGAGATGCAAAGTTGCAGCAGAAATGAAAAAAAGGAGAATGGGAGAGAGGGGGAGATAGAGCATTGAAGAAGAAAAAATTAAGAAACTTCTTGAGGCATAATTCACTTATATCAGCCCTGCAAAACTTGCAGCCTAAAACAGAATTGAATATAACTAACTAATTAAGAAATTACAAACTGAAAAAATGCATATTTGATTGCTAACCGTACAAAATACTAACCCTCACAATCTAACACGGAACAGATTTGTAGAAGGCAACGAATAAATGCAAAAGTCGTGAATTACATAGAATTTGAAAGATATATTGAACAATTAGAATTATAATGAAAATAAAGTCCTACATGCGTTTAGCGTTTATACGATAATAGTATAAATCAAACTAATAGAAAACTTAAATAGGTTCAAAGTTACATAAACGAATGAAATTTGCAGAAAAAACAGCGCAAATTCTCCTCTCTTTTTTGTTCTTAGACTATGTAGTCTAGAATTCATCTTCATCCCGTTTCACATCACCACCCCTTCTTAAAGAGCAAATCAAAATTCACTTGGACTTCATGCGACGAATTCGCCACCTTTTGAACTCAACGTATAGTTCATAGGCCGTTGTGACCATCCAACTGCTCCAAACCATTCGTACCATGAGTGCAATTACACTTGCAGTGCTCAATTGGCCACTTTCAGATTTAGGTTGTACTGTAACAAGTGATATAGCATAAGTAATAGTTATGGTTGCTATTGCCATCCACATTACAAATGCCAAAAGTGGCATTAAATATTCGTAAGCAATGCCAGACCCACGAATGAGCAATATGATTGTGCTCAATGATGAAACAAAGGCTATACTATTTGCCCGAATGAGGTGCCTGTAATATTTTGGATGAGTTTGTGCAATCACAGCTTCTCCAACTCTATGCGGATTTGGACCTTCCGGCAAATCATCTTGCCAAACACCACCAGGAGGGTTCACCCCAGCTTGAAATGCCATTGTTGCAATGAGTGAGGCCACAACCATTAATGCTTCTCTACTCTTATCGTACCATTCGCGTTGTGTCGTCGTCAGGTCAAGAAGAGCTTCAACGCGCTCGCCTGTTAATGCATTAACCAATTCAAGAGAGCTTAGAATTTCAGGGTCAATGTCACCCTGCCCCAACAAAAGGTCCAATGCTGTTTCCCCGTTTGCATTTTGGACATTGATGACCTCTTTCCCCACTTCAGTCTCTTCCAGCAAGTATTTAAAGATCTGCACTTCACATTTGAATTCTTTACTTGTAAGAAAAAACTCCTAGTCATTTCAGTATTATGAAAAAAAGAAATTTCAAAACATCATAATTAAGCAAGAATAACACATTTTAGCAAAAACTTACTCATTAAATTTGTTTTCTTTGATCATCGAATGAAGAAAAATTATTGAGCAGAAAATGAAAAGGAAAGAAGAAAGTGGCACCTGATTTTGTTTGCAGGTTATGGCCAGATGTATATAGTATGGTCATACTCATACCATCATCATTTTTGGAATTTACAAACTGGCGATCAGTAATTGTGTCGATTAGAAACTTCAAGGTGTCGAGTTGAATATACTTGACACACAAATGAAAAATGGTTCCTCCCCCATCTGTCTTCTCTAGAGCTGCTTGCAATCCCGCATGTTGGATTAACTCTTGCAAGACTGCTAAGTTACCAAACATTGCAGCAAGATGAAGAGGGTTCCTCTAGTCATGGACACGGTTCCGGTTTTAACCCGAACCGGCCCGTAACCGGCCCGGCGGGCCAGGCCCGAAACCGGAACCGGCCCATGCCGGGCACAACCCGTGAACCGGCGGTTCAAACCGCCGGTTTTTGAAAAAAAAAAAAAAAAAAACCGATTGGGCCTGATCTGGAAAGACACCTTGTCATGGGCTAACCAAAAGTCCATGCTGTAGCCCTCCCATTGCTTTAAACTTAATTGTTTGGATCAACTTGTATAATTGATAAAGCCCATGTTACAATTGAATTATTAAACTTTCTCATTATCTAAATTATTAATGGATGATTATTAAACTATAAGTATATTAAAATAAAAGATTACTTATAATTAACCATATTAACTTGAATTATTGCGTGTTCTTGTGTGTAATGAATGGATAAATTCATATAAATACATAATTAAACTCACAGTTTAATATTCAAATAATATCAATTATTATTCATATTCATTATGGTAAAACTATTAGTAACATGTTAATGGTAATTAATATTTAACTACTAACAAATATAGAGTATTTTTCATTTTATTATATTTTGTTTATACATCATTACATCTACATATTAATTTAAGTTACTTTTCAATTATATTAAATTTGTATATATTGTATTTATTTTTTTCAAATTTAATGTTAAAAAATTCGAACAGTAAAAAACCGTTAACAAACCGGAACCGGAACCGTGACGAACCGAAACCGTGACGGAACCGTGAACCGGCGGTTCACGAACCGTAACCGTAACCGTGAGGCCAAGGGCCGGTTCAGGTTCCACCCTTCGTGGAACCGTGAACCGGTGGTTCACGAACCGTAACCGGCGGTTCGTGAAGCGTGGTCATGTCTAGGTTCCTCCCATCTCGATCTCGAGCCAAACACATGTAAGAAGATAAAGCAAAAGAAGTATATTGAAGATTTGCTTGTACAAATCCTACATTACCCAGCATTGCTGCTATATGCAGAGGATTCTTATCCTCGCAAATCAAAATGGTTCTGTGGAGAAGGATTGGATCTTCTTGAAGCAACTGAGAAAGGGTGGCAACATCACCTTGAATTGCGGCATCATAAAGCCTTTTCTCCATTAATTCATGGGTGGAATATGGTATGAAAAACAAGTAGTATAACTCTACGTTCAAATCACAAGTGGACTTTCTAGTAAACAACTGGGAGGGATGGATGGATGGATGGATGGATGTAGCATAGCTTGGATTCTACTACAAGAATATTTTCTTAAAGTCAAGAAAACCGAAAAGTGAACAATATGTAGACAACCGAAAACTGGGAGGGATGGATGGATGGATGGATGGATGGATGTAGCATAGCTTGGATTCTACTGCAAGAATATTTTCTCATGTAGACCACCATATTTTCTTATGAACATTTACTACAAGGACATTTACCACCCTAAAGCTTTAGTAAAAGTACCAAATTAGTTTTAGAAAATTGCGGTAACCCCTACTGTTAAAATTGACTAATAAAATTGATGAAAAGAACAAAATGCTATAACTTATTTTGTTAACAAAAAATAATAAAAATATATGAATAAATATGAAATGACAATAAATACTTTTTTAATTTTTAATTCTTTGTCATAAACTATCAATTTCATATTTTTTATTATAAATGGGTTTATCAAATTAATCAAACTTTAATCAAGAAATTTTTTTCTATATATATTTTAAATTTTGGAAGAAAAAGAATTATTTTTGAAGAATAAAATAATTAGCTTGATTAATTAAGAAAAAAGTTTTTTTCTTTTTGAGTTTTTTTGTTTGTGTAAAAAAGAAAATTTTCTTTGCTTTTATTTTAATATTTAACATATGTATTTAGTTAACTAAGACAATATAATTATTATAGATAAAGTTTTAAGGGCATATTAGGCAATACACACATATTTTTTGGTGGGAATGGTTGATTCGTTAAACATTTGCTTTGGTCAGTCAGGGGATGATCGTAATTTTTTGAAACCACAGGGTTCGTTTAGTAAACCTCAAGGGGTGGTAAATGTAATTAACCCAAATTTCAATGATTGACATTTTTCTTTTCTTTTTTTCTTTTACCTTTTGGTCATCTGAGCCTGAAGACTGTTCTTGTGACAAAAATCCAGAAAATAAAAGGCACATATATCCCAGGAATCTTGTATGAGAGAAAAGAATTTACACCAACATATTGCGATAGGACAGAAAGAATTATCATGGGCATATATAATGGATTAAAAAGAAAACTTTTGTACAAGGTTACACCAATTATTTTATCACACAACATTGAAAAATTTATACTGTAACTTACAATAGAGCATTACAAAACTTCCCAGATGAGTGGTCAAAATATATGCAGTGAAACAGTTCTCATACAATGCATTTGTTGTTGCTGTTACCCAAAGATGAAGTCTGTGCTTCATTACTAGAGCTCATTATTATTCTCAACGTTTTGCAGATATTGCTGGTTCCATCTCTTTGTCCTTCACATGTGCATGTTTTCTACGCAGATATAGAACTACTCTTACGACATTACCAATGAATACCGTTCCCATAAGCGCTAACCATATTAGAACTGAAATTCTGGTCACATGATTCAGGGTACCTTGCAGTCGATTAGGACTCAAGTTAACAAAACTAATGAAGTATGTTATGCTTTGAGCAGTGATAGCAATCCACATGATCACCAGTTGAGTCCACATCCAATGATGACGCCTCAAAGGCAATCCACTAACCTGGATAAGAATTATGCTCAACGATGCAAGGAAAGAAATGGTGTTGAAAATCAAGAATTGTCCGTATGCTTGAGGAAGATTAATCGCCATCACTGATTGACCGGCATAATGTGGTATATCCACTTTATTACCATTCGAATCTACCACGTAATCGCTTGCCCAAACACCTCCTGGAGGGGATAATCCGGATTGGAAGGCCACGGTAGCAACCAGCGATGCAACGACCATTAATGCACTTCGCATCTTAGCTAACCAGTCTGTTTGCTTACGCTTCTTGTCAGGCTGCTTTTTGGTGCTGATTTTCCTCAAAGTTTGGGGTCGTGGAATTGATGAAGTAGTTCTACCTACAACAGTCTCTGGTACGATGGAGGGCATCTGTTCGATATTTGAAGCACTACCGTGTTTGAGACAATCTTTAATGTCCATATTTCTCAAGTCATCTTGGCCTTGTGATAGGACATCCAGTGCTGTAAAACCATTAGCATTTCTAGCATGAACATCTATTCCAGTATTGCTCAGCAAATATTTGACGATCTGCAAAAGAGTCACTCCAATACATCAACTACTGCAGAATTGACAACTTGTAATGGTTTAGATTTAGCGACACCCAATCAGAATTAACAACGCTATTTGATTTTGAAGAAACAGAAAGCATATGAGAGGACATTCAAATGTAAACAACTCTGATTCTCCAAGTTTTCTCCCATATGAAATAGGCTGGTGTATCTGAAGCACCTTGATATTAAGATTATGAACGATGAGGGAACTCCTAACCTAATGGTTTAATATTAAATACAAAATGGATCAAAATTTCCTAATCCCTCGTCTGGTACCTTGCCTCCAATGCCAATATCATATTCAAGCAGTGTCAAACGAACCAGAGTTTTCTGAACTTGATAAGTTTGGCATTGCCAGTAAATGCACTGAAGTTAAATTGTTAGCAGAAAATTTTGCAAGAAAAGGACAATACTACTCAACAATATTAACTGGCAGCCTTGCAACAGGGGACAAATATTCTTTATTTTGACATTCCAAATATTCTAAAATCTAAACCAAAACAACCCCATTCTTATAATGACTTTGGTTTGGCACTAAACATTTGTGTACTCAGTTTTCTGCAGATGAGTATTTTCAGTTTGCTAAAGACTCTGGCAAGGGATGAACAATTTTAGCCCCATGTGAAGTAGTATTCTACAAACTAATTCAAAGTATTAGCAAACACCTACTTCTAAATGCAACCCAGGATACCTTTCGTTCAATTCATTTCCAAAAATGAATTCAAGCTAAATTAGGTCCAAAATTGGAAGTACTGTCATCAATTAGAGAGGTCCTAGACACTTAATCTGACCTGACTGAGGCAAATTGATCAAATTTCATCAAATGCTTAACACATCATTCACTTATCATATCACTCAATTTGAATAAAGTAACATTCAAAATTGCAAAAACAAGCTTCAGAATTGCAAAATAGCTTACCTCAATCTGCTTTTTGGCCACAGCAAGATGGAGAATGGTACTACCATTCTGCCCCTTCCAATTCACAAACTGATCATCTTTCTTGAACCTATCAACCAAAACCTTCAAACACTCAAACCGATTATAGTTCACACAGAGATGCAAACAAGTTTCTCCTCCCCCAGTCAAAACTCGAGCAGCGTCAGGTCTAACTCGTATCAGTTCATTCAAAACCAAGACTCGACCTTTAATTGCAGCTAAATGAAGAGGGCTCCTCCCATCATGATCCAAAACAAAACACATATCAGGGTTCACCAAAATCAAATCTTTAACAATTTCCAGATACCCTTTTGCAGATGCAAGGTGCAGTGCTGATGAACCGTGCGAATTGAGTGATTTAGCAAGATCGGGATTTTGATTCAAGAACCCTTTCGTGATTTCTATGCGGCCAAGAAGGGCTGATACGTGTAAAGGAGTTTCATGCATATAAGAAGACATGGTTGAATTGAGAATCAAAGGATCTTCTTGGAAAATTTGTGAAAGGAGTGATGCTGTTCCGTTCATAGCTACTTCATAAAGTCTTCTATTTCTTGTTTCAAGGTCGTCTTCTTTATCACTAATCAAGAAGCTCACAAGTTTCATTCCTAGTTTCTATTTCCTTTTGAAATGATACCACTGCTTACACCGTTACGCGTTTTGCTGACTGATTATATTTCCTTTTGTTACCGCCATCTGTTACTGTTCTTTGCCAATTTCAATTTGTTGATTTATTCAACAACTTTAGAGTAATGCTATTATTCTGCTATTCCAGAATTTGTTAGCAAGTCATCCTACACCCACCACTCAAATGAATAAAAAAAACACCATTTTCTTGTCACGTTTAAATTTCACTTTAACATATAAAGTATAAAAAAGTTAATGTATAAATTAATTTATAAAATATAAAAAAATTTAATATATTAATATATAAAATATTAAATATTAATTTATAATATATAAAAATTAACGTATAAAATATAATTCATTTACAACATTTTATGAAACAGTCTTTTGTAACCAAAAAAAATGGTCTTCTTGACTTGTTCTGCTGTGTATTTATGTTTTGAATTTTGTTCTTCTCTTTTGGTGTGGACTAGTCTTTGTATTCTATCATTCTATGTCCCTGAACAAGTCAAAATAATGCATTTGCCAAAATATCAAAATCTCATTAATTAAATGAATGTAGCAATATTAGGATTCCAACTTGCAAGAAGGTTCAGTTTGACTTGGAGGGCTACAGAAGGTTCACCATTTCTTCAAAATTTGTTTTTCTCCTCAATTCAGCATTCATTGTTGCCTACATCCATTTATTCAATCTTCTGAAGCAGTGGCTTCAGGAAACTCTCTTACTGAACTACTTTACAATATTAATCAGCTCAATCTCACTTCCTCAAAATATTCTAAACTTTGTATAAACTAGAAAATGCCCTGGATTACAATTTGAGTTCCATTGCATTGTCTTTTTTTTTTTTTTTTTTTTTTTTGTTTGGCATTACAGTGTCAAGTATTATATAACTGCTATAGAGCACAAGCAGTAAAATAAGTTCTAAATGCACTCGCTCTGTTACCTTACATCAACGCAAATCATATCAGGACTTCCTTGCTTATCATTGCTTTGCACTTGAACATTTGAATTCCCGTGTTTTCTTAGCTTTTTCAGCACATCAGTACCGCAGCGTTCGAGCCATCTTTTTATCAATCTAATTGTGTTCCCCAAGAGCAAAAGCCCCATCACACCACACCAAACAGTCACAGCAGTTTCGATTACATGGCTCAATGATTTTCTCTTTTCTTTGGGTGTTACTACAACAGTCGATATACCATAAGTAACAGCTACGGCTGAAACTGTCAACCACATAACAACCATCAAAGCCCACATAAAAAATTTGCGTCTGAATGGCAAGCCACTGATAAGGAACAAAATTGTGCTCAGTGATGAAACAAAGGCTATTGTGTTGGCACGAACGAAATTTCGATAGTATCTTGGATGCTTGTATGCCATCACAGCTTCCCCTGCCATATGTGCATTTGAACCATCAAAATTGTCATCTTGCCAAACACCTCCGGGTGGATTTACCCCGACTTGAAAAGCCATTGTTGCAATTAGTGAGGCAACTACCATTAGTGCATCCCTTTTCTTAGATAACCATTCCCCTTTATTCTTGGAGTCAATTTCTTTGCTTCTTTTGGCTCCAGCGCTTTCAAGGGATCGTGCAATTTCAGAATGAATGTCTCCATGAAAAAGGTCTAATGCAGTGTGCCCTTTTGCATTCTTCGCATTCACATCTACTAGGCTGTTCTCTAGCAAGAACATGATGGTCTGCGCATTTAATCAACTCAATTAGATCAAGGGCACTAGCCGAGAAATTGTGCTCATTCTAAGTCTTGATTTTTGGCAATTTACCAAGACAAAGAATCGTATGAAAACATGGAATCTTTCATTTCCTTTCATGGTATCACGAAGCAGCCACCATGGAGACGTGAACAAACTATACAATTCATTGGAAAATGCTCTAATGTTTAACTTATTCCTACTAAAAAAACGTTCTTATTGACAGTGGAAAACTGAGGATTGCATAGCAGAAGGAACTAGAAAAGAAAGGCTAGGTAGCCTACCTCGTTTTGGTTGTCGCAAATGGCCAGATGTAGGATCGTCATCCCATCATCATTCTTCCAATGAACAAAATCATCATCTTTTATAGTCTGGACAAGAATCTTCAAAGCCTCAAGCTGATTATACTTGACACACAAATGTAGAACATTCCCTCCGCCACCGGTCTTTTCTCGAGCTGCCAGTGGTCTGGCATGAATTAACTCTTGCAACACATCCAATCTGCCTTTGATGGCTGCCAGATGTAAAGGGATCCTCCCAAATCGATCAACAGCCAAACACATATCAGTATTAACATGTAAAATTGCTTTCACAAACTTTACATGCCCCAGCATTGCTGCTATGTGAAGAGGATTCTTATCCTGACAATTCAAAGAAGCTTTGTCAAGAATAAGAGGATCTTCCTTAAGTAACCGAAGAAGAGTGGTATCATCATTTTCAACTGCAGCATCATAGACCATTTTCTGCATTTCTTCTACCATCTCACTACTCCCTCTTGGCTCTTGTCTAATGATAGAAGTTGAAATTTGCGAGGTGCCCCCAGATCTTCTACCGCACATAAATCAGTGGAGAATCTATCCCTTTGATTGATGTCTACCTATGCTAGAATCCAATTACGATTAAGAGGCCTTCAGTTGTGCATATACTTGGAACTCTTTGAATACATGGGTTACGATGCAATATATGTAATCCTCGTGTTGTACTCAAATTCACCCATATCATGTGTGCCAATGTGCAGAAGAACTTGTGGTTTATGTATACACACAATCACACATATAAATGGTGGATACTCATTGACTAAATTGGAGTGTAGTACACGGTCACGCGGAAACAAGTTCTTGAGCAGCTTCAGAGAATTTTGGGTGAAGATACTACGCGGGGATGGAGAAACGCTTACAAAAACTTTCACTGCAAGCAGCTTTCAGAGAATTTTGGGTGAAGATACCACGCGGGGATGGAGAAACGCTTACAAAAAATTTCTGTGCAAGAATCAGAAACTTTCTCTACAAATTCATTGGGTTTTTTCCCAGCACGAAGTTGAATGGAAATATCCAGACCAGGACCAGGGATGAACACTAGTACTAGTATACTACTATACTTGACCAAATAGGCATATTCTCAGCACTGAAATTTCTCAAGCCTTGGTCTAATCATCGTACCTTGTGTCCGCGTGAGCAGACCTTTTCTCCATTAGTATTTTATTTCTCAAGCTTTGGGACAATCTAAGAGCATTAATCAATACTGGTTTACTGCCACGTCTAAATATTTTTATGGCAAGTTGGCTTTGTTGAAAATCCAACCATTTTCACATCTATGGCTATTTTGATGGCGAGTCTTAACGTAGTCTGCCTTGTTAACTGATCCTAATTTTCCAAGCCAAGCCGGTGAAGCAGTGGCGCGGAACCAGAAAAAAATGATTAATGATTTGGGGAGTGAAAAATTAGAGTTAAAATTCAAAATGTCTGACGTGCTCGTTATAAAAAGACAAACTAATCTATTACCCATTAGGGTTCACTCATCATATGGTTAGGGTATTAGTTTGTTTTTTTATAACTGCCACGTTAGTCACTTTACGCTTTCATTCTCATTTTTCACTCCCTCTATCATTACTCCAATGATAGGGGAAGTGAAAATCCAAAGTGACTGACGTGGAAGTTATAAAAATACAAACTAATACCCTAACCAAATGATGAGTGAACCCTAATGGATAATAAATAAGTTTGTCTCTTTATAACTGCCACATCTATCACTTTACGTTTTCACTCTAAGTTTTCACTCTGTATCGTTATCCTAATTTTAATTTCTACCACTTTATTGTTTGTTATATCATGAGGTGAAGAAGGATTACTTATATCAGACATGTCCATTTTGTCCAAATTCTACCTAAATTGTTCCGTCGCCATTGATATTCACGGTAATTAATACTTGTTTTACTTAGATGCTTTGATGGGCTGGATTCTTAATCAAAAACAAGAAACAAGCTGAAGCATAAGCCAACTACTTGCATAATGGGAAATGGAAAAGCTTAAAACACATCGTCCTTCTAGTACTAATGAACTTGTAAATTACAAATTGTTATTGGAAACAATGATACTCGAATTTGGCATACTAAAGTGGTGCTTGATTCATAATATTAGTTACGTTGATGGTGAAATTTTGATACATTAAGCTGATGAAAGTGATTAATCTCTAAAGATTCCTTACTGTAAATATTTAATGCTCAGCTTAATTATTGCTAAGTGTACATGTTTTGCCTTCTTTTCTTGATAAAGAAAGAAGCTCGTTTAAGGCTTGTTTTTAGGCATGTTTAAGACTTGAAATAGCTACTCCCTATGAACCCTTTTTTTAATGTTGATGACGAAGACTTTGGGCATTCATTATCATACAATTTCACCAAGTAAATCTGCGAGAACATAAATGCATTAACTTTCATATTGAATATAGTACAGAAATTGTTGATGCTGTTTGATATTGAATTTCGGTTTTTTTTAGTTCAATATGAAAAATTATATTGATCAAAGAGGTTAATGTACACGATACTCCGAACATTCAAATACAAATGCAAATGAATGGTGAGCACAAGAAGACGAAGGGAAATTAAGCACATTAATCACAACAAAGAACAAAGAACCAACCAAAACAATTATATAATCTGAATCATTTTGAAGTAATGAAGCCTCCAAAAAAAACCAAATAAGACTCAGCAGTAAATGGCAAGAAGTTGCATTACTATGTTATTAACAAATTGGACGATTTACTTGCTTAACATTGCTTTTAACTTGAACATCCGAATTCCAATGGTTTCTCAGCGTTTCCAACACATCAATACCACGGCGTTTGAGCCACCACCTGTTTATCAGTCGAATTGTGTTCCCCAACAGCAAAAGCGACATCACACAACACCAAACCGTAACACCAATGTCGATAATATGGCTCAGTCGTTCTCTATCATCTTTTGGTGTTACCATAAGAAGTGATATACCATAAGTTATAGCTATGGCTGAAATTGTCAACCACATAGTTACCATCAAAGCCCACATGAAAAATTTGCGTCTGAATGGCAAACCACTGATGAGGAACAAAATTGTGCTCAATGATGAAACAAAGGCTACTGTATTTGCACGAATGAAATTTCGATAGTATCTTGGATTTTTCTGTGCCATTACAGCTTCCCCTGCTACATGCATCGGATCATCAATTTTGTCATCTTGCCAAACACCTCCTGTAGGATTTACCCCAGCTTGAAAAGCCATTGTTGCAATAAGTGAGGCAACTACCATTATGGCGTCCCTTTTCTTAGATAACCATTCGGTGCCATTTCCAGCACCGCATGAGCCAATGTCTTCGCTTCTTTTGGCACCAGCACCTTCAAGAGATCGTGCAATTTCTGAACTAATGTCTCCATGAAAAAGGTCTAATGCAGTGCTCCCGCGTGCATTCTTCGCATTCACATCTACTATGTTGTTCTGCAGCAAGTATATGATGGTCTGCATATTTACGGAACTCAATTAGATCAAGAGGGCACTAGCCCGGAAATTGTTCTCATTGAATGAATCATAGAGAAACTAAACTAATTCCAGCAACAGTTACCTCGTTTTGCTGATCGCAAATGGCCAGATGCAGTATAGTCATCCCATCATCATTCTTCCAATGAACAAAATCATCATCTTTTATAGTCTGGACAAGAATCTTCAAAGCCTCCAACTGATTATACTTTACACACAAATGTAGAACATTCCCTCCGCCATCGGTCTTTTCTCGAGCTGAGAGTGGCCAGGCATGAATTAACTCTTGCAAAACATCCAATCTGCCTTTGATGACTGCTAGATGTAAAGGGATTCTCCCAAGTCGATCACCAGCCAAACACATATCAGGATTAACGCCTAAGATTGCTTTCACAAAATTTATATGCCCGAGCATTGCTGCAATGTGCAGAGGATTCATATCCTGACAATTCACCGAAGCTTTATCAAGAATAAGAGGATCGTCTTTAAGTAACTGACCAAGAGCGGTAACATCATTTTTAACTGCAGCATCATATAAACTTTTCTCCATAATTTCTCTCCCTCTCCCTAACTCACTTAGATTTCTGCCAGAATGCCATTAGTACTACTGGTTTATATATATAGACGCACATATTGTGGCTGTTGACTTCACTGGAGTTTTAAAACTTAAAAGGGTGGTTTTTGTGTTTTTCTACTCAATTGGGATTGAAAGAGTCAAAGTTCATAAACACATGAGTAGATATCACCACCATACACGGTTACGCGAACACAAATTGTTTCAGTAAATGGCCAGGCTCGCCATGGTACAAGCCTTAAAAATTATACGCAGCTTCAAAGAATTTAGGTGGATATGGGGGTGAAACTACGTGGGGATGTTAGGGGCAGGGGGAACATATAGAAAATTTATGTAAAAGAACCATTTCTTTAGTTAAATTTTGAAAATTTAACTTTGGCATCTAAAAAATTTTTCATTTTTTTTTTTTTTTGCTTGTTTAGTATTTTTCATTCATATGGGAGTTTTTGAAAAAAAAAAAAAAAAAACTATTTGTGATGCAAATGATCAAGAAGATTTAAGAAACTCACAACAGCCCAGAATGAGTTTTTTTTTGTAACGCTGCATGGATTTCAAGACTAATTATACTTATATCGTAAAAGGTAAAACATGCAAGTTCCTCAATTAATGTTGTCTAAACTGTGTTGTTGGGAAATCATTTAGAACTGAATTTGATACTTAAATCCCAGTAGTAATTAAAAGAATATATATTCTTACAGGTCAGTACTGGACAATATAATTCGAATGACCAAAGGAAGGTTAATCAATTCTTCTGTTCTTCATTTGTCAATGCTATATAAAGAATAAACAAAGACTATTGACCTGGAAAAAAAATATAAAATCCACGTATCAGCGTGGAATCTGGCATCGTTCACCATGGCATGGAGTTTGTAAACATGGCAAATTTAGTTATTCATCAAAGGGCATATTAATTATGGGATAATTATAACATTTGTTTGATGATGATGATGTTAAGGAAATAATATATATATTTGACCAAGAATTCTTGTACTCCAACTATAAAATAGAGTAAGAAGACACTTCAATGATTGTATTTATGTAGCTCTTAATGATCTTCCAGGAACGTTTCTTGAACTTACATTCTCAACTTAAAAGGGCATTCAGAATGATTGCAGTAAATCCGTATGCTTTCATTGCATTCACCTCTATCAACCCATTTTCAAGCAAGAACCCAATAATCTGCATGAATTTTTAGTCCTCCATATGAGTAGATGAAAGGTCGTAGTAATTCCACGAATCGATTATATGAATCACATTTTGACATTTTGCTCGATTTAAACTCATTCGCTCAATTTAGATTTAAATATAACTTATCTTTTCTTATAGTTTCTTTATAACTTCTACATGACATATATACAATTGTCTATCTTTAAAAGAATTAGGAGTTTTGAAATTCTTGTGAGCACATATGATTATTTTAAAGGTAAACTAACTTGGGATCCCTAAACTATTTAGATAGTATACTTTTGGTCACTAATCTTTTTTTTTTTGTTTTAGTCTGACTATTTATAACTATAAAAAGTGGTATACTAGTAGTCATTTCGTTAAATTCATCCGTTATCTATAAATTTTCTATTAAGTTCAATCTTATTCTTAATTTTTTAAGGTAATATTATACTTAGAAATGAAGTAAAATGATAGAATTTACAATTTAGGATAGTATGTGTTCATCTAACAAAGTTGTGTTTAAATTTTATACTTAAAAAATATTGTTTAATAAAAAAAATATTTGAAGTTAACGGAAAAATTCAAAGATAACAGCTAAAATTAATGGGATGGCTACAAGTATACCACTTTTTATAAATGAGTGATCAAATTGAAAAAAAAAAATAGTGACTAATAGGATATTATCCAATTAGTTTAATGGCCCTAAGTCAATTTACCCTTATATTTTAATGCAGAAATGAGTTTGGAAACTGCAATAGAAGGTAGTTTTATACCTTAATTTACAAACGTTTTAGCAAAATATGATCACAGAGAACATTCATGCTACCTCTAAATGTATCAATGTAACGATAAGTCTCTTTTGTTTTTTCCTCTATTTTTGGGCATAAGGCCCAGAATTTAATGCCTAATGGATTTGGGATCATACTGTCTTCTTCCTTGTGTTCTAATGGATCAAACACATCTTAAATTAGATAGACTAAGTAAAAAAGCCCATAAAATTTGTGAAATTTATTTTCATGTCCACATCTAATAAGGTATAAACTATAAACTCAATGTGTAAACATACGCTTAGATTTCTTTTAAACAAAAATCAGTGTTATGTTTGAGCTCCAAAATTTGTTCCCTTTTCCAAAAAAGATTCCAACATGTCAGCCCATCGTGTTTAAACTTTAAATCTGACAATTAATGTCCCTTGAATCTTGGTAAATTCCAACACTAATATGGACAAAAGGGATCTGACAAAATCTCATGCACTACATTATTTCTCGTTTAGCTCCCTTTTTTTTGTTCTTAAATAATTGTAATTCTACAAATTTCAATACAAAAAGTATAAAAACTTCCAATTTTACCCTTAGTCCCATTTATCTATATAATATTATTTAAAAGAAGAGATAGAAAATTATAGTTATAAATATGGGTAAATAATAGAATTTATCACTTTTTTTAATTAGTGTGCACAACTCAAAAACGACACTTATTGGAAAACAGAGGGAGTATTATTTACAAGTACTACTATACTACTATTTAGGATGGTGTAATTAATGTCTTCTAGGCTCTTTCTAGGCAACTGAAGATCATGTCTTCTTTTTCCTTTTTTTTATTTAAATACATGCATTGATGCATTGACAGAGATTCAAGAAACACAAAAGTAAAGAAAGTGTAGAACTACTCGTTAAGAAACATGTCCAATAGTATCATCCCTATTTATAGTTCAATACTCTCTTGTAGAAATGGCATGGAACAGATTGAGAAGAACTTTTAATTATTTTTCTCATTCATTCGAATTCGAAATCGCCTTTAATATAACCGGTTTTGAAGGAAAAAAACAAAAGAGGATCCGTTTGTTATAAGAAAAGAATAGGTGGAATGAATAGATAGGAAGGCAAGAAGATAACAACATCATAAAAATGAGTGAGGGTCATACACAAGGCAGGCAGTGACAACTGACATATTTATTCTGATTAGCAAAAGAACAAGAGAATCAACATGGAATGGATCATATACTTCATAACTCTGTGTAAATCAAGATGGATTGCATAATTTTGTTGACCAAAACAGCCCATTGGTCTCATAAAACTCATAACCCACAGTTTGTAAATATCAAATCAAAGGGCCAAATGCAACCCCACCATCATCACCAGCAGCCTCCTAATAATTTTGCCAGTTTATTTTTTTTTATATTTTTCTTCTCGGTCGAATCAAAATCTCAAGAAAGGTTCTCGATATGGTAGCTGACACGTGTACACAGTCACTTTTGATCCGCAAAACCCTCAACCCAAATTGCAGCCCCCAACTCTCATATCTCCGCCACCTTTCCTCTCTGTTTCGCTTTTTTTCCACCCACACTCACACACACACACACACACACACACACAGAGGATATCTGCACCTCTCTATAACAACAAATGTTGAGACTCCTCAGCTGTCCTAACTAAAAGCTCATACAGTTTATCCCATAACCCTTCGTGGGCTCAGGTCAAAATCCTTTCTTTTGCTCATATCTTTGTGTGTATTGTCTTGGTTTTCAATGGTCTACTTGGAATTTATGGTGTGGAAATGTTTGATCTCTTTATGCTGACACACTTTCGCTCCCAAATCTGTTTGCGAAAACGGAAAAAAAGTACCCAATTAGCATCACACGCTTCCGCACTCGAATAGTCACAAGATTGTAATTTTAGTTAGTTTCTTGAGCTTAATATTTGGACAAGCGTCGAAAACTTCTTTTTTTTTTTTGGTTGATTTGAGCTAGACCCATTTGAGTACTGTAAAAATCAGGAGGAGGGTTGATTTTGTTTTAATCTTACAGTGGCTTCTCGACACATCTTTTAGCCATTTTCTTTCTTTTTGTTTGTTTGTATATATAATGGATTTAGTGTAGATACTGTTTATTAAATTTGGGATATTTAGTTTGGAACCAAGGAGACTATCAATTTGGACTAATTGTTAACGTTGTTGGGGTTGAAAGTGGCGAAAGTGAGCTTAAGTGCGGCTGAGGATGATTCGGCATCAGAAATTCATCTTCCGGCCGATATCGATTGGGAGATGCTTGACAAATCCAAGTTTTTCTTCCTTGGGGCAGCTCTATTTTCAGGTGTTTCAGCTGCACTTTACCCTATTGTGGTGTTAAAAACCCGGCAACAAGTGATGTTTAGCGAAGTTCCCTGTTTTAAAATGGCTGTATCAATTCTAAAGCTTGAAGGAGTACGAGGATTTTATAGGGGATTTGGAACTTCCCTAATGGGAACCATTCCGGCTCGAGCTCTTTATATGGGAGCTCTTGAAATGACCAAGAGTAATGTCGGTTCTGCAACTGTTCAGCTGGGAATCTCTGACGCCTCTGCTTCAGCTGTTGCTAATGCTACGGCTGGCCTAAGTGCTGCTGTGGCTGCCCAGTTGGTTTGGACACCGGTTGATGTTGTGAGTCAGAGATTGATGGTCCAAGGTGGATGCTCTACTTTATATACTGGCAATGGCGTTGCTTGGAAAAGATATAGTGGTGGGATTGATGCGTTCAGGAAAATACTACATTCGGATGGCATGAGAGGATTGTATAGGGGATTTGGGATTTCAATACTGACTTATGCCCCTTCCAATGCTGTATGGTGGGCATCTTACTCTGTTGCGCATAGGATGATATGGGGTTGTGTTGGTGCTTATGGTTGCAAGAAAGATGAGAATGGCTACAGGCCAGATGGAAAGGCTGTTCTAGCAATTCAGGGGTTAAGTGCTGCTATGGCCAGTGGAGTTTCTGCACTGGTTACAATGCCACTTGATACAATTAAGACTAGAATGCAAGTTTTGGATGACGAAGGAAGCGGTCGTAGGACCTCTACGATTATACAAACGATGAGGAACTTAGTGAAGGAAGGTGGATTTAGTGCTTGTTATAGAGGTTTAGCTCCAAGATGGGCCTCAATGTCTTTGTCTGCAACGACCATGATCACCACTTACGAGTTCCTCAAGCGGCTATCTACGAAAAATCAAGAGGGGTTTCCTTGATGAGTTCCATGGCCATTGATATGGGGAAGAATGAAAAGCTTTAAAGAGATGTTTTTGTGTATTACTCAACCCCTATGTTAAGTTAACTAGGTAGTAATACTTGGCCTTTTTGGCCTGCCAAGTGGAATATCAATGTAAATGTGTACAAAATGTAACAATCCTTGTTAAAAGTTTCGGCAATGAACAAGATTGATATTCCCTTCTATCTATATATTATATATATACAGGAAAAGCAAAGCAAAGCAGGGTTGGTTCTATCCATAAGTTTCAATTTTGCATTCATTGGAATTTGTTTTTGCTTGTTTTTCATGTTCATGGATGGTGATTACCTTGGCTTTCAACGAGTTGGGAAGACAATTTTTAGGCCATGTCTTGACCCTTGAGCCAGTTGCAGGTCTTTGGTTGCCTAACAAAGTTGTCGAGATTAAGGAGTCAAAATGGACGTGTCTCTCTCCTCTCCTCATTATTACAAGAACTTTAAAAGAGTTGTATAGATGTAGTTGAATACCATCATTATCTTTGGGAAATGTAGAGTTGGATTAGATCACTGGATTTACAACACAAGTGCCAATTGGGGTGTGGTGAGTCATGGAGTTTTAATAAGTTGCTCAATTAATTTAAACCATCAAAGACTTTTCATTAAGATACATACATATTACAAGGAAAAAGAAAAGGCAGTAAATCAATAGCAATTTAACACAGTAATTAAAAGGTCAAAAGCAGAAAACCAAATAAAATAAAAAAAACTGACTGACCACCTACTTTGTTCATCATTTTGATGATTAGAAATTAGGGAAAAAGCACGTCATAAGTTGAATCAAATCGTATTTTAACATTGAAGCAGCAGCAGCAGCAGCAACAACAACAACACTGATTGCAATTTTTGCTCTAATGAATGAAAGATTGTTGTAAGGATTGGATAGTCACAGATGGACTGGACGGCCTCTTTATATGTGGCGAAAAAACCCAGCAGAAAGAATCCCTTGGAATTTCCATTAGTGCCGAAATGGAACAACAAAAAGAAAAAAAATCAAACAACCCATTCTTCCCGTCTCAAGTCTCAACAGGTAAAACATGGACCACCATATCCAATGTCCAGTTGTGCCATTCAACTTTTCTGTCAATGCCGTGGGGCGTGGACCAGTCAGTGACCATCCTCACCATCCATCTCTGTCTCCTTTTCTGTGATTTTCAAGAGGCTCTTTTGCTTGAATTTTCACAATTACCCCAAGAAAAAGGAATGTCCATTTTGTTCTTCCTTTTTTTTTTTTGTTGTTGTTTTTGGTGTGCTCTTTTTTCAGTTGTGTGTTTATATGATGAATTTCAATTGAGACTCCAATATTCTCAAGTTGTTTGACCCAAGTTCAAACCATTGTTTGAGAATTTTAGACCAAAGACTCCAATAGGATGACAGCTTGAACCAATCAGCAATACAAAATGGCGATTATGCAATTTAGCCAGAAACCACTACAGTAGAATATAAGACTGTTTTGCTGCCATCAACGTGAAGAAACCAGAAAAATTCAGGAACATAATCATTGCCAAATAGAACACAAATTGTGTGCCGTCTATTTCCTCTTGCAGTCATAGAAAACCAGTGGCAGCAGTAGCTACCATGCCTAATAGCTGATGATTGTTTCAGCATCCGCACATTGCATACAAAATCATGCAGAGATGCAATTGACCAAGCATGCATGATGTAGAACCCTTCCACCATATGAGATATGCCAGGAGAAAGACTTCACAAAGAACATGTATCTAAGATGATCATTAACATTGCAAATTTAACAACCACTTCAGTTTTGTAAACTAAACAATTGATTTAATCTCAAATCCTACACATAATACTCAAGAAAATTTTAGACACAATAACATATTTTCACTTCTGACACCAGTACTTGACCTAACACCAGACAATTAGAAGAATTCGACTTCAGACTACTAAGGTTCATTAAACCAACTAATGTCAAGGGCGTGCTCTTTTGTTGCTACAAGTTGGGCACTTGTATTGCTTAATATGCTCAGCTCTAGCAGGGGTGATCTTAACACACTTCCCATGGAACCACTTCTCGCAAACGTCACAGCAGATCCAGAATTCGTCTGCCCCATAGTTCTCGCCACATGCACCACATAAAGTATCCCCATGATCTTCTTCCTCCTCCTCAAGACCATCCTCATCCTCATCCTTCAATAGTCCTCTTGCATATTTGCCTTGGGTATCAGATCCTCGCTGCTTCAACAAAGCAGTTGGGAATCAAACCAAGTCAACCAAGCAAAACAGATCATACAAAAGATGATTTAACCTTTCCTGATAACTAAACCCCCAACCCCAAGGTGCATTTATTTTTATTTTCTCATATGCTGTATTTACATATCATGCAGGCCTGGAAACCACATCTTGGACACTGGCGAAAAACAAACCGAACATGGGATGTTAACCATTATTATTCTCTTTCTATGTAAGAATTACAGCTGTCACTCACAGGAAACAAGATAACTAAATCCCCAGTTATAGAAAACCTGAAATTTTGTGGTGGCATAACAAACATTAGAAATGTTGAAATACCAATTACGCAACTATGCATTAATACCTCTCAAAAAAAGGGCTATGCATTCACAGCATCAATAAAAGTTTCAGCTAGACAGTGACTCTAAGCATATAGAACCGGATTAAAAAACAAGTAAATGCATGATATTGATCGTGCCTCTGAAATCAACTGGCTCATATTAGTGTCTGCTCATAATACATATGGCTTTAAGGTGGTATTTGTTATTACATGTCCAAGTTTACAGGAGCAGAACTCTTTTTCCTTTTTATCTTGTAGGGGGCTTGTGGGGGTGGGGGGTGCTGGCTGTTGAGAATTATCAATTTTTCGGTTTAGAAGTTGTCAGTGGATTTAGCCACCGAATCAGACAAAGATAGAGGAAATTACCGTAGAGTTTGTCTTGGATTTGTTGCTACTGTGATTTGATACTGATGACTTCTCCTTTGATTGCTTTTTCACTGATCCTGTCACGACTTCAAATACTGTTGGTAGATCATTTATCATATTAAAAAGCCGTTTCCTGTTTACAAAGATGAAATGATATCAATAAACAGATAAATTTTCAAACCGGAACAAAGCAAAGCATGAGAAGTTTAACTAAAATAAAGAGTCGTGTTGCTAGCAAAGCCCGTGTACTTTTTGCATCTCATGAAAAATTCAGGTTTTAGAAACATGAAATTCTTACCTTAAAAGCAAGAATATTCAAGATCACTAAGAGCAAAGTGCTCGTGAGAAAGTCAAAATTGAAAGTGCCATACCATCTTTGCTTCTATTTGATAACAAAATTAAAGGAAAGACTTGACTTTGCATAAATCAAACTTTTTGTAGTACATAAACATGATTTACAGATCAAACTTCAACTTGAAGACACAATTAGTTTCACAAAATTAATGTGCCAAGTTCATGCAGAATATCACATTTCCAAAGCATAAGCACATAGAATTGACACCATGTACTCAACATGGTGGTTCAATTTCATAAAGTAAAACACACCACAGTTAGTAGCCATTCTCAAAATTTCAGGACGAAAGAAATGTGTAAAGGTCTCATGCACAATATTGGTGTAACATGCTTCAAAATAAGACTTCTATTAGAAAAGGTGCAAATTCAGTATGGCACGAGGATTTGACCATCCAACGATATCACAAAATCCACATTTTTAATATGAATAGTACTACTTCAAGAAATTCGCCAGTTGTATAAATTCTAGAAAGAGTCCCACAAATCATCAAGAGAAATATTACCTGTCAGCCTTGTCAAATCCAAATCTAGAACCAAAATAGAAAGAAACAGCAAGCAACCATGCATCACTGTGGACAGCAACCAATGACAGCCAATCCTTTTCTTGCATGCCATCTCGCGCAAAGTTTATACCAAGAGCAGGCTCCGGAAGCTCTGGGGGCACCTCTTCAGCAGGTAAATTAACCTCCCACTGCTCGTCAGGAAGTCCATAAAGGCAAAGGTTTTCCTTATCTGCAGTTAAAAAAGTCTGATTATTTTCTCAACCCAAAGGCATTACCTGTTTCTAAATAGCAGACAAGCTAAATGAGTTTAGAAGATACAGGAATTCTACAACTAAAGGACAGAATAGAAATAAAGGCAGTCAGAAAACCAAAATGATAAATGCACCTATTAAACACTCATTCAAGATAAAAAGCAAGAGTAGATTCTTAAAATTGTAAGATAAGAATAATCACTTATGACATCACATAAATATGTGAACAAAAAGGGGATGACAGAATTTGTAGACACTGAAATTCTAGCAGACTTCAACCACCAAGAATTGTGAGAAAGGTGAACATCTACAAAACCGGGAAGAAGGAAAAAAGCAAAGCAAAGGGGGGAAAAAGGGAAATTCAGATAGGGAGAAAACCAATCTCCAAAAAACGATAAAAGTTAAATCTTCAAGAAATGGTGAAGAACTTAAACAAAAACATTAACAACCAACCAAATGATATTGCTTTTAAGGCAGTAAAAGTTAAAACGAAAGAAACATGCATATTAGTTAAACAAGGTGAATTAATGCATTAACTAATGGGGACATACTTTGCTAAAGAGGTTCTATAACTCAAAAGCTATCAAGGTACCACGACAAACTCAATCAATTACGCGTATATCCTTAGGTTCAATGACGACAAAAGATTGAAAAACTTAAGATTTAGCGTGGCAAAACAACTAACCTGTCACGCAAAATCTGATCTATGGCCTTTTTGAGAACGTCTCATTGCAAGACATTAATGATATGAAGAAAGCATAAGAGCTTCCTCACTCCGAATAAACTAAATCAAAGCCAAATAAATATGTAATATCTTCACCTTCAAGACAACTCCTCAACTAACTCAAAGAACTTTTATTACATAAAACAGCACTAGGAACAGAAACTTTTATTCTGTTCAGCTCGGTTGTGTGCATATGCTTCCATAAAATGTCATGCGCACCACTAATAATACAATGCCAATCAGGTTTCATGATTTAAATTTGCAATCTAGGTCAAGTTTGCAGTACGTCCAACAATTCATAAAGAGAAAGGGTTGAGAAAAGCATCAATTAAGAAGATCCACCAAATTGAATGACTAAAATCATGCAGTAGCTCTTGCTTATTCATTTTGCCGTCAAACTCAATGACCAGAAACATTAAACAAGAGATTGTAAAATGTCAAATCAATGAGCCAGTAGCAAGCAAGCAAAAAGTAACCGTTACATTCTACAACGATAAGAGCGCTTGCTCTTACCCTCTACGCACATACACATTACGAGAAAATTGCAGTGGCTTTTACATCAAGCAACACCAAAAGACTCTACACAACTATCAAAGAACAAATCAAAGAACAGTAATCTCATTTTGTTTTGCCTCTAAAAAGTAGCAGATACGACGTACAAACTATCAGCAAAGGCTTTAATATTGTAGAGATGACAATAGACTCTTGCAAAAGAGAATAGACAACCAAATCCATCACTTCACCCGAAAGAAACAAAAAACATCACCTTTTAAATCAAAGTTTCTAGGCAAAAGTAGCCATACATTAGTTAAAACTGCCAGTCTAACCACACATTTCACACACAAAGTAGCCGTTGCATGATGGGTTTTATTCATAAACAAAAAAAAAAAGCACAATGTTTGACATTCAAATACTAACATAAATTCCCCCGTCAGTCAGCAAAAAATGAAGAGTACAAAATGTAATGAGGCAAAATACTAAAGAGAATTAACTATTTTCGTTCATATAAGCACAGAAAAATTTAAAAAAAAACACACTCGTCAAGAAAAGAATGAAATAAAATATCTGTAAAAAAAACAATCAAACGACAAAGTTCTTCAGTCCCTAAATTACATAAAAAGCAAAGGTAACTGAAATTTCCAAACAGCCGTACAAAACCCATTACAAATTCATCCAAGTTATTTAAACAGCAAAGATTTATCAGCAAAAAAAAAGTTGAAAAAGAGTATTATACCAGGGTCGCATTGCTGATAGAACCGTTCAACATCTGAAAAGTAAACCCAGAAGATAAAAATTAGCACGGATAACTTAGCTTCAAAACCCCAAAAAAAAAACCCTCAAAGAATTAGAAAATGATGAAAGTAAAGAGCAATTACTAACACCATTTCTAAAAATTAGGGTAAAAAATTCAGTGGGTTTCGTGAAAAAAACACACAAACAAAACTTTTACCAGTAGTGAGGGCTCTAATTAAGCCAGCTCTTCGACCCTTGAAATCCCTAAAAACCTCTTCCACCGTCCTTGGACCATACTGCGGATTAGCGTCCATTTTTGTACAGTAATTCAAATTAGCACTGTTTTAGAACTGCAAAATTTTTCAAAAAAAAAATTTAAACAATTAGGTTTATAGCAGAAGAATAAAGAGCAAATGGTGTGTCCTCCGAAATGGATGAGCTGAGATATGTAGAGAGAGTGAGAGAGTAATATTATTATTATTATTATTTTTAGACGTAGACGGAGACGAAGAGAGATAGAGACGGTGTGTGAGTGTGTGAGTGTGTGAGTGTGTGTGGGGTAATGAGGGAAAGTTGGGGAGTTATTAGGAGGGAAATTTTTGGGGTAAAATTGTTTTGACATCTTTTACCATTCCCACTCTTTTTAACCGGTTACTATACAAACATTACACAAACATTTGGAGGGTTTTTTTAATGGATTTCAAAGCCTACAATAATTTGGATTTCATAATTGTTGGAGGAGTCCGAGTCCGAGTCCGGATAGGATTTTTGCTTTGGATTCTCTCTCTTCCATTTTGGGCTCTTATTTTTCTTCTTTGTTGGGCTCAGATTGTGTTTGTGACCCTCTCTTGTCTTGTCTTGTCTTTTTCTCGGACTTCTCCATATTCATTCATTATTACAATAAGGAAAATGCTTTTTTTTTTAAAAAAAAAAAAAAAAGAAGTTTGAGGTTTGTTCAATAATATAATGTTGCTTCTCCAAAATATTTAAGGTATTTTTAGATTTGTGATAACAAAGTTTGCATGGTTTATTTTGTCATCGCATTATATCCATTATACGATTTTTAATATAATTCGTATCATTTCGCTTTATATCCATTATACGATTGTTAATATAATTCATATTATTTAGCTTTTTGAACGTTAATCTTTCGTTTGAATTATGAATCATATTTCGTCGTCGTATTATATCTATTATACAATTTTTAATATGTTCCATATCATTATAATAATAAAGTTTTACAATTTTCTAATATGATTCATATCATTATACTGACGAAATTTAACGCTTTGGATCTTAATATTTTGTATGGGTTTGCGAAAGAATTGATAGATGGCATTTTGTTCAGATTCTTCATTAATAGTACGGATATTGAGCTCCAATCATCAATCACTTCATGGAATTTATCAAAGATTTGCGCACAACTGACTTGACTTTCTTGAGCCCAAATGGAAATTACTTATGTTAAACCAAAACTGTATCTTCTTTAGCTTCAGCCCCCTAAAGTGATTCTGTTTTTTGAAGCATCAACTGTTAAATTACTTCACCAAGAAAAGAATAATGCAAAAGCAACCACAATATTGTCAATCATACAGAATCTAATGCAAGAAAAAAGATCGACAATGTATAACATCAGATGAATGGAACTGGAAAGCACAACATTTAATCCCCCCTTTCCTCATCTGAATTGTTAATGGATCGCATTATTCTGAACAAGAAGCACAAACTTAAAGCACAGGCATTATAAGTCCAGAAATGTGGTTTCCTGTTTACTTGGAAGCCACAAGCATGAACTGTCAAAAGCCAGAATGTGACAAATCATGGAAGAATGTCACTGTTTTTATTATTGCAATTCTACCACCACAGGTAGTAACATAGCCAAGGATGAACTGCCAAATATCCATTCAGGGTGCACAAAAGAGCTGCAGTCATTTATGTGCACGTCCATCAATGGATAAGAAAAGCTGGTTGCCAGCATCTAAATGTGTTGAATCTTCTCCAACTGGCACACCCAAGCGGAAAGAAGAGTTTGGGACTCTAACCTCTGGATGTTGGTAGATGTCGTCGCCATTGAAGATGCTTGTGACATCAGAGCCAGATGGTGTGGACGCTCCCCAACTTCCGTTTTCTGATAAGTGGTGTGCATGGTGAGAGATATCTTTGCAATAGCTTTGGGATGAAACTTGAGATTGTTTGATATTCTTTGTATTCAAAAAGCGCCCTCCAGAACCCCGTGCTCTCTTTAGTGCATGAATATGTCGAGACATGTGAAGGTAGGGCTGCACAAAATAAAAGGAAAATACTCCTAGTATGAGAACCAGGTTTGTTACATAGGGCATCAAAGGACGTTTGAAGCTACCATTACCCTTCGGGATTTCAGAATTCCGTTCTGAGCCTGAAGTTTTGCACGTATTTGTCGTCGCCTGAGGATTGCACGGTATTGTTTAGCATTAACCAAGATAGGTATGTTTTCTGCACATTCAAGAGGAGGAAGGGGAACTCTTGCTTGTGTCAGCCCCACCATTGGAGGATAAATCTAGTCATGATGCACCAAACATTTCAATAGATAGCATTAATTGCTAAAAAGATCAATTTCATACATTTAAAAAATATTTAGTTGGAAGTGTTTTAGGTCAAAGAAGGTCTATAAAAGGCAAAACTGATCATATTCAAAATTTTGTATATCTATAAGCAAAAGCCGCAGCCAGATGTATCTATTTGGCTCATCACAGGCTCAATAGAGTACAATAATCCATGTAAAGGTCAAACTTGAACTTCCAGTGTGATCCTTCTTGATTATCAGTCTAAAATAGTCTACATACTTTAAGAGATTGAGGGACTTCTGTACAGAAATAAAGCAGAAAAAAATAAAGAAGAAGAAGAGCAGCAGCAAAGAAACGACTTTGTCCACTTAGGAAGGGAAAGAATAAGAGCTGCACACTCACAACTATTGGCCAAAAATGAATACGATCAGATTAAACACAAGCACAAATTATAAAGAGCGGGCACATACTAATTCTTCTATGTAATGCATTCAACCTGAACATTGAGGATTTTTTTTATCTTATCCTTTACATCAAAAAGCAAATGGTGTCAGCATAAATTATGTCCCAGAATTGTGGTGAATGATGGGCCAATAATTGTTGGCAAGATAGATTTCAAAGCATTTGGAAAATAAACACAAAGGGAAACTATTAGTATTGCATAGAAGGCAACAGAATGGATAATTTAGGACTTACAAAAGCATTCTGCCCATAAGCAGCTACAAGCCCGCCAAAGTAGGATTCAGTGCAGGGGAAGGTTATGCAAGCCTGGAAGTGAATCAGAGAACATAAGAGACCATTATGCTCTTGCTTACAATTTTCACTGATCTCATGCAATAGCCACATTCTAAATCACATACCCTTTATTGGTGTCAGTGTATGTGGTGCTCTAGCATGTTCCTTTTTCTTTTGAGTGAAAAGAGTTTTGATATGCAATAACATTTGACACATGAATCAGTTACTCGTATATTTTTAAAAACAACTGAGTTCAAAACTTGGCCTTGCAGATGTCAGGCTATTCTTCCTATTCCAACAGCCCCTGGTGGTCTATGACAGGCTTTATTACTAAAATCGTTGGCGGTCACTGTAAGGTACCATGACCAAAGTCATGCATCCATTCAATAGATGACAACTTTTCTTAACTAAAGTGAACATATCAGTAAGATAGCCCATACATAATGAACTCCCACACGAATTAACATACATTCAATCTTGATAAATTTGTACCCACCTAATTACCTATAGGACAGATTATCTTATCTAGGTGGAAGGATTAAATAGACTCACCTAATTACCTATATTGGGAAAAGTTATAATGCATCCATAAATAGGCTATAGGAACCTATCCATTTGCACTCTTTCCATGGCTAATCACAAACTTTAGAGAGACTACAAAGTGAAGATCCAGGTACTGGAATTAAAATTTTGAGGCATGGATAATAACTCAAAGTACGTTTTAGCACATGTCATAAATTATAAGGCAGAGCTAAAGGGCTCCAAATCTTATTTATTGTGACAACAAATAATATGTCCAATAAGAATGTCAACGACAAGCCAGCAATCTTATGCATCACAGTGAGGAAACAGCCGAAATGAACTTACCGCTGACTTGTTATAGTTAAGTTGTAGTTGACCAAATTCATAATCTGTATTGCCATACAGAAGAGGTGATCTCTGGTATCGCTCTCCATGCCTTCCATAAGTTTCAACACTACCTAAGGGAAAGAGAAACTAATATAAGTTGACAAAGGGTAGGCATAGAGCACTTTGCCAACATGGAGGAAGAATCTCCATTAGTTAGGTGAAGGGTGTAAATATCCAATCCACATTATGTGTTAAAAGAAGTTTTATTTTTGATGTATGAATCTGATGTGCTTAGAATAAGTAAATTCGAATATTTAAAGTATGAAAATCTAAGCAGATAAACAAGCACAATCATCCAGAAAATCACCATGGAGACGTGAAATATAATCGCAAAATTATGGTCATAAAGTTAAACGTATTGTTAAGGTAACTGTCAGTTTAAATTTACTCATCAATGATGGAAATACGAGATTTCTTAGTTCACATGATCTGAATTCAGAAATATTTCCATACTCATGAAGGTACGTAAGGACCACAACTATCCAGTTCCATAATTATTATTAAATCTTGAAATTTCTTAATTTACATGATTTGGTTCAAAAAACCCAAAGAGATCACAGAAAATCACAAAGAATTCCAAGTATTACCATGCTGTGACCCACTGTTTTGCAAAGAAGTGCTGTTTCTTGCAGCATCAGCCATTCCATAATGGGACTGACAGGTTGACAAAGTTGATATGGAATCTTGTTCTTGAAATCGAGAGTCTGATTTCTTCACAAATTGAAAATCATCAGGAGACAATTCTTGCTCAGTAATAGTACTCTTCGAAGGAGAATACTTTGGTTGTTCAGTGGAGTTCCACAGAGAAGAGCAAGTAATAAAGAAAGGTGTCAGTGATTGATCATCTTTGTTGCACGAGCTTTTCATCCTCGATAATTAGAACCTCTTTCAAATCTTTCTTCACCTAAGATGGGACCTCTATATTTCTAGTATAACACAAATCAGGTGGCCAGCTTGATTGAAGTTTACCTGGCTCAAGTAGTAAGAGACAAATCCATTCTTATGTCAATGAATAATCAGTCAATATTTGCATGCTAAGAATAAAGCTGAGCAGCAATGAATGAGCAATAATACTGAATGAAAAATAAAACCAAATTTCTGTGGAGAACAGGCTAGGAAGATTCTGCTAAAACATACAAATATCACAAGTTGTTGGATAGCGTACAGTATATCACCTGATAAAACTTCCAAGTGAACCAAGGGTTTGGGAGAAGAACTAGGGATACATCATTAAAAGACACCTCCAGAAGATAAAGATTTATTTCTTAATATGCGAAATACGCGCTAGCAATTCATGTTCTCATTATGCATTCAAGTAGCAAAATTGCTGTTCCTTGCATGCCTAAAGTGCGTAAAAATGCATACTTTTCAACACTAGTGAATTAAAGAATTTCAATTGACAACATAAGCATTATAATGTTGCAATTTGCAACTCTTCTTCCTACTCATGCGACAAAGAAACTAGTTAGCTGAACTGCATGTTCTCCTATAGGTGAAATAAAGTGATCATATGTGACTGCTTTCATAACCAGATTCATCACTTTACAATCTGCCAAAGCAGAGGATTTTTTTTTTCCGGGGTGGAAAGAAAAGGATGAACAAACAGAAAGTGCAAAACATCATCTTATTCGACTTTGTTACTTCAGACAAGGTCAACAAAACCAGCCACACCCAAATCACAGTGCCAATAGTTCTACTAATTTCCAAAAGTTTTTTGAGTACTACCAATAGCAGCTATTCAATTTAAATCAGTATCATCATCAATCCCAGTATAGCAAAGACATCATTAATAATCCAGAAACAGAAAAGGAAAACAATAAGTGGGCAAGAAAAAGAAAAAAAAAAAAAAAAACCATCTATTCATATGCAATAGGAAAAACCAAGAACTTAATTAAGGCCGGCCTAAAAAGAGTAGAACTTTAGGAGAATAGAAAGAGACCTGTAGAAGAAGAATTCAGTTTCCAAGATTGACAGACACAGAACCTTGTTTGGTTCTTGGCTTTGATGCAAACAAAGTCTTCAATTCTATACTTCCATCCACCCAGAAAGCTACTAACTATTTGCTCCTATCACATCAAAAAAAATATATAAAAATAAAAGAAAAGAAAAAGTAACCCTTTAATCTTTATTCATAAACACGACAAGTTTCTATCCAGTTTGCTCCATCAGAAAAATACAACAGTCAAACACCACTCACCAAAACCTCCTTATTTCCACCACCACCACCAACACCACCACCTTCACCACTACCCTTTCTTTGTTTCATTTTCATATGGCTTTCTTTTGTACTACTAAGCACTCCTACTTTGGATATTGAACCGACCCTCTTGCTGGGACCGACCCCTTGGACACATCAAGAAAAACAAAGATACTCATACTGTTGCAGTACAGACTGCTAAATTAGTAATTCTGTGTGAAGAAAAAATGTGCCCCATTTGTCAAAGATATTGTGTGCGCCAATTGCATCACTTGCCTCCAAAATTAGTTTTTCATTCTTTTTTCTTTAAAGAGTTAACATCAGAAGGTCCACTTATTAGGATATAGGACCACCACCACCATGGATGGCACCATGCTTCAATTTCTCAATGTTCTTTGCCAAAATTTTAAACAAATAGCACTACGAAAATCACCTTAACATGAAAATAGTTTAATATTTTCAACAGAGATAAAATTTTGAAGATAAAACAAATTGTTTGTGTATGGGTAGTCGTTAGTTTAGTTTAGTTTAGTTTATATATCATGGTGGTTATTATTTATAATTCAAGGTTTTAAAAAAATAATATATATAAAATGATAGGGGGAGTGAAATTCTGGAGTGACTGACGTGGCATGTGTAAAAATACAAACTAATACCCTAACCAAATGATGAGTGAACCCTACTGGATAAGGTATTAATTTGTCATTTTTATAGCTGCCACGTCAGTCACTCCACAATTTAACTCCAAAATTTCACTCCCCCTATTATTTCTCATATAAATATATATAAACAATTTGTATTGATGAGTTAGGTTAATATATACAACAACGTCTTAATTAACACAATTTCATTTTAACTTATTAATGGCGTGTTTCATATATGAATTGCCAAACGATCCCACTACATCAACCCCCTTAGGTTTATAAACTTGGAATAAATGGCCAAACTACTTCTTATATATGAATTGTTTTTAGAAGAGTAATTTTTGTAATATATAAAACAAAGTAAACATATATACATACTCCATAGATAGAATAAAATGACGAAATATAATCCGTTTCATCCTACATAATTTGTATTGTTTAAATTTGAGAAAATTTGCTAAGAATTCCTTCACTTGTGCAAATAAATAGCTCTTTTCAATAATCACTTTTCTTGAAGTGGCTCTTCAATAATTACAAGGCATTTGGTTCAATGGAACATAAAACAAACTATAATTGCTGTATTAAGTAATTAATCATACACCAAATTGATAATTATTTGATTAAAAAATGCAAACAAATGACAAAGTAATCCACAATCCAAACTTGATCTTATCAATTACTATTATTATTATTATTATTATTATTATTATTATTATTATTATTATTAAGCATTCAAAACTGCCCCTAATAAACAAAATAAATTGACATAGCTTTGTTGTCCTGTAGTTGTATTCTTTGTAACTGCCAGATCGAATCCTCATAAAACTAATTATTGGCTTACACATCATTGATGCAAAGGATAATTTATTATAATTTGGCTAAAAGATAACTTTAGTGGGCTTTAAAAGAAGCTTCCAATCTCATGACATGTTTTTTTAATCCAAAAAAATGCGTCAATGATAGCTGGATGACATGATTCTTACAAACGACAAATCGATGAGATGCCATGATCTGTTTAGATTTACAACTTTGAAACATTGTTTATAAGCATGCTAGAACAATGACACCATTAATATTTTAAGATTTTGTCCTCAATTCGGTTTGGTAGGCATGGACATTCACGAAACTTTATTTTGTGCAAACCATCATCAGCTGTCGTTGGTTTCTGTTTCCTGGGATACAATGTTGTTTCCTTAATCGAGGAAACATCATAGCAACAATAACTACCTTGATGAGTAGAACTGCGATGGGGACTAACGGTTGACAAAGTAACAGTTAAGATCAATTCAGAAGTTAGGTAATGAATGAAACAGTAGCATTAGTTATACTATGAAAGTTGAGTAGGCAAGAGGGTTCATAAAACTTATCCAAATCTCTCTGTGTCATTCACAAAAATATTATAGAAACTCTGCTGGATGTAATAAGGAATCCAGCGTCATCAGTAAGAAGTGCTGGAGTTCCAAGGCAAAATTTAGATAAAGTTTGAGAGCTGCCCTTCTTTTCAGATAGCAAAAGCAACCAACTCTGGTTGATCAAACTTGTGAAAACAAGCAAATTTCTACGGCTTCAAGTTTTGGAACTTTTCCAATAGCAGCCAGGTTGATGAATTGTGGTAAAAATAGCTGAGCAATGATCCCTTTTGCATTTTGCGCCTTTAAGGCTTCCCAATGAGCTTGAAAAGCATATCTTGCACGTAGGAGGAAGCTGTGCCTAAGAAAGATTTAAAGCTTATCTTACCTTGTTAACAAAGATTTACAAAAAGCAGAAACAGCTCACTTTCCTTAGTACAGAGATTGCTGAGTTTCACATGGATCTGATTCAGAATTACAAGGCTGAGGCTCCTTGATAAGGCTAGATAGCAGCCTTCTTATGGGTTTAGGCCTCCCTCCAAAATTTGCTCATTGGATTCTGATATTCTTTCAGATATCAGCTCTGATGACATCCTGAAAGGAAATGCCAGTTAAAAATATACTCTCAAGTGTAGAGCCGTTCATGTTCTAGAACATACAGATCACCGATGTACGAAATGATATTGTCAGGTCACTGTTTGAACTGACTGGATTACAAACGGCCATTTGCACTGATTAATAGTTTTGGCAATTCTCCTTCAGAAGTCAGAAGATCTCGGCCCATAATAGCATTATTTTTGCAAGATGTTGATGGGAAGGTGTTCAATAGGTAGCTGGCAGAGTAGCTATCGTCAGTATTGGTAAATACCATACATAGCTTAATACAAAAACATGACTACCTTAAGCATTCCTTGTTGCAGCATGAGTTGCCACACTAAATAGCTTCAAGATTTACCCTCCATTTAACTCAACCAGTCGTCTAAAACCTTTTTATACCGATGAATATCACTTATCGGGCACTTCTTTCTCATCTGCTCAAAAAGATTTTGAATCTCAAATAACTTCCCTTTTGCTATCAATTCCTTCACGAAAGCTTCAAAGCACTCGAGATTAATCACATAACTCTCACCAATCATTTGCAAGAATACCTTTATTGCCATTTCCACATTTCCCTCGTTGCAATATCCGCAAATTAAGCAATTGTATAAGGTGGCATCAAGCCTCGTGCCATCCTGAAACATGTCATTCACAAGCATCTCTACATCTCGCATCCTTCCCTTAGCTCTTACAAGGCCAATAATCACCGCGCTATATGATAAAAAGTTTGGACGGCAACCAATCTGAGGCATCTGCTTCAGAAAAAGTACAGCTTGATGAAGCTCATCCAGCTCTACAAGACTCCTAAGAACCGCATTGTAACCATACAAAGGCGGATTAATGCCTTTCTCTTTAATTTCCGTTAAAAGAGCAATTGCTCTACATGGCTCTCTCAACTTGCAATACTCGTTAACAATAACCGCATATGATTTCCCATCAAGCTCCAATCCCAATCTAACCATCTCCTTCAAATGTGTAATGGCCTCATTTGATCTCCCTGCAGCACAATACCCCTTCAGCAAACTCGTATGAGTAGCAACATCACACTTAAATCCACTAAATCTCATCCTATTCATCATCTTCTTGGCCTCATCAACATGTCCATTCATACACAATCCATTGATGAGTGCATTATAAGTCAACACATTAGGCTCAACACTCATCTTATCCATCTGATCAAAGCACCTCATAGCCTCATCTATCTCCTGTTTCTTACAATAACCATCGATCAAAGTGGTAAAAGTAACCACGTTAGGCCTACAACCAACCTCAACCATTTCATGGAAAATTTTTAGCGCATCCTCCATTAAACCTTTCTTACAAAACCCATTAACCATGGTATTATAAGTAAACAAGTTTTTCTCAAACCCCATTTCATCAAACAGCTTCTGAGCACAGTCAATCATGCCCACTTGACAACACGATCTAATCATTGTAGTATAAGTTGAAACATCAGGTTTCACAACACCCTCTTTAATCATCTGCCCAAAATATTTCCAACACAATTTAATTTTCTGGGCCTTAGCTAAAACTCCTAACAGTGCATTATACGAAAACAAACAGTCCCCGGATTCTCTCTCTTTTACACGATCAAAAAGCTTAACAGCCCATTTCAAATGCCCCAAATCACCGTGCGCTTTAATAAATTTTCCCACCATAAAATCAGAAAATCTGTTGTGGGACTCCAGCAATTTTGTCGCTAAGGAAAATAATTTATTCGAAATGAGCTTATCAGTAATAGCAATGTAGCAATGATGTGTGTGGAAGTATTTATTGGGGTTGGGGTTTAACTTTGAAGCCCATTTGAAAAAATACAGAGAGTGGTAAGGGCTTGTTTGATCGTTGATAACTTGGATGACTAATTCGGGTGTCAAATGGGGCGAGAATTGGTTGAGAAAATTGGAGGGATATGGGGGTTCAAAGTTTTGTTGTGGGTTTAAACTTTTCTGAAGGAGTGAGGTTATGCTGGGAACTAGCCAAAGGGATTCAGGGACTAGCGTTGAGGTGCGTTTACGGAGGTGGGAGTTGGTGATGGTGGCCATGGCTTGTCCGGCCATTATGGATGGTTGCTCAGCCGGGGCTTTTGATTTTCAGTTGTATTCCCGGCCCCCATAATGCAGTAGCTTTATTATAACGTTGTAAACATCACGCATTCACGCCTCATTAGGCTTCCTCTAAAAGCGTGGATTGGGTCAAGCCAACTACTTTGCAAATGGATTTTTTTGTATTACTTCGTAGGATTTTGACACGCATTTATAATCATTGGTCTGTTTGGACAAACAAAAATTTGTGATTTATTTCACAATTGCAAAATGAGGTGTTTGTTTTGTTCAACTTTTTCATCAAAATTTTTAAAACACAAATCAATGCTACAGTAATTTTTATAAATAAAATATTAAATTTTAATTTGAATTTTAAATTTTAATAATAAACAATTCTTCCTAACATACTTTCCACCAAAACAAACTAATAAAATACTAATTCAAATTTAAATTTCAAACTTTTATTAATAAAAAAATCTTCAATACAAATCCCAACAAAATAAAATCATTCATTCCAAACACTCTCAAAATATTCTTCTCTCATAACAAATCCCGAGGAAAAAAATTTCATGATATAATCCAAAAATAGCTTGTCCAAACGGAGACTCTGGGTGGAGTGTTTTTAGATTTTATTATATAATTTTTTTTCTTAGAATTTGTTATGAGAAAGTAATATTTTAGGAGTGTTTGGATTAATGATTTTGTTTTATTGAGATTTGTATAAGAGATTATTTTATTAATAAAAAATTTAAAGTTTAAATTTGAATTAATATTTTTATTAGTTTGTTTTGGTGGGAATTGTGTTAAAAATAATTGTTTATTATTAAAATTTAAAATTTAAAATTCAAAATTCAAAATTAATATTTTATTTATAAAAAATACAGTAGCAAAAATAATTACTGTAGCATCATTTTTAATTTTAAAAAGTTTTGTAAAAAAATTAGAGAAAACAAACAAATTATTTTATAATTGTGAAATAAATCGGAAAATTTGTAACAACCAAACCGACCCTTATATGTTAGGTTGAATAATCAATTGATTGACTTTTAATTTTATCTCCAAGGACACTTTCATATTCTTAGAGAATATATTAGGCAAAGTAATAAACTAAATAGTATATAAGAGCCCATAGAGAATATATTACACAAAGTGATAAACTAAATAGTATATAAGAGCCCGTGAATGTTATTTACTACTTTCGTCCTTAAATGGATATTTAGTATTACTTTTATGTATCATAATGAGGAGTTTTATTTACGAAAAGACAATGTTTCTTGCCAGGAAATTTGATTGACAAACTGAGAATATCCATCATAAAAACACAACTTGTTTTGCCAATAGTTTGACATGCATAGGAATCTGGAGACATTTTCAATTTGTGAAGATTAATAATCTGATGCAGTAGCAGTAGGATTATTAACTTGCCACAGCAATGCAACACAACTGAAAGCATCGAACTTTAGAATCTTAAATCATTGTATTATGCATAACGAATCATTAATAAAGAGTTATGTTTGACATTCTACTTGTGTCACTTTATGCAGCATAATGAAATGATATCTACGATTTAGTCTTGCAGCTTTCCAAGTCAATTCTGCCAAAACAAGAGCGGTAAAATTATTGTGGAGGTTGAAGAGTTGAAGCATCAAGCGCTTGTGGAGCGTTTTGAATAGTCTTATTAGGCCAGGACATGATGTGGACTTGAATGGTGTTCATTTCTTCCATTGCTGAGGTGAGTGCTTCCTTAATGTCAACATTGTCGAAACAATATATTAGACCATCAGAGCTAACGTTTGAGGGCATTAGGCTCTTCCCTTCTAACCGCGAGATGACAATCAAATGTCCAGTTTTGCTTGCTTGCTCAACTAAGTGCCAAAGACCAGCACGTTCGGCTGCTGTCCCTCTTGTCACAGAGTGGACAAACATAAAACCCTGTAATTTTACACTTCCATTTGTTAGTTTTCAGGATTCCTGTACCTGTTCCAAACAGGATAATACCAAACAACAACAACAATAACAACTAAGCCTTTATCCCACTATGTGGAGTCTGCTACATGGATCATATTTTGCTATCGTATTCTATCATTACTAGCCTTTATGCGATTTCTAATATGGTCCATGTCATTTGAGTGACAAAGTATTTTTTTACACCGGTTGCCAACCTGATGTAACTCTTCTCCTTTTACCGGGCTTGGGGAGTTTCCAAAAAGGATAATACCAAACGAAAGGGATAATTTGTCTCACCTCATCAGTTCTGCTGATGTTCATACCAAATTTGGTTTCTCCTATTTCCGGTTTCAGCTTTAATGATACCTCTGTAGTACCTGGGAGGAACCAGAATCTGATTCCCTGCACAGTTTGAATTTCAGTAGTGGCCTTCTGTTGCCTGATCCATATACTCTCTTTTGCTGAAATATGACTTCTCTTCTTTGAAAAGAAGACAGAATAGAAAGTATCAGAATATACAGTTTCATTAACTTCATGAGAAATCTGATGCTTAAACAATCCCATTTCAAATAATAGATTGTTTTTCATGCAGCCATGAAATGCTGCAAAATGAGGAAACTCAAATTTTAGAAGCAATACCGAGTGAATAATTTGCTCTGTTTGAATATTAACAAATACAAGGGGAACCCCAGAAGAAACTGCTGCTGAAAACCATGCCATGGTTCTCACTATTGTGGCTTCAATACTATGTTCTTTAGCCAGAGGCATGAAAAGAATTGAACAAACAACGGGACATCTCTCATCAGGAAGATATGTTCCCACTTTTTTTTTCCAGTCATACTTCATTCCTTGTGGATTGAGTCCCCTCGAGTCCATATTCACAACCTTCCTGCTCATCTCTGCATGAAAAGTTAAATGGGACACATTCATTAGCTACGTTAAGCAATGGTTGATGACGCCAAACAAGCCAACAAATTGTGTACCTTGGAGTTCAGTACACTCATCAAAAGTCAAATCAGCTAAAGCCACAACATGTCTTTCATCGGAGGCTGCTCTAATTGTAAACTTTCTCTGCAGCTTTGAACATCCCTCCGTCACTACACATGCTTGAATCTTGAGTATATTATCCCCTCTCCTGACCTTCAACCAAATCGTTTCGGACTTTTGGCTAAATTTTCCAAGTTTTGAGCTAAGGATTGACCTTCCCTTTGCTGGTATGAATGTGTTAGGAGCAGCATCTTTTGCAATGCCTTCTATAATATCTCCAGGCAATGGCATACTTTCGTCCCATTCTTCTGGGACATTTTGCTTCACTTTCTTCACACAAACGAATTTCTGATCGCTGCCCATTTCTTCTAGCTTTGGAATTGAGCAATATTGAGTCTCGATAAAATCTGAAATTTACATTATATATATAAAATCTGATGCAGTGCCAGAAGCAAAGTACAAACGGATGCATCAAAGTTTAACTATAGTACTTAACGTTTAGGCATATATTACAAAATACAATGCATCTCCTTTGGTGGCAGACAATAATGAGAAATTACGTCCACTGTCGTCCAGGATACATTTGGCGTTTCCCATCTTGTAAATGACAAGTATATATTTTCAAATTTCGATGCAACATTTCCATTAGATATTTCCAATGTTCATAATGCTTATTTAGCAGCCGGCTTTAAGTTTTTTAGTTTAAGTTCACTGATTAAGGCACTGGATCCTCTGTATCAGTGCATGTATCACATCCTGTATCAAACAACAAAATCAGGACATGTTGTTAATTAAACTTAAAAGTTAATATTAAATTCTGTTAAATATTTATCTTAATTAACTACGCGTCTCCTTTTTGTGGTTTGATACAGTACGTGATACACACATTGATACAGAGGATTCGCCGCCACTGATTAATATGCCGAGTATTTATCAGTTTGCTCTATGGGTCTATATATGCAGCAGATATTGTACTTTGTACATCGGTATTAAATCTGGACATGAATGAACAACTTTAAAGCTGCCAAAAGTATCAGAAATCCAAATGAAAAAACTTTTGGAACTGGTTTTTGTTGTACTTTAGATACACGAATTAATATTACTCCAAAGCCTTAATCCCACCTACATGTCAATGTCGGATGTGTAGAATCTCTACCTACCATGTGTTATTTTGTCTGAGTCCTGGTGAATCACTTGATCCATTACAAAGTGCTACAAGAAAATTCGTCTATAACCCTCTATCAAAAATCAAAGTTGGAATTCAACTCTCTTCATGTACATTTGGACTTCTCTTTTATATATGGATAGAGGGAAAAAAAATAAAGAAGAAAAAAGATTCGTATTCTCTGATCTCTTCTCCAACACTACACTAAAGATTCCGCGGAAATTTCATTTGGTCGATTAATAACTTCTGGAATTGTGAGTTGTGAGTTGTTCAAAAATGTTTGCCAGTTCTTGCTCAAGCATCTGAATTTCGGTCAACGTCCGAGCCCTTTCTTCAGCAGTGGCAGAATTTAAACTCTCTTCTTTCATTGATATCTTTCTTTTGATGCCTTTTATCTGAAATAGAAAAACGACACAAGCACACACATGCACAGGAAACATTATCGTTATCGTATGTATGATCGATGTTGTAAAGTGAGCTAGGAGATAGAATGAGATAGAGGTGAAGGAAAAGACAAGAAAGGAGAAGAACAAGCAGAATAAGAGAGCAGCGCGCAAACACACACGCAATCAACCAAAAGAGCATGCACATCAGACAGATGCTTACCTTTCTGTAGGGCCACCTCGGCAATCCAGCCTCTCTACATTTCTTCTTGATCACAGTAGGACAGACCCTCAATTTCTTTGCAGCATCATTTATGGTAAGATGGAAATATCCTGAGAAATCTTTCAGCTTCATCTTGCCTGTTCTTTCCCTCTGCTCTACTCATTAGTGTAAATAACAAATGAATCAGAACAAGAAAGAGGGATAACAACATAATATTTTGCAATTATAGAAACTTGAAAAAAATGAAGAAAGCAAGGTGAGATATGCCGATGATGTATCCCTACTAACCTGCGTTGCAAGAGAGCTCTTAGCACGTCCTCCACTGCTTTCTTCCTTCTGTTGTCGTAGAATTTCTTGATGATCATCCCTTGTAAAACTCGATCCATTAATCTCAGCATTTTGTTGGCTTGCAATGCCTTGTTCTTGTGGTGACATCATATGATGGCCTAATTGAGAAAACATTTTATGTATTAAATAATCAATAAAGATCATCATCTGATGCAAATGCAAAAGTAATATGACTATATAGACAACAACTAGCAGTATAATTAAGCCTATTAAGCAACCAAAGATCGATGTTCGATTACCCGAAACCATTGAAGGTGGTTGGAAAAGATCTTTGAGGTTCTCTTTCTCATCAAAGCCAACACATAATGCCTCGTAAAATATCGATAATGGATCTTGTACCAAAGTGTAACCTTCCCATTTACGAACTTCACAATACTGAACTAAGAAGTTTTTCACACTGGTTATGCTCTCTTTGCAAAAGCTGTAGGATGAGATACAGAGAGACACTGAATAAGCAAAAGGCATTCAATGGAGAAAAGTATGCATTATTATACTTCGTTCACTGCTCACAAGGGGAGGTTCTTTCATGCTACTAGTGCTATTCAAATTTCAAGGCAAACGAGGAATAAGTTTCATATGACTTACTCAAAACATTTGGTACACATGGTTTTGAGTAGAGAAGTCAAAATTATATTTATCAAGAACTGCATGAGTGATTATTCCTAGTCGTCCATGAATCTCAAGATTTGTTATATGAATGCCTGCAACATCCAAAAAGTAAAAAATCAAAAGAAAATTAAAACATACACAAACAAAAAAGCATAACAAAAATTCCCATCACTAACTTCATTATTAAAGAAAATTTCCATAAAACATATAAAACTAATGCATGCACACATGCACAAACAACAACAATAATTAAGCTTTTTTCCTATTAAATAGAGTCGACTAAATGAATTACGCTTTGGCATGCACGCTCTCATACACCAACAAAAGGAAAAAAAAAACAGTGGTCATTTGCAAAGACACTCACCATTAGTATGGATTATTTCCCTAAGTATTTGACAACAGGAACAAGTATAAGGAGATGGAGGAACTGGCCAAATGGAGAGTTGAATTGGATTTCCAAAATCCGAACCCTGTTGACTATCACAATTTCCGTTTACATTTTCCTGGCCAATTCTTTGTCCATTAATTCCAGAAGGACCAGCCTCAAAACGCCCTTCTTCATTGCCACTAGAATCATTAAGCATTTCCCATATGAATGGATCCGACAAGGGATCATTAGGATCCAAAAGATCACCACCATCACCAATACCTTCGGGTAGAGTAAACAATGCAACATTATTATTTTCATTATTACGCGAACTAGATTCTGGGATTTCTGGAAATGGATTAAAACCCAGTGAAGGACTTTCATTACTAAACATTAAAATATCTTCTGTACTAGGATTATCATCACTGGTAGGATCAAGGTAGGGAACCATGGAACGTATATTTTCCATTTTTAGTTTCCCTTTTCGATTGTTGCTGTGTTCGCGAGACGCTTGGCGTGGACCAAGCGCCTGCACGAACAACGAAAAAGAATTACTCAGTGAAAATTTCTGTAGATTTTATAAAGAAAACAAAATGAAGGAGAAAGGCGGGAGTTGATTACCGTTGTTGATAAGAAAGGCAACGGTTGACTTTTTAAATTTTTAAATTTTGCGTCACTTCGGGTTGGGATCTGGTGTGGTTCTCGTAAGTTTACAATTGAATTTTGCAAATAACGACAACGGCGTCGTATTGCTTAAAATAGCTTTGACTACTATTTTGACTTCATCTCCGTGAAAATAGAAGAAAGAGAACGCAGTGATGAAATGAAACTCGGACTGGGGCTGAGTCTGAGGCTGACACTGCTGTCTTCCGCCGTGATTCCCCGATCCTCCGTTGGTCGGTCCACCGTACGACGCCCACCGTCGCTGCTTATTCACCGTCGATCTTGTTACGTTGATTCAAAACGTACAATCAACAACAGCAGCAGCAATTGTACAATATCTGCTTCGGTATCATCATCCATGGCTTCAGCCTCTGAACAAGCTAGAGTTCCCTCTGCTCTGCAATTACCTTCTCCTCAAATTAACAAGGCAAGTCCTTGTATACTGTTTTATCAATAATTTTTCATATTTTTGTATTTGATTTTTGGTGAATTATTGTCTATGATGATTATTATTGTTAATGTTGTTTTGGTTAAAATAGTTTAAAATTGGGCTATGTCAATTGACGGTGACGGCGGACAAGGAGAGGAATATACGTCATGCTCGGACTGCGATTGAGGAAGCTGCTGAGAAAGGAGCAAAACTTGTGGTTTTGCCGGTGAGACTTCATTTTTTGTTGGTGCTTTTATGCATTTTGCCTAAATATCTGCTTCAAGGTGTTTTACAGTTAAAAAATGTGTTTATATTTGTTATGTTGTGTGAAAAGTGAATTAAAGTTAAAAACTTTTTATAAAGTTAACATTTTTGTTATGCATCTCTTGCTGTTTTTTTTTTTTTAATTTTTTTTAGCTGAAGTGTCATGTTTTTGGCTGAAAAATTGGAAAAGGTTTATGTTGGGCTCAAGTTTCATCTTTTAACACATTTGAAGGAATGGTTGACAATTAGTATGAGATGAAGGTTCAAGGTTGTGTTTTCTTGTTTGTCAGGAAATATGGAATGGTCCATATTCAAATGATAGCTTCCCAGTTTTTGCCGAGGACATTGATGCTGGTTTTGATGCATCTCCTTCTACAGCCATGCTGTCTGAAGTTGCTCGTCTTCTAAAGGTCACAATAGTAGGAGGTCAATTGCCGAAAGACATGGGGAAAAATTGTACAATACCTGTTGTGTCTTTGATACTGATGGGAAGCTGAAAGCTAAACACAGGAAGGTAGTTCTGCGCCTCCATATTTTGTACTTCCATGCTGAAAAGTCACTTAGTATTCTTCTTGGAGCACATTAACTTTCCTTATCTTTAATTGTAATCATACACATCCATGCCATATAATTTGCTGAAGGAAAATGACAGATTGGAGGATGATGTGCACTTATTGTTGACATGACAAAGTGGTTTGGATTTGAATATTGTGTACTCCTCATCTGTTAAATTACTGTGAGACTATCGCTTTGATGTGGTTTGCCTAACCAGCGAATATTCTGGTCACAAATTATATATGCTTCTACTTGTTCTACTTAACAATTTGAGCTTCTCTTGTGCTCCTTAAGAAACTAAATTAAGTAATCTGTACAATCCTTTTTTAGCTTCTAGGACTTCCATCAGTAATAGACAATATCATGAACATGAATGGAATAAAAAACATGTTATTAGTTGAAGATCTTTCATGGATGTGCACATCTAGGAGTTAGTAAGTACCTGCTATATGCATGAATATATAACAGCAACATTCTGATGTGCTAATGTTTTTATGACAGATACACCTTTTTGACATTGACATTCCTGGTAAAATCTCCTTTAAGGAATCAAAAACTCTTACCGCCGGGGAGTCTCCTACCATTGTGGACACAGGTAGGCAGAATCGTCGTGCTGTGGTTGTCTCAACTTTTATCAAAAGCCCAACTTCCTTCTTCCAATCCTGATGAGGATTAATGTTTTAAATTTCAATTGTATTATCAGTCTCCACGTTATTATCTCTTCTAAATAATAACTAAAAGTCATGGTTCTGAGGGATTAATTTGGCTAATATGTCTATTATGAACTTTGGCAACTTGCATGTGGCAAATGTGATGCTAGAAATGATGAAGCACTTGGCAAATCCAATGACAAAAGGGAAAAAAGTCTCCCTTTCTGTGGGTTGGGGAGCCCAGACCCAAACCCCAAATAATAAATATCTTGCAGTGTGAAGAAACATTTAAACCGGCTAAGCCAACAATAAATTCAATTATATATGACTAAGCCAAAGAAATGCAAAAGAAATGATTTGTAGGTACTAGTAACCATAGCATTTTCAATTTTTTTTTCAATAAAATCTCTGTTATTAGGCCTCATTTTGCCACATCATACTTAAAATTAATCCCAGCTTTTACTGCAGAGGTTGGGCGCATTGGTATAGGTATCTGCTATGACATTCGATTTCAGGAACTGGCAATTTTATATGCAGCAAGAGGTGTGTGGTTGAAGTATACTTCGTTTAAGTTTCTCTGATAATACTTTTTATCTGCATTGTAATGTGTGGAAAAATTATCTGTGCAATGTACTTTATGGGTGAATACTGGAGAGAATGTGCTGCAATCATGCAGAAAATAAACATGTCTAAAATCCAGCTTTTGAAATTAATGACAGCTGCTTAATTGCATGTACCTACACATTTTCTTGATGACTAATAACTATGGGCAATCATCAGGAGCTCACTTGCTTTGCTATCCTGGGGCTTTCCAACATGACAACTGGACCATTGCACTGGGAGTTACTACAAAGGGCTAGGTAATTCATCATACTTGTTATACTTCCTCACATTTTCTTTCTACTATGATCTACTTTTGTAAGCTGGTCCTTGTTTGGTCACAAGGAACCCAACCCCTTCTGTTGTAGAGACGAGTATTGTAAGTGATCCAAACCTGCCTGGGGCACCCCCCCATAGAAGTAATGAAGTTGGTGAGTATGGGTTGATTGGTTGAATTCTTTCTCCTCTCACTTTCATGGCCCTGTTAATAGATTTTTCAGAGAACTTCAGGTTTGTCCTAGATAGAGTACGTTGAGCCAGGAATACCCTTTTATGACAAAAACATGCAACGTAAACTTGTCCAATAGATAATGATATTGGATTTTGTTGGCTGAAGTTGTGGAACCTTTCCACTTATGAAGAGCAATGTAAAACCTCCCACTGAATAATCCTTGTCACCAATTTTGATGTTCTCTGACCAAGCATATCATTTTAGAAACATCCCTAGATAGAAATGAAGTATAACCGATAAACTTGATTTTAGTTCAAAACTAGTCATCAAGGCTGAAACCATCAAAGGTGACTTCTTTAGGTAAGATAAGGGTTCTAAAGCTAGTTAGAAATCTCCCTGCCTTGTGAATATCATGTTCCGAAGGGGAAATTTCTATCTGCACACCCTTAAAAGTCAAATGAAAAAAAAAGAAAAAGAGGAAAGATTAGGACGAAGAACATGATTCTTGTGTTCTTCCATGTTGTTCGGTATCACCAGAAAATTTTTTCATGCTTTTGATATGTAATCTTGTGATTATGATGTTTAGCAAACCCATAGTAATACTAAAATGGTGTCTTTCACTTTTATGTGCAGGGCTACAGATAATCAGGTATGTTGATGACATGGATAGTTCTGTCATTTATGTGTAAATTACTTCTCTACATTCTTGAATTCATTGCTTATGCACCTATTTTCCTTATTTTTACTCAACCAAATTCATCTTAACTATCAAAACTGAATTTGGTGACTTAAGTTATCAAACCCATGTCATTCTTGGTTCATGCATTTGGTTGTATCAGATTAGCTTGTCCTTTTATACTGGGAATCATATTGTAAGTGTTACCTTCCAGAAGTGACTGCATGAAGAAAACTGAGCGTGACAATGTGAGATACATTTTTATACCCATGAAAAGTAAATGTTTTGTAAAAAAGACAAAAATGCGACAGCAGTGAATAAGAAGGCAAGTGCCAATTCAACTTTGTAAACTTTCATCAGTTGCATGATAGAATCATAAACAAGCAACTGAAGTTCACATTAATTTACTCGTGAAAGTTGACAAAGAACTAGGGTAAGGGGAAGATGAGGACCAATTACCCTTACATTGGCCCGAAAGAATACACTGCTTAGCTTCATATGGTTGAAGATTTGGATTGACCATGAGATTAACCAAAATGAAAATGGCAATTTTCAAGTGAGGTATAAGCAAATATTGGTGTTTGTTTTGGTTAAATTGTTTACTACTGATCGATACTTTTGCTTTTGGTATTTGTGTACATGTACTCTGATAATTGGGTAGAGCACATTTCACTTTTACTTTGAGACTCTAATTTGCTCTCATGTACAAGGACAGCTGTATGTAGCAACTTGTTCACCGGCTCGAGTAGTTGACGCTGGATATGTGGCTTGGGGCCATTCTACTCTTATTGGACCAGTAAGCTGAAGCTTTTCCTCTTGTTCTGTTGATGTTTTTTCATTTTTTTTCCTCTGAAATTTACAGTCTCCTTAGTAGCCCCCATATTCTTTTTTATTCTGCAAATATAAATTACATTTATTCCCTCACACTCCTTTCATCAGCAATGTATGTGCATGAATATAGCTTTGTAGAGAAAGTGTGATATTAATCAAGGAACACCACAAGAAGATTAGCATTGGCAAATAGCAAAGAGCAATAATTGATTTGTATGTGACATTGCAGTTTGGAGAAGTACTAGCAACTACGGAACATGATGAAGCAATTATTATAGCGGAGATTGACTACTCACAAATTGAGCTCAGAAGGTGAATGAAAATCCTAACGCTTGTTTTCCCCACTCTGCCTTAAAAAAAAATTGCAAGCATGCATTTTCACAATTTCACTTGGTTTTTTGTTTTATTCATGGCGATATCCAATTTTCTGGTTATGTTTCCAAGTTTTGAAATTTTATCATCATTTGTTTTTGTTTCAAACAAATCTATTTCGGTTCACATATGCGATTTTTCGTGTTCAGGACCAATCTTCCACTGGAGAAGCAAAGGAGAGGTGACCTTTATCAGTTGGTAGACGTTCAGAGGTTGAAATGAAAAATTGCCGTGTTGAAAAACATAAAAGTTGCTGTTGGATTTTCTTGTCTAATTAAGCAGAAAAGCTACCATGGTGTGCAATGGGACGATAATTCCAATATTGGCCACCAAATGAAACTCATTGTTTTCTTGCATTAGCTCAGTTGATTTTCTATGAACACTTGAGGAAATTTGTAAGATCTAAGATCTTTGAAACTTGTAAGAACACAAATTAATTTACTTAAATTTATAATAGCATTTTTATTTTGTTCGAGTGTAGTATAAAACGAAAAGTATGAGCATTTCCCCTTAATGGCACTGTCAGTATAGAGGTTGAAATCAAATGCAAATGCCAAAGTGTGAATTGACAAATTGACATGGTGATGTGAAGTCTTGGAAATGCTAATTGAGCATCGGTTTTGAGTGGAGAGCTCTGAAGTGTAGGATTCAGACGGCAGTCGCAGTGCATCAGTGGGTTCCCTAAAGTTTGGATTATTAGCAGAATGATGTGTTGTTTTATGTGAGCATAATTGGGTTGAATTTTGCCAGAATAGCTTTTGCCGTTTGCTTGTCTTGTGTAGGGAGATCACGGTGGAAAATGGTCGGAAGGCAATGTGACCGCTGTCGAAACCGCAAAAGCAAAAGTAAAACTTGCAGGTTGCAGCCGCATGCACGTGGAGCATAGTGCATTGCTAGTTGCTACAGACAAAAAACACAGAATTCGCTGTCAGAGAGACTGAGTAGTAGTGATTTGAATTTTGATGATGAGAAAGAAAAGATATATATATATATGCGAATCCATTGCGGCTTTTGTGGACAAAAGAGTCACTGTTTCATACACATCAAAGATACTACAAAATGATCCTTAAAAACAGTGACCCGCCCTTCAGCTTGATTTTTTTCGGGATCTTCAAACACACATCTTCTTCACTGCCTCACTTTGAATCTCTTCCTCAGTTATCGACGCACGCATGCACTGCCCCAATACCCCAATGCCCTTCTTCTCTCTCTCTTTACAGCCTGTTTTGTTTTGTTTTCTGTTTGTTGAGAAACAAGAAACAAGAAACGAGCTATAGATTTGGATTTGTTTGGGAGAAAGAAGAAAGGGAATACTTTATTCGATCATTTAAAAAGTAAAAGAAAATGAAGACATTGATATAGAACAAGAACAGCAAAATCCTTTTTTGTATCATGATATAAGTTAGAAATTTTTTAAATTATTTCCTTGTATTCCCTCTTATATAAGAATATGATATATAAGTTAAGAGTACTTAGGCTAAATGTTTCTCTTAATATTTACAATGAAAATTCAAATTACAGCATTGAAAAGAACTATATGTAAGTTACAAATTGGGCAAATTTCATTTTTCACTTCTAACTGTAAGGGAAATTTTTTTCTTTTTTGAAAAACAAATTGGTTCTTTAAAAAGGGTTTTTAGATTTAAAAAAATAGTGCTTTGAGTAAGAATTGATAAAATATTTTGATGTGTAACGGGTTGAGAACGACTTTTGAGTTTTGCATGATCAGTCCAAATATGAAAAAATATTGTGAATTTGAGTAGTTATCTTTAAATTTGCACAACTTTTTGGTTTGAACTCAAAATTACCTTCATAATACACTGTTTCGAAACTTTCGATGAGATATGTGAGACTCGTGCGCGAAACCCTATGACGTGCACTTTTTGTGGGACAAAATTCATTTATTTTGGCCACTCTTTAGTCCATTTAAATTTCCCTAATTATTTTTATTTTTTGTTTCTGATTTGATTTAGAATTTTCTATAATCATATAAACGTTTGTAGGGCATTTTTAACACTCAGACATACTTATATATAATGTATACCCCAAATTTGGAATTCTAAACTTAAGGGTTAATGGGGACCTAAATCCAGACACAGGATCTTCTATCCAACATTTTGTATGTCTTAATTAAAACTACGTCGTAGGTTCACTAATCTCTTAGTTAGGCTCTAATAATTGTAAAGTAAATTTAATGATATTTATGCATTTAGTCCTTACTTTTAATGAAATACGTAGTTTTGAATGTTAGATAGAATAAGACACAATAAATATTAGACAAGGGATCTGATTTCCCTAAATCCATCCCTGAGTAACCCATCCAACGTAGGTTGGCTACATTATTATAATTCTTATTAATCAAGATATACTTGAAATTTTATGTGTATTTTTTTGCGAAGGATGCATGTCTTCCAATTATATGTAGTGTATTATATTTGATAGTAAATGAAAACAAAATTGTGCCGACATGGAGTGGGGCAGTGTAAAACGTGTCAATAAATTGTTGATTGGTATGTTTGAGAAATGAGAAATTTTGGGGATACAAAAGCAATAAATGTAAGGAAGGGGTAGACATAAAGAAGAGGCTCAAACTCACACGTGTCAGACTCACTTGTTCACGTGCTGCTGGCCCTCGCTGCACAATGCTGCGACATCCCAATGATTGGTCCCAACTCCCACGTTTTAACCACGGGAACGGGATGATGAAAGTTCAAACCCCCCAAATTGGCTCGCTCATCCTTCGTCCATGATCACCACGCTAATGTTGTCTCCATGAATAAAATGTATGTCCGTACGACTTTGACAACATGACAATGCAGATCAAATATATCCCAGATGAAATATCATGCATGCATGCATGCATGCTTTTTCCAATTTTCCATGATCTTATGATTGTGTTTGCAGCATGTTTAGCTCAAGGATATCGATGAGGAAACCCATCTTGATATTGGAATGTATTTTCTGTTTGCCAGCAGATCAAGGCTGGGTGGACAAAAAGAAAAGGAAAAGATGTAGAGGGATGGCGATTAAATGTGCAAGAATTTCGAATATTTTCTTTAGTAGCTAAACTGAATCGATCAAGACATTTCAACAAGTGTTGAAACTATGGTTTTCTGTGACTAAAAAGGAACAAAGTTATGCTCCAATTTTATTAATTTTTAGCTCGAAAAAGCTTCAACTCTTGATCTTAAACCCAGAGGCGAGTGCTACCAACCACTGCATATAACAATTTTGGAAAGACTTATAAAAATGACACCACGGACTCTATAGTAAACAAAGAATATAAACACAAAAACTAACGTATTTGATAATGAAACTAACAATTAAACGTCATTGAGATCGCAAACTTAATTTCTTATTACTTTTATCATGTTTTAAAATCGCGATTAATTCAACGAACATATATAAACTTGTTTTAGCATAATATAAAGATTTAGCAAAAACACAAAAAAAAAAAAAAAATGATGAAGTAGCTAGCTTGGTACTTCCGCAAGATTTGTGGAGGACCAAAGGAGTGATTGATTGATTGATAGCCTTCTTTAACAGTAGCAGTCTAATCAAACTGGTACGTATTGTTTGACCACTGGAGTTACTAACCTGCATGCATGATATGGTCAACCATAATTGTGGGAATTAACGAGAAATGTATGAAACTGGACCAATATTGCATAGGGGCATTGACTACCGAATTCATCTAACTCTATTAATGCCTGTCAACGTTGTAGAATTATGTTTGCAGGCCATTTAAGCATCGCAAGAAATATATATCCAGAGTAGAAGGTTGAGCCAATCATCATCATCAAATGCAACTTGTCATGCATGCTCAAAAATCCGTCCCAATTGATTCAGTGTTAAAGGATATATATGAATATGATCGCTTGTACTATTGACTAAAAAATAAAGAAATAAATATCAACAGGCTTCAACTTTACCTGAGCTTTATTGTCGTCTTACTTACTGTTGGAATTTATCTTGTAAACTAATTAATTAAACTAATAAAGCTTCATTATATATATATATATATAATTTTTTAACTTGTTAAGAATTAATGAAACCAAATTATATTGAAAAACATATATAACGCATGTATCGATCTTCTGCGTGCCCAAATGCTAAATCAAGACTTGTAAACGTTTATATAATTGCAAAAGACGCTAAATCAAAAAAAAAAAAAAAAAGAAAAAGACAGTAGTTAGGAAAACATAAATGGACTTGAAATAGTATAAACAAATGAATTTTCATGGGGCAAAAGTTGACGAGTTTCACATATTTTGTTCGTGAGTTTCAATAAGCGATTCTGACCTCGAACCAGAAATTAAGTTGCATCCCCTTTAAAGTTAAAAACGCGATTTGGCCGTTTTTCACCTTTTTAAAACTGGTCATTCGCAACCTCACTATGTTCCACATCACTTAAATCTGACCATTTGTTGCAGAGAACAAACCATGAGATTAATCCAATCCATATTGAATATTTGAAGATCAAATAAACATCTGAAATTAGGTGCAGTCGCTGTGTCTCAAAACAATGGAGGAGTGCAGTACAATGTACCCACATCTCATGAGTGTAGTCAATTTTTAACAGGGGGCAGCTGCTTCCTTAGTTTTGCACAAATAGGAAGCCATTAGTGACACAAGACTGCAAGTAGTAAGCTTTCTGCATGAACCCTTTTAAATTTTTAGGTGTACAGAAAGTGATGGATCTTATATTATTAACATCAAATGTTGTAATAAGGATAGACATTAACAAACCAAAAGGGGAAGACATGTGATATTGGCAACTCTAAGAGGGGGCAAAGTATCTGGCAAACCATGCCATCCACCCCCCTCCCCTAATCCCATCTCTCTCACTACTGTACATGTGTGTGGGTTGGTGTTGAATTTATAACTCAATTCCAATGTAATGTTTTCTGTCTATGATGATTTTGACCGCTTTACAGACGCTATAGACAGTAGAGAAACAAAACGTACGTCTTTCAGTAGACTAGGTTTCATTTGAATCATATATACTGGCATTATTATTATGATAAGACTACTTGAGATTAATAAATGATCATGCATGGATGACTATCATCAAGTATATACGAAGGTCACACTTAGCAACTATTCACTAATTTGATTAGTTGAACTTTCACAATAATGAGCTTCGACATCTGGGTTCAATATGTTCTATGTTCTAACTACAATTTTAGGGGGATTGAATCTGCAAGAAAAGGTTTTGAAAGACTTCCCTGGTGTCAATCATTGAGAAGAAGTCTAGTTTAATACAAATAGAGTGTAATCAAAGAATTGGCTTATCTCAAATTTTCTATACTCTGTTAAAGAATTCATACATTATTCTATTGAGTTAGAGCTAGCTAGTTTTCTGTGAAGCAAATTCATATAAGTAATGGAGAGTTAATCTTAATTTTAACGCACTATAAACGGTCAGAAATTAAAATCATGATTTTAACGACGATTAATTCTTCGTTTTATATATATATATATAAATCAGTTTTACTAGAGTTTTTGTGATTAAGAATTAAGGCAAATCCCTCACTTAATCTTAGTAATTTCTGGTAAAGATAAAACATTTACAGAAAGGAAAAAGAAAAACAAAAATATTTGCAATTACATGACTTGACATTGATATCAAATTTTGTTTTATCTACCTAGACTTTCTTCTTCTCATTCACCTTTCTCTTTCTTTTCTTTTCATTTTCTTTTATAAGTACTCATTCACCTTTTATTTTTACCTTTCTTGATCCTTCTGATAGTTCATAATCTCCAAAATCAATTTGCATGCAGTTAGAAGGCTCCTCCATCTGTCTGAATCCAATTTGCACAAATCTAATGATTTTTACATACATAATTACTTCCTCTTTATTTTTTTGAATTCGAATTTGCTCTCAAAAGGGGAGAAAATTACTGTTTCAAGGCTCCGTAATTAATGATTTCCGTTTGTAGAATGTCATCTAACTGTTTTATTACAGTGCTAAAGTTCAAATTAGTTTGAAATTAACCACTAAAAGTTCTTTCTAATGTAAGATGTCAATTTCATGATTATACTGTAATTAATCAGTCGGCATTTAGGCTCTCCGAACATCATGGAAATATTCAATGTAAATTGGCGTCATTAATATATTTTGGGATTAATTGTGGCATAATTGATTTCAAGCCGTACTTTTTAAACATTGTTACTATGACAAGGAAAATGTTTAGGTCAATCAGAACAATAAACTAATATTTCCCTTTTATATGTTTTAGTGCGTTGCCGCAATTCATTTCTGGACAACAATAAAATCACATAAACTCCTATTATAAAATGGGCTCACAAGTGTTTGTCTTTGAAATCGCAATTATAATTTTTTATAATTTTTATTGTGCGTTAAAATCGTTATTTATTCTCGTTTCATATATGTACTCGCTTCACTGGAGATCAACCGCAATAAAATGAACGTTCAAAAAAATATATATATATACTAAAACATTATAAAAATAAAAATCCCTTTCTTATGAAAGAAGTAAATAAGTAGTATAGGGATATTGAAGTTAATACTAAGGAGATACAGAAGTATATATTCCATATCAGAAAAAATAAATTCAAAATGGAAAGATTATTAATGTACAATTGATTTATTATTAGTCACACTAGAATTGGCAAATTTAAAAATATTTTTTTTTAAAAAGGAAAAGAAACGAAAAACGAAAAAAGAAAAATTCACAGCGAAGCTGGAATTGGCCATGCACGCGCATGTCACTCCTTTAAAAGGGCTCTCTCTCCTATTCATTTTCTCCATTCATTCCTTCGTTCATTCTCATTCCAAACTTCTACTTCTTCTTCCAAAATCCAAACTCATAAACAAAAAGTTCCAAAATCCCCTCATCAATTCCTTTCAATTCAAAGGGCTGCCATTTTACTTTCTCTTTTTCCTCTGCCATTCTTCTCACACTATTTCTTAGCATACAAAATTTGGGATTTGGGGTGATATATTTATTGAAGTAATGTATAGTTGGGAGAAATCTTTGAGGGAAGATAAGTCAAGAAAAAATCCCAAAAATCCATCCTTTTCTTCCACCCTTCTTGATGAAATCTACCGTTCAATAGACGGAAATGATGAAAAAGATCAAGACTTGAAGTTCTACAAAGAGAGAAGCACTTCTGCTAAAAAACACAGCCAAACCAATATTAATGGATGCAGAGCAGCAACAAAGGCTTCCAGTGCTGTTGAAGATGAAGAAATGGCAAGCCTTAAAAGGGCTTGCTTGATTGAGAAATGGATGGAGAAACAGGTCAATGATAAGGTTGTCTCATATCGAAGAAATCCTTCAACGTTGCTTCAAGAAGATGATTCTCTGTTCTTCAGTACTACTTCAAGCTCTTCAGATTCTAGTTCCGGTGGGCTTTCATCTTCAGACACTGAATTTTTTGCCTCTGCCAAGTCTAGGAAATCTTGTTTTGCAACAACGACAAGGCCAAAACCTGTTAGAACAAGTCTTTCGCCACGATTGAAGCAGCAGCAAAAAGAGTTCTTTATGGCTGAGTATAATGATCAAGAATTCAATAAAACAGAGGAGAATCTGATCAAGTCTAAATCCAGGGCACTGAAGATTTATGCCAATTTGAAGAAAGTGAAAGAGCCCATTTCCCCTGGTGGCCGCCTCACAAGCTTCATCAACAATCTTTTCACGAGTGCGAATTCCAAGAAAACAAAGAATTTCTGTTCCAATGGAGGTTATGAAGAGGCAAATATTGAGAGGAAATCCAAGTACAGTACTCGAGCATCATCGACTTGTTCATCTGCTTCATCATTTTCAAGATCATGTCTGAGCAAGACCTCACCTAATTCCAGGGCGAAATTCAATGATGGAGCTAAAAGAACTGTCAGATTTTATCCTGTTAGTGTCATTGTTGATGAAGACTGTCGCCCTTGCGGGCACAAACGCATTTATGATCAAGATTCTGATAAATTTGTGAGGCCACCATCGTCACAAATTGCAACAGACCCCAAAAAAATTGAAGGGGTAGCAAGACTTAATTTGAAGGACTATCAAGTTCAAAAGAAGGATACTTTGATGATTGACAGAATGATTCAAGATAGTAAACATTTTGGGATTGGGGGAGAAGTAGTGGATGATTATGATGATGAAGATGCAGCAAGTGATTGTAGCTCGGATTTATTCGAGATCGATCATCTGGCACAGTTTGGAAAGGGTAGATTTCGTGAAGAACTTCCAGTTTATGAAACTACACATCTTGACACGAATCGGGCCATTGCTAATGGATTAATTCGTTAGTCGCATTACATAATCAAGAAAACCATTACAGTGTAAAGTATTTTTGAGTTTCTTTTTTTCGTATTTTTCGGGGCTTTGAAATAATATACTTAGTTCCATATGCTTTTGATCAAATACAACTTTGGTTGGTTTCTGAATTTTTTTTTCGTTTTGGGATTTGCTGTAAATTATGTGATATTTTGGGTAAAAAGTAGAGGCAAACAGAGACAGCTACTGAAAAAGAAGAAATGGGATGATTGAGCTGATCCCCAAGTGGCTAAGAGAGTGACAGTTTTTGATAAAACAGAGGAAAAGAAAAAGAAAGAGAGGGAAAGGAAAGATCAAAGATTCGAGATCGAAATGAGAAGCAATATGCGAGGTGGGATTATGGTAAAGGGAAGGCAGATCTTCGACCATGGGAATAGGGAAAGTGAGAGCTTTTGCTTTTTCTGTTTTTTTGTGTTTTTTCTTCTTCTTTGGAATTAGAAATTTGGAAATTTTGTTCCTGACGTTGCTTCAACTATGGTGTTTTAACATTCAGATTACAAATCCCCAGGATCAAGAAAAGTGGCATTCGTTTTTTTCTTTACCATTTTTTTGGTGGAAGGTCTATATTCCAACTCAATAAAATGTTTTCAAATTGGTGGTGTTGGGACTTGAGAGACTTTGCTTTTCTTTCAGGTCATAAACTTGAGTCCTCTCTTTTCTTCGATCACACTCAAGTTTAGGAGTATGTGTGACTAAAATAATCCAATGTCTCATTCGAGATTCGACATGTTCCGGGACCATTTCCTGCCAAAGTTTTCATTTTTCAAGTGCCTGGTGGGTGGTGGGGGGAGATTAAAATGGTCTAAATGAACATTTTGGAGATAAAGTGGAGAATCAGTTTGTGTTGCAATCTAGGAATAAATTGAAAATTTATGGCAAACTATTCAAAAAGCCAAGGAGAATCACTTAAAAAAGGGTTGATGGTAGGGATGTAACAAATTCTTTTAGACAAATAGTAGATTGATGGAGTATTTGATCTTACAAAAATCGAAATAAATTGTACAACTTGGAAAGAATCGGCTCCTCTAATCTGTTGAGAAGGAGTAAAGTAACAAGAAAACAGTACTAAACAGTAGTATTATGAAACAATGGGTAGCTTTCTGCATATATTGAGGATCACAATAATGTTACTTGTGTGGAATTTGAGAAAATCCCTGAAGGGTTTGGAGGGTTTAAGAAAATCCCAGAAGGGTTTGGAGGTTTAAGAATCCCAGCTCTCAAAATGCCAAGTTTTAGACCTGGAATTTTTCATACATTTCCTTGTTGAAAAACGAAGAAAAAAATAACAAATGAGAAGATAAAGAAATCATAAGTTTCCTTCACCTCAGTAATTACGAGGCGCCAGCGCCAGCATTCGGACCTACGTAGTAATGGAAATCTTTTGGCCTGACGAACAGATGGATTCCTTACCCTTACTGAACGCAATAACTACTAACAGTGCTACATATTTCAACAGGATAATTAATTTAATACTCCAATTCCAACTAAACTAGTGAAGTTTGCAATATATAATTGGACAATTCAGTGGAACATGTTCTTCAATGCTGCATAAGTTATGATGACATTTTGCAAACAAGAATTATTCAGGTAAAAACATTGTGGAGGCCCAGCCAAGCATCCTTCAGTGGCAATGTAATTAGCTACTGTGATTGAAAAGCATTGTGGATTTGGAAAACTGGATTCCAAGTCCAAGGGGTTGCTGATGGAATGAAGGAGACTTGCATGGGCTATTCAAAGATTAGAATTCCAAGAATTTATCCTCATTTGCAAAATTTTGGCTAAAAACTGTCATCATAATCATCCTTATTTGTAAAACTTTATGTACAAAAGTAGCATTACAAGACACTATACTAAAATTTGTTCCCAGCAATCCCCTTAACTCTATTCTTTTTTGTTCTGCTGGATCATGCATGATGCATACATTCTCTCGGTTTCTCCAACTAAATTATCTTATTTCTCCCAAGGAATAAAACTTAATTCCAACTCAAATTTTCTCCCCTACTTGCATTTGTTTCTTTAGATTCTTAAATGGATTCGCGGCCGTAAAACTTTGACTCTAACCATGCATTATTGTTATGAAAAAAATCCTTAACGATAATTATATTAATGGCGTTCATACATGCATCGACAATTTGCTGACATTTGCTATAGTTTCTTGGTATAAACAAATGTTTCCCATGCCAAGTTTGTAACCGAAGTCATGGCAGGTCTCAAATATTACGTGATAAGCATGCAAATTGCACAGAAATGGTGATTGAGAGATAGAGTTTGGATTACCCCACATAATAAAAGGGGAATCTTTCTAGTCAAAATCTTAACATCTCAAATGATTAGAGGGACATAAAGGAAAAAAAAAAACGCGAACAATTTACATAGTTTAATTAGATGGTGGATTTGTAACTGAGTTTGTTCAGTTTATAATGTAGGTGGGATCGATGGTGCATGAATATTCTAAATAGATTGGTTTCTTTAAAGTGTTTTCTTAATTCAGTTTGTAAAAGGTTCTTTCCGCACAAAGTTCAGTTCAACTATACAAATTAATTGGTATGAAAAGCTGTGTTATTTTGGATCATTCATTCCTTTATACTTGCTTGTATAGGACTACATATATAGGGTTGGTGTAGAACACAAAGTGGAGAAGTTGTGAGCAATTATTGAGCCTCAATAAAATTTTGAGGGTATGTGAGACACAAATTTAAAGAGTTTTGAGGGCACAAACCTAGCTACCTACATATATACATTATACATAGAGAGCTTAGTTTGACCATCTATATGTCATTATCCTATTAAACAAATTCAAACCCTTATTCCTATACAATCATTGTATTCCTCTTATCATTTGCAGTTTTCCTTACATCCAATCTTCATTTTGAACTCATGCTTGCTTCATTGGTTATGGTTACGACAAAAACTTGTACAAAATTTATGATTTTATCTAATTTCGTTTGATATTTTAATCCGCGTGAACATCTTGCAACAAAAGTTACAAAGGTACAATGATTGTTTGAGTTACAAAGTTGCATCATTTTAAAAATGTTAGTTATAAAAATAAGTTTTTTCAAAAAATGTAAAGAACATTTTATGCCCTTTTCCAATGTTATAATACAAGCACTAGCAAAGCTGCAAAGGCAATTGCAATCTGGGCTACTCTTGAAGCCACGATATCTCTAATGCCAACAGGACTCGCCCCATTCCTACTAACCCTGCCTAAGTTCTACTTTGCTCGCCCAGAGTTTTTTCCTTCATTTTCAAATCAAAATAAAAGTTAGATGAACCCTCCATTTAATGACCTTATATTTAGTTATAATTTGTTTTCAATGTGCAAGCCTATATACAAGGAAATGAACTAAAAAGATGATTTTGAAATCAAAATATCATTTGAGTGTTATAAAAATCAAATAAACCTTAAGAGTACTTATACTTTTTAATTCTTTTATGTGAGCCGTTTCAATTCTTTGGATTTGTTTAAAGATCCTCAATCTTTTTATGTGGAACCAACAATTAAACCACATGCATAGAATAGAAGTTCAATTTGAGCTGAAGTTAGAGATAATATTGAATTAACGTTCATGAAAAGCTTTTACTACAAAAGATGAGTTCTTGAACCCAAATTCAATAAAAAAGAGTACAGTTCCAAAACTTAAACAAACTATTAAGATTCTGAACCAATAACGAAGCACCCCTTCCACTAAAAGGAGGGCTTGAACTTATAAAATAATTCAAATTAGTTTTAATTTATTCCATCAAAAAAAAATAATGTTGATTGGTGCACCAACTATATATGTTGTGAAGAAGCATCACAATCATTTTAAGATTTGGTATAGGAAAAAATAAAAATGGTTGTAAGATATTGTAATCCCTATCTGCGACAGTTAATTTCGTTGCTCATTTTTTTGGCGTATTCTTTAGGACTGGGAAAAGCGTTGACTCCCGACAAGTATTTTACTATAGGAATGAAAGAATCGGACCGAAAGAGAATGCTTCTCCTCCTCCTTCGATCCCTTGTCCCATTTTCCAGTTTCTTGATGCATGTATGTTGTAAGTTCATGTAACTAACACAAACTAATCAACTTTAGATTTATGTTTTTTTAAACTTTTTTGGTTATGGAAAAATTATAGGCTAGTGGGATCATCACTGCGTGCTATAATGTTGATAATTTTGCATGAAAATTATATAACATGTTTTTTACTTCAACAAATTAATGGTGAATGTGGGATGCAATACAGGCAAATTGCTTCAATGAAGCCTCAAGATTTTGCTTTCTTGAATATAACGAAAGTAATTCGTGTGGAAAAGGAATGGAAATATATATGCATGGCTTGCAATATTGGTCCATATATAACTCCTCAGCAACAAAACCAGCACTTCAGCGCTTTAACTATGCATGAGCACGATGACATTATTTTTTAACGATTTGCACTAAAAATCAAGCATTAATTCAATGAATAAAGGGGTACATATAGATTCCACTCGCAAATGGGATTCATAGTTAGTGCAATATTCCATTGTTGTTGGATCGATCAATTTATTTTTCAGAATCAAACTTATGTGACAGTACAGAATGGAAAATTTTACACCATTCGGCCATAAAACTCGAAGGTACGTTGTAACCTTGTAATTGTAACTTTCCATCTGTTTCCAGTTACTTTTCCTTGTTCATTTACAAGAATGATTTGCCGGCAAAACAGAAATTTTCTCTTTTTTTTTTCCTCACTCCTAATTAGTTGCAAAATTCTTTGTGAAACTCCTAGACTGTTCATACCCGGACAAAAGAATATAATTTATCCCAAACTTGACCACACCATTCTTGGGCGGCCTGCCGAAGTTACCTTAAGGTTTCTGGCGCAGCTAGAATTTCATTTTTGGAAAGCAGGACATGGATGTAGGCGCGAAATACTTTTGGTTTGGAGGGATGAAAACAAACTAATCCGTTGAGCATAAATTAAGCCATATATTCATGTAAGATCCGCCAAAGCTTAGAGATTGTTGATGTCTAAGAAGACAAAAAGTTCATAGCAAACTCCGAAACGATTAGTCAAATACAATCTTCCAAACACAAAAAAAAAAATCTTTCTCAAAGTACTCCATAAAAGAATTGAACCAAGGTTTTGGAGTTTTGGGTCCAATCTTCGATTTACAACCATAAGCTTAGAGTTTCTCACAAACCAGACAAGAATAAAGATAGCTAACTAGCAAAAACACCTCAAAAGAGAAGATGAGTAGTGCTGTTAGTGCACGCCCTGATCAACCAGTAGTGAAGCAGGACAGAAAGCCCAAAACCACTCGTTCTTCCTCAGGCGGCTTTTGTGGAAGACTGAGTGATTGCATGGTTATGGGTTCCGTCTTCTCAAATCACCAGCAACAAACAACAGCAATCCAGCTGCAGCAGAAGGTATATATATGTTTGGGAGTAATATATTTTTTAACTTGTTTGGGAGTAATGCAAAACCTCTAATTTTGAACCCATTTTTTGTTTGATTTTCATATGTTTTCAACTAAGGAAGAACTTTGTTTTGTGATCATTCACAGAGCCCTCTAAACCTTTGTTATTATTGGAACCAAATACTAAATGATGAATTTGGATGGCTAATGTTTTCTCGAGGCAAATAAAATCACTTTGAATCCAGACCACCATCCAAATCTTTCTTATTTCAAATCTACTAATCTAGTGAAAATTTAGAGTCTTATTTCTTTGCATGCAAAATTGTTACTTTTTTTTCGAAGCACCTACTCCTATGGGTTAGGGATTTTGTCCATAATCGATCTTGTTTAGTCCTTTGCTAGCGTTTGGAACCGTCCTGTTGCTACATGTGAGCTTGTACACTAGAGACAGTTTTAGAACAAGAGGAGGGAAAATATAGTCTTATTTAGTCCTTTGCTAGGGTTTGGAACCGCTGTTGCTGCAGGTGAGCTTGTACACTAGAGACAGTTTTCAAACAAGGGGAGGTAAAATGAGGTCTTGAAATAAGGGGAGGGCAAATGGTTCCAACCTCTTACCAATTTTAAGGCTCCCAAGGTGGCTATTGGGGTAATGGGTTCAAAATTGTTGCTTTGGATCTGATTTGTTTTTGATAGACAAAAGAATTAGATTCCTCCTTATATCTTTTTGTGCTTAAAATTTCAGCCCAATTGAAGTTATATTGAAGCCACTCAAGCCCTTAACTGATAATCCCTATATGGCCCAATTACCCTTTCTTTCACCAAAAAGGTTAAAGGTATAATAAGTTGGCAAATCCAATTAAGGAATAAGTAAAACTTTCCTTAGCCAAAACCAAATTAACTTTCTTTTTCTTAGCAAAACCAATTAACTATCATTTTTGCCACTAACTTAGACCAAAAAATAGATTAATTCAAGATTAAATTGACCATTGTAGAACGAAATAATCTATAAATTAAACAAATACGTTTTGGACTGAAAATTGTAGAGACGCACCCACAAGGATGAGTCTCTCCAAAAATTGGCGTATGCCACTAAATTGCGGCGTGCACACGGTATTCTTTAGTAAAAGGCGAAAGAATAGTTCGCTTTGTGCTCACCGCGTGGCTGCGTGATTTGAAGGGTTAGAGGCTGGCTCTATAAGTAGCTGTTTTTGGCGGTGCAACTGTTATACACACTCGATGTGGGTTTTCACTCTTCTTGCTAAAACTCAACTTGCGTTACACTATCTCCACCCTCACTCAAACTCCTCACTTTTTTTAACTTGTTTGGGAGTAATATTGGTCATACTTACTTGAATCATTAATTTTACGGTTTTAATTGCAAATTAAGTTGGCAGAAATAGAGGCTGAACTCCAAAATCAAAGAGAAGTAAGGACTCTGTACAAGATGAAACTGGAGAGGACACAAGATTTTCTAAGGAACTGTCTTCAGGTTGCTCAAGAAAATGGCTTCTTGGACATTATTACTGGCAATAATAACAAAGATAAGAAAATCCCAGAATTTGATTCCCCTCTTCCGTCTAACGCTACCAACGATACTCCACAAACATGTACATCATCACCCTCCAACGTTCAATCCCACCATCCTAATTCAAGTCTTGCTGCACTTGTTGATCAAGCAAAATTTCTCGGATGGTACATTGAGCCTAATGAGGTTGGAACTTCCCTACTGTTGTTATAATAAATCATGCATCAAATTAGTGGTATTCCCTATCGTTCAACTCTCAAAACTACTTATTAATCGTTTAGTTTCGTATTGAAACAGATTGAATTGCAAGAAGTTGTAGCTAAGGGAACTACAGCAGATGTGCGCAGAGGAAGATGGAGAGGATTTGATGTTGCAGTGAAATGCATATTCCCAAATTTATTTGAATCAAACGAACACATGATTGGCTTTTTTACTCAAGAAGTTGAAGTACTATCTAGGCAGCGCCATCCCTTTGTGCTGCAACTGATGGGGGCTTGCCTTGACCCTCCAAATCACGGCTGGATAGTGACTGAATTCTTGAGTACAACACTCAAAACTTGGTTACACGGCCAAGGAAGCAGGCGTAAAGAGAGAATAATTCCTCTTCCACCACTCGAAGAGAGGTTGGACAAGGCATTAGAGATTGCACAAGCAATGCAATATCTTCATGAGCAGAAGCCAGCAAAGGTTATCCATCGTGATTTGAAGCCTAGTAACATCTTTCTAGATCGTGACATGCATGTCAGAGTGGCAGATTTTGGTCATGCTCGATTCTTGAATGATGGAGAGAAGGCACTAACAGGGGAGACAGGCAAGCAAATTGCATTCTTCTATAGTAAAAGACTTCAAGATGAATCAAATTAAGCTGATTTTAACATGCATTACTATTGGTATTCATGCAGGCACATTCGTTTACATGGCACCAGAGGTAATTCGCTGTGGACCTTATGATGAAAAGAGTGATGTATACAGTTTCGGTGTCATACTAAATGAGTTGATCACTGGTGAACATCCGTATATTGAAACTGATTATGGTCCTTCCAAGGTACGTACATTTGTTGCTAACAAAACTTTTGAACATCTTTTCTAGGGAAAAATATGCTGTAGATTCAAAATCATCCAGGAGTGCAAGGTTTCTTTTTTCATGAATTGACTCCTAATCCAAATATAATAAGCGATTTTATACTTATCATCTCAGGATCTTCTGTCCAAGATTATCTGTCTTATTATGTCCAAAATTAAAGTTAGCGTAGAGTTTACTTTGGTTAGAGTGTAATAATTGTAAAGTGATTTTAGTGATATTTATAGACGTTTTAAACATTGGATAGAATATGACATGATAATTTTGTACAGACCATATGATTTCGAATATCCCTTATGGTATAATAGTCTTGAGGATTTTCTTTTCTTTCATACTCTTGAAAAAATGAAAACAGAGAATATGAAACGATTACTAATCCTGGTTCTTTTTACTTTGGCACAGATAGCCATTGAAGTGGCTAGCAACGGGCTAAGGCCGGCACCTCCAAGGCATGAAGAGGGATTAAAAGTTTTGACTGAACTTGTACGACATTCATGGGATGAAGATGTTGAAATAAGACCCTCTTTTGCAACAATTACTTATGTCCTGAGAAACATTTGTGACAGATTTAAGGAACGCTCAGTAGCAGCTGTTTAGATACTGTTTTTTCTCTTTTCTTTTAGGAATATGAAATTTTGGTAATTGGATGAGGATCTCATAAAAGATTAAGAATTTGAAGCAATATTATATCATATATGTACACATATTTCTTCAAGAATCATATATCATCAGCAATTAATGCCCCAGAACATGGAAAAGACCATTGAAGTATCAATTATTCGATCACAATCTTAATTAAATTTACTGGAATCCTAAGAATTTTAAGAAACTATTGACTAAGAAAACATAGATTTTGATTAGAATATTGTGTTGATGTTAAACGTTGTTGCTTTCCAAATTCCTCCATAATCAATTTGGGTAGTCTGCATGAAATGCATGCTTGCTTTTCTTTACTTATAATAATAACAAAGTAATATCAAATGTGAAGGGCTTAGTGTATGAAATGTGCCAGACAGCCAGAGAGACAAAATGTGGAGCATCATCTGAATCATTGATTGTATTGATCTCTTTAATTACTAGTGTCCTTTAAAAAAAACCAAATGTGAATAAACTATAGTATATTTTCTGCCCACTTGAAAAAATTTGATCGTCATTGATAATTCTGTTTGTCGTTTTTCTAGATGTTTACTGGTTAGATTAGACATAATGGTGTTTGAACTTTGAATGCATGACGAGAATGGGATGAATATGGATGACTGGATTAATTTCTGCACGTTGAAAGTGAAGGCCAGTTTTAGGAGAGTTTAAGGCAGAACACGATCAGCCTTAAATGTTCTTAACCAATGATCAATGTCAATAGTTTTTTCTACGTACTTGGACCACAACCTGCTCAAGATCAAAACATACTTCAATCATATGTATTACTTTGAAATACTTTTAGTTTTGGACACTGTTAATGAATCTATGTTGCAATAGTACTAGTTAATGATATATATATATATATATGCATGCTGCTAATGACAAAATTTTGTTTCTCAACAAATTCTTGGATAATTATTAACCAAATTAATATTTTTCGGATTCTGGGATGGGTGCATTTGATCTTGACTATTAATTCACCCATTCAAGTTAAGTTTTGATGAGTCTTAAATTATGTGAGATTTGTGTATTAAAAAGTTGAATAATCAGGAGTTTATTCTCCATTAATTTGAACAAAAAACTTGTGAATGGCAGTATGATGGACAACATGAGCAAGTGGAATGGTAGGGAAATGGTGCATAATCACTCAGGTTTCTTGTCTTCTATAGTTAATACTTACCAAGATACTTTTTTTTTTAAAATTTTTTTTTTAATTACACTCACACACCCTCACATGCATCCCTCAGGAATCGAACACTAAACCTGGGGTCGGGACACTAACTCCCAAACCACTGGGTTAGCCCGCCATGTTTGATATCTGTTCCATGCACACACAACTTTAGTTGTTTAGTGGCTGCTGACAAATTTGCACATGAGGAAAATGATGTCTTGACATGATGATGGACAAATTAAAGCCATTTTTCCAACTAAACTATGCCATCTGTGGCCTGTGGGTATTATTTTAGCCAAAAGATAGGTTCGTTAGGATGTCTCATGAGGATGAATATGGACTCCATCTGATTTCACCTCTTTAACAAACAACAAAAACTCCAATACAACCTATTCATATAAAAGTGGTGGTTTTCATATGATACGAAAAATTAAACACTATTTAAATTATAGTTATAATCTTTTATCTTTTTATCTCACGATCAAAACGTAATTAATTCATCGTTACATATATAAATTCGTTCATAAAATACCAATTTTAACAAATTCTTGACACCTTAGAAAAATAAGAAGCGAATCTTCAGTCACCAAAGAACCTTTTGTCCTTTGTTTATGTTTTCATTTTTCAAGAACTCTATTCGTACCATGCAATTTGGTAGTTTGCAAATAAATCAACATTTCTAAAAGATATCATAAGAATGAATAAAACAGGCATTACACTGTCAAGAAAAAGACAGAACATGACTACCATTACAGAACTTTACAGTTTGCAAGCCCTGGGCACATATGAACGCGGTTTTTTGGTAAAAGAAAAATGACCAGAACATTGAAACTAATGTTGGGATTTCCCAATTTTGAGGGGTTAGAACTTTTCTACAAAATTATTTATATTTTATTATGTTTAAAATTAAATTACGTTTATACATTTATTAGTTAGAGTATAGTAATTGTAAAGTAATTTTTTTAATATTAATATTTTTAATTTTTAATTTTATTTAAATTAGATCGTTATGAATATTGCATAAAGAACAATCTTGAATAGTGACCGTGAGGGGACAACTCCAATAGTCAAATTGGAGTCAGCTTTTCCAGTTTCCCTCGAAAACGGAAAAATAGTCTAAAAGACAAGTGTGTGTGTGTGTCTCTCTCTCCCACTCTTCTCCTCTCCTCTACTGAGTGCTGAGTACTGAGTACTGAGTGGCTTCGCTTCATCTTTTTCTTACACCTATCACACACTTATCCCTCTTCAAGACAGCCATACGCGGCCCTTTTTCCGGCAATGAACTAAGGAAATTTCTACAGCATTGTCCTTGACGAAAAAGTATATCTTGTCAAAAGGGTATGTTGTTTTAACTTAATGGCCTTTCTTTTCTTATTTTTAATGTTGGTATTTATGTGAATCAACACTTTTGTTTTTGTGGATTTTCTTCCTTTGTTTTCTGTGTTTCCTTCTCCAAGCATAGGGTATATTGTATCGACTGAGTATTGCTATATTGTAGGTTTTGGAGTAAATTAATGAAAATGGCTTCTATCTTTTTTCTTGTGTATTTTTGTGAGGTGGGACACTAGGTAGGTAAAAAGTTTGATTTTGATAGATTTTAATGCTATCTTTTTCAATTATGTTCCAAAATTTAGTTTCGTTTTTTTGTGCAATAAAATCCCAGGTGGGATGCTCATTTTTTTCAAATAATCTTTTGTTTCAGCTTGAAAAAATGTGGTCTATTTCCCCCACAAAAAAGAAAAAAAGTTGCTTTCTGTTTGTGCCTTATCAGATATAAAGTGCTTGATGAAGCTGGAAGCATGATTACTTTGCTTGTTTAATACTGTGCTTGATTTTGTAGGCGAATCAATGGATGCCAATCCTAGAGCTTCCAAGGTCAGTGGAGAAATAACTATGGTAGAAAACAAGAAAACATCTGGTGAAGTGGTTATAGTAATTCCTGCAGATGAAAAAGATCCAAAGAATCCGTATCCAGATACTTCAAAGGAACAAAGGTCTAAACTTGCTACTGATTCTCCTACTAGAGCACAAAAAGAAGTGCCAGTAAGTTTTTCTTCGCCTGAAAATGCCTTGTACTACTGTCCAAGCCCCAATAAACCACCCAAAATTCCCACAACTGACACCCTTTCTAGGAGAAAATCACTTGCAAGGTCAGTGTACTCAAAACCGAAATCAAGATTTGGGGAACAACCCGTGCCTATTAACTCTAATTTGATTGATGGGAGTAGCTATACAATACAAGAACAGGTGGAACCAAGTTCAAATTCACCTTACAAAAACTTATCTAACCAGGCTTCACCTAACAGTAAAATGGGTTCTAGCCGTACTACCACATTTAAGGAGACCAATTGGGCGATACCGATAACCCCCAGGACACCATTGATGGCATCACCTGGTGGTGTTGGAGGAGTGGATGAGGATGAGGAGATTTATAAGAAAGTGAATATCAGGAACAAATTGAGGTATAAAAGAGTCAAAGTAAAAGTTTTGATTGAGTGGCTTGTGTTTCTATGCATTTTGGGATGTTTCATTGCTAGCTTGACAGTTCATAAGTTGCAACATTGGACTGTTTGGCGTCTTGAGATTTGGAAGTGGTGCGCTCTTGTGATGGTGACCTTTAGTGGCATGTTATTTACAAAGTGGTTTGTTCTTTTTGCTGTATTGTTGATTGAACTTAACTTCTTGTTGAGAAAGAAGGTATTATATTTTGTCTATGCTTTGAAGAAGAGTGTGCAGGTGTGTATTTGGTTGAGTTTGGTTCTTCTTACTTGGGTTCTGCTGTTTATAAAAGGTGTTGAACGATCGCACCTGGCAACTAAGATTTTGGATTATGTTACTTGGACGATAGTAACTTTTCTCATTGGGACAGTCTTGTGGCTCTTGAAGACTTTGCTGCTAAAGATTTTAGCATCCTCTTTTCATGTCAATGCATTTTTTGATCGAATTCAGGAATCGGTGTTCCATCAGTATGTTTTACTGACACTATCTGGGCCTCCTGTTTTGGATGAAACAATTGGCAGAACAAATAGTACTCGAAGTCAATTTAGCTTCCAGACAACAAAGAAAGGTAAAGATGGAAAGGACAAGAAGAAGAAAGAGGTAATTGATATGAATAAGCTTCATCAGATGAAGCGAGAAAAGGTTTCTGCTTGGACCATGAAAATGTTAGTGGAGATGATATCTAATTCAGGTCTGACAACTATCTCGGGTGCCCTTGGTGAAAATGTCTATGATGGAGGAAATGAGCAGTCGGACAAGGAAATTACTAATGAAGAGGAAGCAATTGCAGCTGCCTATCACATTTTCAGAAATGTTGCTCAGCCTGGTTGCAGGTAAGAATAGTTATTCTGTAACAATTTCTTTTTCAATATTTCTTTTGGATTTGAATCTTTTCCACATTGGCCTGTACTAAGTAAGAATGCTAATCCATGTAGCTACATTGATGAGATGGACCTGTGGAGATTCATGATTAAAGAGGAGGTGGAACTTGTCTTCCCGATGATAGATGTGACTGAGACTGGGCGTATTGACCGGAAAGCCTTGACTGACTGGGTGGTAAGGAGGACCTTTCTTCCACCATTGTAGGAATAGACAGTGGTTCACTTTTTAAATTATCTCTTTGGATAGCATTGGTTAAAAATCATCACCTCTAAAATTATTGAACTATGCAGAGTGCTATTAAAGAAGTTAAAATATGGCACTCTGATGATGTTCATCAAGTCATTTGTACCATACATATTAGAAACATAGTAATATTTACAACAAAATGAACTGAGCGTTAAGCTAACGAACATGCTGATGATATGTCTTACTAGATTTTCAAACAGAAAAAGGCTAAAAAAAAGACGATGGATTATCTGACTTGATGAATCCAGTGACTCAAACTTTTTATTGTGATTAGGTATTAATGGTGTAGGAAATCCTACCCCTCTCTCTCATGTTCTCTTCCATATGCATTTCATACAGGTGAAAGTTTACAATGGTCGTAAAGCCTTGTCACACGCTCTGAATGATACAAAAACAGCTGTTAAGCAATTGGACAAGATTGTTATAGCTATCTTAGTTATCATCATAGTTGTTGTGTGGCTTCTTTTAATGGAAATAGCGACGACCAAGGTTCTTCTCTTTATGTCATCACAGCTTGTGGTGGCAGCTTTTATGTTTGGGAACACTTGCAAGACTATATTTGAAGCAATTATATTTGTGTTTGTGATGCATCCTTTTGATGTTGGTGATCGTTGTGTTGTCGATGGTGTTCAGGTAACTTTCATGATCTGTTTTTTGGTTTACTTGAATCAAGTGTCCTTTATGAATGTTTTGTGGCATCTTTTGCTTTTACAGTTGATAGTTGAAGAGATGAATATCTTAACAACAGTGTTTCTGCGATATGACAATGAAAAGATATACTATCCAAATTCAGTTTTGGCTACCAAGCCAATTAGCAACTTCTACAGAAGCCCTGACATGGGTGATTCCTTTGAATTCTCCATTGATTTCAAGACACCACTAGAATCAATTGGAGCTTTAAAAGAGAAAATAAAGAAGTAAGCTTCTTTTTGCCTTTTATACTTGTCAATTTCAGTTAGTTGCTGAATGTTATAATCCTTCCTGTCAATTAATTTGGAGTCCTGTTCTGGCTTTATCTCAAATCTTATGCATCTTTGTATGCACACATTTCTATATGGAACAACTTTTTGTTGTATAAATCGCTCGATAAATTTATTCAATCGAAGGAAAATGGCGAGATGAATAAATATTTTTCCTATAGATATTTTACCCACTGCTTAGGCAAACGCGAGAGTGGACGCATTTGAATGCTACCAAGCTCATGGACTCGAGTTAGCAACTCTATATTTCTTAGGAATTCTTACTGAGTACCTGAAAGTATAATTTATATTCCTCTATCTGGAAGTGTCAAACATTTTAATACATCAGTTACAACAAGTACACTATAGAAGATGGTGTAGAGGAGTACGGGTTAGTTTCTCTTGTTCTTGAACTCAAAAAATAGTTATAAGAATGCTTAATAAATACAACTCTCGTGATAAAAACTACCATGATTTAACTAATTGCATGTTGAAAAATGTTTCTTTTTCTTTCTTTCTTTCTTTCGTTTTCTTTTTTGAAGAGGATCAATAAGTCAATTGTTATAATTTGTGGAAATTTTTTTTGTTCAAGTTGAGAAAATGTTTACCCTGCTGAGGACAACTGGAGATTTAACTCTATTGATTATTTGAAATTAAACTACTGAACCAAACTGAACCTGCTTTTGAGAGCCAAAGATCTTGGATTCATGTTCATGCAGGACTTGTTCTTCTTTGGTTTGGGAGTTGGGACTGCACTCTCAATCTGTGTATTTCTGTTGCTTGTGGACTAACCTCAACTTAAAATTCTGTATTTTCAGGTACTTAGAAAATAATCCCTTGTATTGGCATCCTAATCATAGTGTGGTGGTGAAAGAGATCGAGAATGTGAACAAGTTAAAGATGGCTGTCTTTTTCAATCATACAATGAACTTTCAAAACTTTCGCGAAAGGAACATGCGAAGAACTGAATTGGTTCTAGAGATGAAGAGAATTTTCGAAGAGCTCCATATCAAATATGACCTGCTTCCACAAGAAGTTCGTCTTACCGAGTCTAAAACTGGGACCAACAGATGACTTTGATTTCTTCCTCCTTGTTCTATCTCATTCTGAATTCTCACGTTGAAGGAAGGGAGTAGTAACCTATCATACAAAATTTTGGCAAGTTGGTTTGTTGTGGACATGTTGAAGGGGGATCCCTTTACTAGTACAGGTTAGATAGCAGTTCATCCACAATTTTTGTGAGTTGGATTGGCTAGTTAGCATTTACTTTATTTGCTTCATGTATGAGTTGCTAATGCTTGTGGTTTAATGTGTTATAGATCAAGCAAAATGATGAATTTTCAAAACAAAAAATTAGTTGGCTAGTTTTGTATGCTTGTCATTTTTGACCGAAAATTGTGTGTTATAGATCAAATAAAATGATTAATTTTCAAAAAAAAAAAATAAAATAGTTGGCTAGTTCTTTGTTCCTGCCATTTTTGACAAAAAAAAAACGTGAATATGTAATTCAAAATGATGAATTTTTTAAAAAATAATTACTTAGCTAGTTTTTTATTCTTGTCATTTTGGACCAAAAATCGTGTTTTATAGATTACGCATACTGATGAATTTTTTTTAAAAATAATTGGCTAGTTTTTTATTTTTGACAATTTTGATAAAAAAACTATGTGTTATAGCCCACATAAAATGATGAATTTTCAAAAAAAAAAATGTTGACCAATTTTTATTCTTGTTATTTTTGACAAAAAACAGTGTGTTATAGGTCACAGAAAATGACGAATTTAAAAAAAAAATAGTTGGATAGTTTTTTGTTCTTGCCATTTTTGACAAAAAACCGTGTGTTATAGGTCAAACAAAATAATGAATTTTCAAAAATAAAATTAGTAGGCTAGTTTTTTATTTGTCATTTTTTATCGAAACCCGTGTGTTATAGGTCACACAAAATAATAAGTTTTTTTTTTAAAAAAAGTTGGCTAGTTCTTTATTCTTGCCATTTTTTATTATCGAAAATTGTGTGTTATAGGTCATGCAAAATGAAGATTTTTTTTAAAAAAAATTCGTTGGCTTAGTTTTCTATTCTCGTCATTTTTGACAAAAAATCGTGTGTTATAGATCACGTAAAATGATAAATTTTCAAAAAATAATTTCGCTAGTTTTTTATTCTTGCCATTTTTGATAAAAAACCGTGTTATAGGCCACGCAAAATAATGAATTTTCAAAACAAAAAAATTAGTTGGCTAGTTTTTTATTCCTGTTATTTTTAACTAAAAACCATGTGTTATAGGTTACGTAAACTGATTAATTTTTTTTTGAAAAATAGTTGGCTAGTCTTTTATTCTTGCATTTTTTTGACTAAAAACTGTGTTATAGGTCACAAAAAATGTTGAATTTTTTTAAAAAAATTGTTGGCTAGTTTTTTATTCTTGTCACTTTTGACCAAAAACCGTATGCGACAGGTCAAGGAAAATAATGAATTTTTTTTTAAAAAAATAGTTTGCTATTTTTTTGTTATTGTAATTTTTTTACCAAAGATAGTGTGTTATAGGTCACGCAAAATGATGAATTTTAAAAAAAAAATTGACTAGTTTTTTATTCTTATCATTTTTGACCGAAAACCGTGTGTTATAGGTAACGGAAATGATGAATTTTCAAAAAAAAAAAAAATAGTTGGTCAGTTTTTAATTTTTGCTATTTTTGACAAAAAATCGTGTGTTATAGGCCACAGAAAATGATGAATTTAAAAAAAAATAATTGGCCAGTTTTTTATTCTTGTTATTTTTGACAAAAAATCGTATGTAATAGGCCACGGAAAATGTTGATTTTTTTTAAAAAAATAATTGGCTAGTTATTTATTTTTGCCATTTTTTACAAAAAAAATCATATGTTATAGGTCACGCAAAATGATGAATTAAAAAAAAATAGTTCGCTAGTTTTTTAATCTTGTCATTTTTGACAAAAAAAATAGTGTGTTATAGGCCACACAAAATGATAAATTTTCGAAAGAAAAAATAGTTGGCTAATTCTTTATTCTTTCTATTTTTCACCAAAAACTGTGTGTTATCGGTCATACAAAATGATGAATTTTTTTAAAAAAATAAAAAATAGTTGGCTAGTTTTTTATTCTTGTCATTTTTGACTGGAAACCATGTGTTATAGGTCACGAAAAATGATGATTTTTTTAAAAAAATTAGTTGACTAGTTTTTATTCTTGTCATTTTGACTGAAAACCATGTGTTATAGTTCACAAAAAATGATAAATTTTAAAAAAATAATTGGTTGGCTAGTTTTTTATACTTGGAATTTTTGACCAAAAACTGTATGTTATAGGTCATGCAAAATAATGATTTTTTTAAAAAAAGAAATAGTTTGCTAGTTTTTTATTCATGTCATTTTTGACCGAAAATCGTGTGTTATAGGTCATGCAAAATGGTGAATTTTTTTAAAAAATATTATTTGACTAGTTTTTTATTGTTTCCAATTTTGACAAAAAACAGTGTGTTATAGGCAATGCAAAATGACGAATTTTCAAAAAAAATTAGTAGGCTAGTTTTTTATTTTGTCAATTTTTAACAAAAACGGTATGTTATTGACCACGAAAAATTATGAATTTTAAAAAATAAAAGTTGGCTAGTTTTTTATTTTTGCCATTTTTGACAAAAAATAGTGTGTTATAAACTATTTTTTTATTCTTCTCATTTTTTACCAAAAATTGTGTGTTATAGGTCACAAAAAATGATGAATATTCAAAAAAAATAGGTGGTTAGTTTTTTATTCTTGCATTTTTTTTTTTGGAAAAAATCATATGTTGTAAGTCACAGAAAATGATGAATTTTCAAACAAAAAAAAAATAGTTGACTAGTTTTTTATTCTTGCCATTTGACCAAATATTGTGCCTTATAGATAACGCAAAATGATGATTTTTTTTTTAAAAATTAGTTGGCTAGTTTTTCATTCTTGTCATTTTTTTATCAAAAACCGTATGTTATAAGCCATGAATAATGAATTGTCAAAAAAAAAAATAAACAGTTAGCTAGTTTTTTATTCTTCCTTTTTTTGAGCAAAAACCGAATGTTATAAGTCACACAAAATTATGAACTTTCAAAAAATAAAATTAATTGGCTAGTTTTTTTATTTTTGACTTAAAATTGTGTGTTATAAGTAACAGAAAATAATGAATTTTCAAAAAAAAAAGTTGGCTAGTTCTTTATTCTTTCCATTTTTATCAAAAACCGTGTGATATAGGTCATGCAAATCGATGAATTTTCAAAAAAAAAAAGTTGGCTAGTATTTTATTCTTATCATTTTTTACCAAAAGAAAATTCGGTTATAGGCCACGGAAAATGATGAATTTTCCGTGTGTTATAGGTAATGCAAAATGATGAATTTTCAAAAAGGAAAATTAGGTTACTTGTTTTTTATTCTTGCCATTTTTTACAAAAAAATCATATCTTATAGGCCAAACAAAATGATGAATTTTTCTAAGAAAATAAGTTGGCCAGTTTTTTACTCTTGCTATTTTTAACAAAAAATCGTGTGTTATAGGCCACAAAAATGATGAGTTGCTTTTTTAAAAAATAGTTGAATAGTTTTTTATTCTTGCCATTTTTCCTAAAAAATAGTGTGTTACAACTCACCAAAAATGATGAATTATCGAAAAAAATAGTTGTCTAGTTTTTATTCTTGTCATTTTTGACAAAAACAGTGTGCTACACGTCACATAAAATGATGAACTTTAATTTTTTTTTCTAATTTTTTATTCTTTAAATTTTTGACCAAAAACTGCGTGTTATAGCCAACAGGTCACGCTAAATGATGAATTTAAAAATAAAAAATAGTGATCTTGTTTTTCATTCTTTTCAGTTTTGACAAAAACTTCGTGTTTTAGGTCACGCAAAATAATGATTTAAAAAAAAATACCAGTTTGCTAGTTCTTTATACTTGCCATTTTTGACCAAAGACCATGTGTTATAGGTAACGCAGTTGATGAATTTTCAAAAAAGACATAATTGGCTAGTTTTTTATTTTTGTCATTTTTGACAGAAACAATGTGTTATAGCCCACAAAAATGGTCATTTTTCAAAATTTCTAACTATCCATTTTTTTACACCATATATTAAATTGCACATAGTCATTTGATATGAGTCCCAAAAAATAGCACGAAAATGGCAAACCACGACAAGTTTTTGAGATTTATCATTTTGGTTAAAAACCGTGTGCTATAACCCACAAAAAATGGTTATTTTTTAAAATTTCTAAATTTTTCTTTTTTTAATACCATTCAATAGATAACACATTGCCATTTGATATAAGTGCAAAAAATGGTACGAGCCCACGACGGCAAGTTTTTTAAATTTGCCATTTTTGCAAAAAAAAAAAATGCTATAACCCACAAAAAATGGTTAATTTTTAAACTTCTAACTTTTTATTTTTTTAACACCATTCAATAGATAACACATTGCCATTTGATATGAGTCCAAAAAATGGCCCATGATGGCAAGTTGTTGAGATTTACAATTTTGGCGAAAAAAACGTGTGAACCCATAAAATGGTCATTTTTCAAAATTTCTAACTTTCCCTTTTTTACTCTATTAATTAGATATGACATTGCCATTTGATATGGGTACAAAAAAGGGCACGAAAATTGCCATCGAAGGCAAGTTAATTAGTTTGGTATTTTGGCCAAAAAAATGTGTACTAAAACCTCAAAAAATGGTCATATTTCAAAATTTTTAACTTTCCCTATTTCTTATACCCCTCATTAGCTAATACATCGCCATTTAATATGAGTCCAAAAAACAGCCTGAAACGGCCCACAACAGCAAGTTTTGGAAATTTACCATTTTTGCAAAAAAAAAAAAACGTGTATTATAACACACGAAAATGGTCATTTTTAAAAATTTCTAACTATCCCTTTTTTTACATCATATTTTAAATGAGCAAACTGCCCAGATGGTTACTGAACTTTTTGAAAATCCGCCTTTTGGTCACTTAACTTTTAAAAGTGGCCTAAAAGGTCACCAAACTCTTCAAAAACACAACTTTTGGTCCTTCCGCCCAATCCCTCCGTAAGTGGAAACGGAAACAAGGTTATTTTTGTCTGCACAACAAAAAGACAAGGTTAGAATGGTAAATGCACCAAAATCAACTAACAAACAGTACCTTCCCTACCAAATTTTCTGTAAATCCATCGGCTTAACATATTCATTTTCTTCGAAAGTGAAAATCTCAATTTTTCATCGCAAATCAACTTTTTCAACGACAACATATGAAATTTCATAGTGTTTATCGACAATTGATTTAGGGTACGAAGTAAAATCAAGGCAAGGAAGAAGAAGATGAGGCAAAATTGACTAAAGTGAGAACAATTTAAATTTTACTGTATTAAACTGTAAACTCAACAAATTGCAACTGAAATTTCAAACAAGAACAAGAAAGTTATTCAAAAGATGAAGAAGTTCCTTTGATGGCTTCTTCATTCCCCTCCGCTCATTCCACTTGACCAATTTAATAGCTTGAAAAATCTTCGATGCCGATGTTGTGCAATTTGGTGAAGCGAAGTTTAATGCCTTGATTTGAATGTCATCGCATCAGATTTGTAGACAGGAGATTTTCATCCAAAATCGAAAGACTCTCAGTCATGTCAAAGGCTAGGGATTCTTTTTTTTTTTACTAAAACGGTATTTTTCATTTTTAAATCATAAGCAAACAAAAATAAAGATGAAACAGATTCATCTTCGATTTTGAAAAAAAAATGTGAAACCCAATACAATGGAAATTGTATAAGATACCACTATAAACTAGATTCAAAGTAGAACCAAAGCAGAAACAAAATAAAGCAAACCCACCACTATGATGCTGTAAAATTGCAGAAACAAAATAAAGCAAACCCACCACTATGATGCTGTAAAATTGTTCTAACAATTTTACAATTTGTCTTTTAAAGGTAGGTCTTTATCTAATTGAGAGGTCCTTCATGAGTCATACGAGCAATGGCATCAGATCAGGGTCATTCTTCTTCGACTCTTCAATTATCCTTTCATGAGGGAGTTATTTGCAGAGATTCGATGCCAATGTTTGCCGACAACCGTTCAACGACGTTACATGTCAGAAATTCACAATTCATTTTTTTCTATTCTGGTGAAATAAAAATCTGAAACATGGGAATTTAGAAATAAGGTGTGATTGCAATTTAATTTGGACAATTTTCCCATTTAGAAGGAAGATGGCGGTAGTAAGATAACTTGATGAGAAGTTTGATAAGGTAGGGTTTAATGGAAGGCTTTCAATCAAGAGATTTTTTGTCTGACTTTTTATTTTGTTAAAATTTTAAAATGAATTTACCCAAATACCCTTTGATTTAAGGGTTTGAATAAAGATAACAGAAGAATTGGACAGAATGATCGAAATCATACAATTTAAAGAGTTTGGTGACCTTTTAAGCCACTTTAAAAGTTAAGTGACCAAAATGCGGATTTTCAAAAAGTTTAGTGACCATCTGGGCAGTTTGCTCTATTTTAAATAGCACATTGGCATTTGATATAAGTCCAAAAAATGGCACGAAAACGGCCAACGACGGCAAGTTTTTGAAATTTATCATTTTGGTCAAAAAAATGTGTGCTATAACCCACAAAAATGGTCATTTTTTAGAATTTCTAACTTTCCCTTTGTTTAACACCATTCAATAGATAGCACATCACCATTTGATATATGCAAAAAACAACAAGAAAATAGTCCACGATGACAAGTTTTTGAAATATGTCATTTTGGCAAAAAAACGTGTGCTATAACCCATAAAAATGGTCAATTTTAAAAATTGGGACGAAAACAGCCACCGATGGCAAGTTATTTAGATTTGCCATTTTGGTCGAAAAAACGTGTGCTATAACTTACAAAAAATTTTCATATTTAAAAATTTGTAACTTTTTCTCTTTTTTACACCATTCAATAGATAGCACATCTCCATTTGATATGAGTGCAAAAAACGGCTGAAAGTAGCTCACGATGACAAGTTTTTGAAATTTGCTATTTTGGCCAAAAAAGGTATGATATTTTCTCCACCTTCTCTCTAACCCACAAAAGCGGGTCTCAATTTCTCCAACAACATTTAATCAGAATCTGTGGCTAAAACAAGTTTGGCCGGAAAGTGTACACGGTTAGGGCCCTTCAGCTCTGGCTGAAAGGGCCTCCCACGATGAAGCTGTAGAAATCCAATGGAATTCATTGGTGGTGAGGCTGGAATCATGTCATATGAAATTGGCCAGATCCAAAATTACCCAGCTATTTTAGCTGGTAGAATCGTTGCAATTCACACTAGTTGGAGTTTTCTTCAATGAAAGACCATCTTTGGAACAAATCCAGCAATCCATTGCAAACAATAAACCTCAAGGGAAATTCAGCGTTGGAATTCTGAGCAGCAAACACATCCTAATCAGATTCACTACAGAATGTGACATGATTTGGATATGGGTAAAAGGAACTTGGATCATCCATGGATCAAGGATTCGAGTGTCGAAATGGGAGCCCAATTTCAGATCGGAAGATCCTCCTTCAGCTGCATCTATATGGATGCTAATGCCGGATCTGCCGTGCCATCTCTTTGAAAAGGAGTTCCTCTTCACCTGTGCCAGATTATTTGGAACTCCGATCATAATGGATGCCGCAACTACGAACCTCACAAGACCAGCAATGGCTCGTATTTCTGTCCAAGTAGATATCCGGAAGTCACTATTAAAGATTACAACAACCATCTTGAATCAACTTGGAGAGATAAGGATGAAATGAGCTATAAGGAAACAAATCAATTCATGGTTGTCAGTCCAAATCATACGAGTAATATCAAGAGTAATGTTGAGACTCAATCATGTCAAAATGGTAAGTCAGAAGAAGAGCAATTATCTCCATCATTCAACATATGTGAGATCCCGTAATTATGGAATTGATTGATTGCAATCTTATCTCACAATTAATGGTTGATTGCAATCAAGGATTGATTGATTGGAATCCTATCTTTATCTTTCCATGCACTCACATAATTAAGGATTGATTGAATCCTATCTTTACATTCATTGTACTATTTCCTTCATTGTATTATTTCATTCATTATGTTATTTCCTTCATTGTATTATTTCCTTATGTAAAAATACTTATAAATATAAGAAGTGTTGAGCTCTCTTCTCACGTTGAAAAGAGAAATCAATTTCAAAAAAATATTGTTCAGTTTCCAGTTTTCTTTATGGTATTAGAGCCTCTTGTGAGATAAGAGAGTTCTATACACACACACACACAAAAAAATGGCTTCTACAATTTCCTTGAATGTTGCCAACTTCGTCACACTCAAACTTACTCCAGAAAACTATCCATTATGGCGTGAACAATTACTCGCCCTTGCAGAAAGTCAAGACATGGTTGAACTCCTCACTGGTGAAAAAGAAAAACCAGTCATGTATAACCAAAACGTTACAACAGAAAAATCTTCAACCAATGAAACAAAATCAGTCTCTGAAGAATACCTCAAATGGCGAAAAGAAGATCGCCTCCTACATGGGTGGATCATCGGAACACTCACTGAAGAAGCTTTAGGCCTTGTTATTGGCCTAGAATCATCACAATCAGCTTGGAATGCATTGAAGGAAGCATATGCTCAAGATTCACAAGAAAGGGAATTTACCCTTCGCCAACAACTTACATATCTTAGAAAAGACCCACATCAATCCTTAGCTGAACTTTTGAGAAAATTTAAAAGCATTTGTGATAGTCTAGCAGCCATAGGGAGTCCAATACCTGACAAGGCAAAAGTCTATTCTTTACTTGCCAATCTCGGCCAAAAATATGAATCCTTTACAACAATAATGCTCAAACCTCCCATGCCATCTTATTCTGAAGTTGTGTCGCTCCTACAAGGTTTTGAACAACGAAACACATGGGTTGAAACATCCAATTCACCTTCATATGCCTTTTATGGACAATGCAATCAAAATCAACAGCGAGCCTATAACAACAACAATCGTCAAAACAATCAATTCTCCTCAAAAGGTAGAGGTTTTCAAGCTACTAATAATAATTTTCATGCAGGAAATGATTCACCACAATCACAAGGAGTGACCATTCACAATCCACGACCACCATCACCACCTCCTGGTAAACGCAGAATGACGAGCATAGAACGAGAGATGTACAAAAATGAGCAGTGTCAGCTTTGTGGAAGGCTTGGACATATTGCCAAAATCTGTTGGAGCCTACCAAACCAACCAGTGAATAGTGAAGATATTCCTCAAGCTCTTGCAGCCCTAACCATGGATACTTCAATCCCAGATGTCGAGTGGACAACCGACACAGGAGCTTCAAATCATATGACCGCACATGCAAGTATGTTACAAAATCTCAAAAAATATATTGGACATGATTCAGTCTTCATTGGTGATGGATCTCCCTTAAAGATAAGTGCAATTGGGGACATTTTAGTTTCTGATGGTAAGAATAAATTACTGCTTCGTGATGTCTTACATGTACCTCAACTAACTCGAAATTTACTCTCTATTAGTCAGTTAACATCACAATATCCTTTGAACTGTGAATTTACTGACAAAGTGTTTTGTATTAAGGAAATGTGCTATAACCCACAAAAAAAATGGCCATTTTTTAAAATTTCTAACTTTCCTTTTGTTTAACACCATTCAATAGATAGTACATCACCATTTGATATGAGTGCAAGAAAGGCACAAAAACGGTCCACGACGGCAAGCTTTTTAAATTTGCCATTTTTGCAACAAAAAAACGTGTGCTATAACCCACAAAAATAGACATTTTTTAAAATTTCTAACTCTTTTCTTTTTTTTTAACAAAATTCAATAAATAGCACATTACCATTTGATATGAGTTCAAAAAAGGCCCACGATGGCAAGTTTTTGAGATTTACAATTTTGGCCAAAAAACGTGATGAGAATATGGGTAACCTCAAGGAGAATGTAGGAGAATGTCATCATGAATTGAGGCATTGGAGAACCAAAGGGATAAGAGTAGCCATACATATACATTCATTGATTGAAGATGTTTTTGAGCGTGAATTAGTTCGTGAAGTTCGTGACAAGGTTGCAGCGTTTATTTCATGTTTGGAAGTATCACAAATAAGTACAATGTTGTTGTGTATCGAAATGGAGCATTGGGAGAAAGTAGTGTTGAACAAGATGGACAAAGAGCTTAAAAAACTCCACGTCGCGACGTCCATGGAGTTTCACGTCGTGACGTGGAGAAATCGCAAACATGAAGTCTGAAGAAATCACCAACGTCGCGACGTGCGACCATAGACGTCGCGACGTTCACCGACGTCGCGACGTCCAGGCCCTTCCACGTCGCGACGTAACTCTCTGGAAATTGCATATTGAAAAAAAATTCGACATTTAATTAGGACATAAATCCTCACATCGCGACGTGGAGACACCGACGTCGCAACGTGCGGCGAAACAGTTTTACGAATTTTTAGCCTATTTTTCTATTTCGAATTTTAATTACCGTTAATTGTTTTTAGGGTTGTAAGCCTATAAAAGGCAACCTTTGTGTACGTTTTTAGGGAGATTAGACTAATTTTGAATATTGAAATTTTGAGAGTTGTAAACTTTCTTGTGTTCTTTGTGAAGAACAATCCATTCCATTCAATTAAGAGTTTGATTGTGTGGGATTCTTGATAACAAAGGTTCTAAAGGCAGGTCTTCTTAGGGTGTTTGTTACGTGACAATTGATAGGTACGTTTCAATTTATTCATTAAATTTGGGGCTGCCTCCTTGCATTTTATTTATCGTTTTAATTGTTTAATTCCTCAATTGATCTTGGGATTGCGTTCTTAGAATCCATAAGGGTCTAGGTTCGTATCAAAACGTGTGCTATAACCCACAAAAATGGTCATTTTTCAAAATTTCTAACTTTCCTTTTTTTTCTACTCCATTAATTAGATATCACATTGTCATTTGGTATGGGTGCAAAAAACGACACAAAAACGGCCATCGAAGACAAGTTATTTAGATTTGACATTTTGGCCAAAAAAACGTGCTATAACCAACAAAAAAATGGTTATATTTCAAAATTTTTAACTTTCCCTAATTCTTATACCATTCATTAGGAAGCACATTGCCATTTTATATGAGTCCAAAAAACAGAGCAAAACGGCAAGTTTTTGAAACTTGCCATTTTTGCAAAAAAAAGGTGTGCTATAACTCACAAAAATGTTCATTTTCAAAATTTCTAACTAACCATTTTTACACTATATATTAAATAGCACATCTCCATTTGATATAAGTAAAAAAAATGGCACGAAAACGGCCAGCAACGGCAATTTTTTGAGGCTTATCATTTTTGTCAAAAAAACGTGTGCTATAACCCACAAAAAAATGGTCATTTTTTAAAATTTCTAACATTCCCTTTGTTTAACACCATTCAATAGATAGTAAATCGCCATTTGATATGAGTGCAAGAAAGGCACGAAAACGGTCCGAGATGGCAAGCTTTTGAAATTTGCCATTTTTGCAAAACAAAAAAAAACGTGTGCTATAACCTACAAAAAATAATCATTTTTTAAAATTTCTAACTTTTTCCTTTTTTAGCGCAATTCAATAGGTAGCACATTGCTATTTGATATGAGTCCAAAAAATGGCACAAAAACGGCCCACGACGACAAATGTTTAAGATTTACAATTTTGGCCAAAAAAATGTGTGCTATAACCCACAAAAATAATCATTTTTCAAAATTTATAACTTTTCTTTTTTTCTACTCCATTAATTAGATATTACATTGTCATTTGGTATAGGTGCAAAAAATGGCACGAAAACGGCCATCGAAGGTAAGTTATTTAGATTTGATATTCTGGCAAAAAAAACATGCTATAACTTACAAAAAATGGTTATATTTCAAAGTTTTTAACTTTCTCTATTTCTTATACAATTCATTAGGTAGCACATTTCCATTTTTATATGAGTCCATAAAACAGCGCAAAACGGCCAACGGTGGCAAGTTTTTGAAACTTGCCATTTTTGCAAAAAAAAAGGTGTGTTATAACTCACAAAACTGTTCATTTTTTAAAAATTTCTAACTATCCCTATTTTTACACCATATATTAAATAGCACATCGCCATTTGATATAAGTAAAAAAAAATGGCCTGAAAACAACCAACGACGGCAAATTTTTGAAATTTATCATTTAGGTAAAAAAAACATGTGCTATAACCCACAAAAAAATGGTCATTTTTTAAAATTTCTAACTTTCCCTTTGTTTAACACCATTCAATAGATAGTACATCGCCATTTGATATGACTGCAAGAAAGGCATGGAAACGGTCTACGATGGCAAGCTTTTGAAATTTTGCCATTTTTGCAACAAAAAAAAACGTGTGCTTAACCCACAAAAAATAGTCATCTTTTAAATTTTCTAAATTTTCTTTTCTTAAACACAATTGAATAGATAGTACATTACCATTTGATATGAGTCCAAAATACGGAACAAAAACGGCCCACGACGGCAAGTTTTTGAGATTTACAATTTTGGCAAAAAAAATTTGTGATATAACCCACAAAAATGGTCATTTTTCAAAATTTTTAACTTTCCTTTTTCTCTACTCCATTAATTAGATATCACATTTTTATTTGGTATGGGTGCAAAAAATGGCACGAAAACGGCCATCGAAGGCAAGTTATTTAGATTTGACATTTTAGCCAAAAAAACGTGCTATAACCTACAAAAAATGGTCATATTTTAAAATTTTTAACTTTCCCTATTTCTTATTCCATTCATTAGGTAGCACATTTCCATTTTTATATGAGCCCAAAAAATAGCACAAAACGGCCCACAGTGACAAGTGTTTGAAACTTTGCCATTTTTGCAAAAAAAAAAGGTGTGTTATAACTAACAAAAATGTTCATTTTTCAAAATTTTTAACTATCCCTTCTTTTACACCATATATTAAATAGCACATCGCCATTTGATATGAGTCAAAAAAATGGTCCGAAAACGGCCAACGATGGCAAGTTTTTGATATTTATCATTTTGGTAAAAAAAATATGTGCTATAACCTGCCAAAAAATGGTCATTTTTAAAATTTCTAACTTTCCCTTTGTTTGAAACCATTCAATAGATAGTTCATTGCCATTTGATATGAGCGCAAGAAAGGAACGAAAACTGTCAACGACCGCAAGTTCTTGAAATTTCCCATTTTTGCAAAAAAAAAGTGTGCAATAACCCACAAAAAATAGTCATTTTTTAAAATTTCAAATTTTTCTTCTTTTTTAACACAATTCAATAGATAGCACATTGCCATTTGATAAAAGTCCAAAAACAGCACAAAAACGGGCAACGACGGCAAGTTTTTGAGATTTACAATTTTGGCCAAAAAAACGTGTGCTATAACCCACAAAAATGGTTATTTTTCAAATTTTCTAACTTTTCTTTTTTTCAACTCCATTAATTAGATATCACATTGTCATTTTGTATGGGTGAAAAAAATGGCACGAAAACGGTCTTCAAAGGCAAGTTATTTAGATTTGATATTTTGGCCAAAAACATGTGCTATAACCTACAAAAAAATGGTCATATTTCAAAATTTTTAACTTTTCCTATTTCTTATACAATTCATCAGGAAGCACATTGCTATTTTATATGAGTCCAAAAAACAGAGCAAAATGGCCCACAACGGCAAGTTTTTGAAACTTGCCATTTTCGCCAAAAAAAAGGTGTGCTATAACTCACAAAAATGTTCATTTTTCAAAATTTCTAACTATCCATTTTTTTACACCATATATTAAATAGCACATCGCCATTTGATATAAGTCCAAAAAATGGCACGAAAACAGCCAACAACGGCAAGTTTTTGAGATTTATCATTTTGGTAAAAAATATGTGTGCTATAACCCACAAAAAACTTGCCATTTTTTAAAATTTTTAACTTTCCCGTTGTTTAACACCATTCAATAGATAGTAGATCACCATTTGATATGAGTGCAAGAAAGGCACGAAAACGGTCCACGATGGCAAGCTTTTGAAATTTGACATTTTTGCAAAACAAACAAAAACGTGTGGTATAACCCACAAAAAATAGTCATTGTTTAAAATTTCCAACTTTTTCTTTTTTTTAACACAATTCAATAGATAGCACAATGCCATTTGATATGAGTCCAAAAAACGGCACAAAAACGGCCCACGACGACAAGTTTTTGAGATTTACAATTTTTGCCAAAAAAACGTGTGCTATAACCCACAAAAATAATCATTTTTCGAAATTTTTAAATTTCTTTTTTTTCTAATTTATTAATTAGATATCACATTGTCATTTGGTATGGGTGTAAAAACGGCACGAAAACGGACATCGAATGCAAGTTATTTAGATTTGACATTTTGGCAAAAAAAACTTGCAATAACCTACAAAAAAATGGTCATATTTCAAAGTTTTTAACTTTCCATATTTCTTATACCATTCATTAGGTAGCACATTTCTATTTTTATACGAGTCCATAAAACAGCGCAAAACGGCCTACAACGGCAAGTTTTTGAAACTTGCAATCTTTGCAAAAACAAGGTGTGCTATAACTCACAAAAATGTTCATTTTTCAAAATTTCTAACTATTCCTTTTTTACACCCTATATTAAATCGCACGTCGCCATTTGATATAAGTAAAAAAAATGGCCCGAAACGACCAACGATGGAAAATTTTTGAGATTTATCATTCTGGTAAAAAAATGTGTGCTATAACCCCATAAAAAATGGTCATTTTTAAAATTTTTTACTTTCCCTTTGTTTAACACCAATCAATAGAAAGTACATTGCCATTTGATATGAGTGCAAGAAAGGCACGAAAACAGTCAACGATAGCAAACTTTTGAAATTTTGCCATTTTTGCAACAAAACAAACATGTGCTATAACCTACAAAAATAGTCATTTTTTAAAATTTCTCATTTTTTAACACAATTCAATAGATAGCACATTTCCATTTGAAATGAGTCCAAAAAACGGAACAAAAATGACCCACGGCGGCAAGTTTTTGAGATTTACAATTTTGGCCAAAAAAACGTGTGCTATAACCCACAAAAATGGTCATTTTTCAAAATTTATAACTTTTCTTTTTTTCCACTCCATTAATTAGATATCACATTGTCATTTGATATGGGTGAAAAAAATGGCATGAAAACGGCCATCGAAGGCAAGTTATTTAGATTTGACATTTTGGCCAAAAAAATATGCTATAACCTACAAAAAATGGTCATATTTTAAAATTTTTAACTTTCCCTATTTCTTAAACCATTCATTAGGTAGCACAATGCCATTTTATATGAGTACAAAAAATAGTGCAAAACGGCCCACAACGGCAAGTTTTTAAAACTTGCCATTTTTGCAAAAAAAGGTGTGCTATAACTCACAAAAATGTTCATTTTCAAAATTTCTAACTTTCCCTTATTTTACACCATATATTAAATAGCACATCGCCATTTGATATGAGTCCAAAAAATGGGACAAAAATGGCCAACGACGGCATGTTTTTATAGCACACTTTCTTTTTTTTCTACTCCATTAAATAGATATAACATTGGCATTTTGTATGGGTGAAAAAAAGGGCAGGAAAACGGCCTTCAAAGGCAAGTTATTTAGATTTGACAAGTTGGCAAAAAACACGTGCTATAACCTACAAAAAAATGGTCCTATTTCAAAATTTTTAACTTTCCCTATTTCTTATACCATTCATTAGGAAGCACATTGCTATTTTATATGAGTCCAAAAAATAGAGCAAAACAGCCCATAACGGCAAGTTTTTGAAACTTGCCATTTACACAAACAAAATGTGTGCGAAAACTCACAAAAATGTTCATTTTTCAAAATTTCTAACTATTCCTTTTTTACATCTTATATTAAATTTCACATTGCCATTTGATATAAGTAAAAAAATGGCCCAAAAACGACCAACGATGGCAAATTTTTGAGATTTATCATTTTTGTAAAAAAAATGTGTGTTATAACCCACAAAAATGGTCATTTTTTAACATATCTAACTTTCCCTTTGTTTAACACCATTCAATATATAGTTCATCGCCATTTGATATGAGTGCAAGAAAGGCACGAAAACGGTCAACGACGGCAAGCTTTTGAAATTTTTCCATTTTTGCAACAAAAAAACGTGTGCTATAACCAAAAAAAAGTCATTTTATAAAATTTCTAATTTTTTAACACAATTCAATATATAGCACATTGCCATTTGATATGAGTCCAAAAAACAGCACAAAAACGGCCCACGACGGCAAGTTTTTGAGATTTACAATTTTGGCAAAAAAAACGTGTGCTATAACCCACAAAAATAATCATTTTTCAAAATTTCTACTATTTCTTTTTGAGAAACTCCATTAATTAGATATCATGATGTCATTTGGTATGGGTGCAAAAAACGGCACGAAAACGACTATCGAAGGTAAATTATTTAGATTTGACATTTTGGCAAAAAAAACGTGCTATAACCTACAAAAAATGGTTACATTTCAAAATTTTAAACTTTTCTTATTTCTTATACCATTCATTAGGTAGAACATTTTCATTTTTATACGAGTCCATAAAACAGCGCAAAAAGGCCCACGGCGGCAAGTTTTTAAAACTTGCAATTTTGCAAAAAAAAAAGGTGTGCTATATCTCTGCCTTCTCTCTAACACTCACCTACCTCAGATCTCCCCACCACCGGCTCTGGCCGGAACGGCCAACCATCCATTTCCATACACTTAAAGACTTACCCACCTCTCTCTCACTTTATATACTTCTTTACACTTCAGCTCTCTCAGCCTTTACACTTCGCCACCACCTCCCGATCCAGACCAAGCCGTCCAAGCTCGGAAGTCCGGAGCTATCTCAAGACCAAGACGACCTTGTCTGCTCCATCCGAGTGGAGTCATCTCATCCAACATCATGCCAGCCCTCCATAGAAGGCTTCGAGACATCAACAAATCTGGACTTAGACTTGGATTACTCTCCTCTCTTTGAGCTTCACACGGGTTCTCAAGCATATGGAAGGAAGAATCGGCTTCAAACTGCACGGATCGAACCAGCTGCCTCAAACAAAACTCAGTAAAAATGTTCACAACCGCTGGTGAACAGTGCAAAATAGTGAAGCAGTCTAGCTGGTCCAAGCTCCTGGCAAGCTCTTCCAACTCAAAGTGAAGGAAAATTGCTATCGAAAGATGCGGCCGGAAATTTCAAAATGGGTAATGTATCTCTGGCAATTTTAAAGAAGCTTTTGAAATTTTGCCATTTTTGCAACAAAAAAACGTGTGCTATAACCCACAAAAAATAGTCATTTTTTAAAATTTCTAATTTTTTTAACACAATTCAATAGATAGCACTTGCCAATTGATATGAGTCCAAAAAATGACACAAAAACGGCCCACGACGGCAAGTTTTTGACATTTACAATTTTGGCCAAAAAAACGTATGCTATAACCCACAAAAATGGTCATTTTTCAAAATTTCTAACTTTCCTTTTTTTTCCACTCATTAATTAGATATCACATTGTTATTTAGTTTTGGTGAAAAAAACTGCATGAAAACGGCCATCGAAGGCAAGTTATTTACATTTGACATTTTGGCCAAAACAACGTGTTATAACCTACAAAAAAATGGTCATATTTCAAAATTTTTAACTTTCTCTATTTCTTATACCATTCATTAAGGGGCACAATACCATTTTTATATGAGTCCAAAAAACAGCGCAAAACGGCCCACAACGGCAATTTTTTAAAACTTGCCATTTTTGGAAAAAAAAGGTGTGTTATAACTCACAAAAATTTTCATTTTTCAAAATTTCTAACTATCCCTTATTTTAGACCATATATTAAATAGCACATCGTCAATTGATATGAGTCCAAAAAATGGGATGAAAACGGTCAACGACGGCAAGTTTTTGAGATTTATCATTTTGGTCAAAAAAACGCGTGCTATAACCCACAAAACAATGGTCATTTGTTAAAATTTCTAACTTTTCCATTGTTTAACAACATTCAATAGATAGTCCATCGCCATTTGATATGAGTGTACGGAAGGCACGAAAAAGGTCCACGACGGCAAGCTTTTGAAATTTGCCAACTTTGCAACAAAACAAACGTGTGCTATAACCCACAAAAATAGTCATTTTGTAAAATTTTTAACTGTTTCTTTTTTAACACAATTCAATAGATAACACGTTGTCATTTAATATGAGTCCAAAAAACGGCAAAAAAATGGCCCACAACGGCAAGTTTTTGAGATTTACAATTTTGGCCAAAAAAAATGTGTGCTATAACCCACAAAAATGGTCATTTTTCAAAATTTGTAAATTTCCTTTTTTTCTACTCCATTAATTAGATATCTTTTTTTCATTCGGTATGGGTGCAAAAAAACGGCACTAAAACGGCCATCGAATGCAAGTTATTTAGATTTGACATTTTGGCAAAAAAAACGTGCTATAACCTACAAAAAATGGTCATATTTCAAAATTAACCTTTCCCTATTTCTTATACCATTCATTAGGTAGCATATTTGCATTTTAAATGAGTCCAAAAAACAGCACAAAACGGCCCACAACGGCAAGTTTTTGAAACTTGCCATTGTTGCAAAAAACGGTGTGCTATAACTCACAAAAATTTTCATTTTTCAAAATTTTTAACTATTCCTTATTTTACACCATATATTAAATATCACATCACCATTTGATATGAGTCGAAAAAATGGCACGAAAACGGCCAACATTTGCAAGTTTTTGAGATTTATTATTTTGGTCAAACAAACGTGTGCTATAACCCACAAAAAAGGTCATTTTTTAAAATTTCTAACTTTCACTTGGTTTAACACCATTCAATAGATAGTACATCGCCATTTGATATGAGTGCAAGAAAGGTATGAAAACGGTCCACGAAGGCAAGATTTTGAAATTTTCCATTTTTGCAACAAAAAAAAACATGTGCTATAACCCACAAAAAATAGTTACATTTTAAAATTTCTAAATTTTTCTTTTTTTAACGCAATTCAATAGATAACACATTGCCAGTTGATACGAGTCTAAAAAACGGCAAAAAATAGCCCATGATGACAAGTTTTTAGGATTTACAATATTGGCAAAAAAAACGTGTGCTATAACCCACAAAAAAGTCGTTTTTCAAAATTTCTAACCTTCGTTTTTTTCTACTCCATTAATTATATATGACATTGTCATTTGGTATGGGTGCAAAAAATGGCACGAAAACAGCCATCGAAGGCAAGTTATTTAGATTGGACGTTTTGGCCAAAAAAACGTGCTATAACCTACAAAAAATGGTCATATTTCAAAATTTTTAAATTTCCCTATTTCTTATTCCATTCATTAAGTAGCTCATTTCCATTTTTATATGAGTCCAAAAAACAGTGCAAAACGGCCCACAACGGCAAGTGTTTGAAACTTGCCATTTTTGCAAAAAAAAGGTGTGTCACAAAAATGTTCATTTTTCAAAATTTTTAACTATCCCTTCTTTTACACCATATATTAAATAGTACATCGCCATTTGATATGAGTCCAAAAATGGCATGAAAATGGCCAACAACGGCAAGATTTTGAGATTTATCATTTTTGTCAAAAAAACGTGTGCTATAACCCACAAAAAATGGTCATTTTTAAAATTTCTAACTGTCCCTTTATTTAACACCATTCAATAGATAGTACATCACCATTTGATATGAGTGCAAGAAAGGCACGATAACGGTCCACGACGGCAAGCTTCTGAAATTTGCCATTTTTACAACAAAAAAAAAACGTGTGCTTTAACCCAAAAAAATAGTCATTTTTTAAAATTTCTAACTTTTTCTTTTTTTCAACACAATTCAATAGATAGCACATTGCCATTTGATATGAGTCCAAAAAATGGAAGAAAAACGGCTCTCGAAGGCAAGTTTTTGAGATTTTAAATTTTGGCTGAAAAAACTTGTGCTATAACCCACAAAAATGGTCAGTTTTCAAAATTTCTAACATTCCTTTTTTTTTTCTACTCCATTAATTAGATATCACATTGTCATTTTGTATGGGTGGAAAAAACGACACGAAAATGGCCTTCAAAGGCAAGTTATTTATATTTGACATTTTGGCCAAAAAAATGTGCCATAACCTACAAAAAAATGGTCATACGTCAAAATTTTTAACTTTCCCTATTTCTTATACCATTCATTCGGTAGCACATTGCCATTTTTATATGAGTCGAAAAAACAGTGCAAAACGGTCCACAATGTCAAGTTTTTGAAACTTGCCATTTTTTCAAAAAAAAGTTGAGCTATAACTCACAAAAATGTTCATTTTTTAAAATTTCTAACTATCCCTTATTTTACACCATATATTAAATATCACATCGCCATTTGATATGAGTCAGAAAACTGGCACGAAAACGGCCAACGGCGGTATGTTTTTGAGATTTATAAACGTATGCCATAACCCACAAAAAATGGTCATTTTTTAAATTTTCTAACTTTCCCTTTGCTTCACACCATTCAATAGAGAGTACATCGCCATTTGATATGAGTGCAAGAAAGGCATGAAAACAGTCCACGGCGGCAAGTTTTTAAAATTTGCCATTTTTGCAACAAAAAAAACGTGTGCTATAACACACAAAAAAGTATTCATTTTTAAAATTTCTAACTTTTTCCTTTTTTTAACATAATTCAATAGATAGCACATTGCCATTTGATATGAGTCCAAAAACCGGCACAAAAACGGCCCACGGCAGCAATTTTTTGACATTTATAATTTTGGCCAAAAAACGTGTGCTATAACCCCCAAAAATGCTCATTTTTCAAAATTTCTAACTTTCCTTCTTTTCTACTCCATTAATTAGATATCACATTGTCAATTGGCATGGGTAAAAAAAAGGGCACAAAAACGGCCATCAAAAGGCAAGTTATTTTGATTTGACATTTTAGCCAAAAAACATGCTATGACATACAAAAAATGGTCATTTTTTTAAAATTTTAACTTTCCCTATTTCTTATACCATTACTTAGTTAGCACATTGCTATTTTATATGAGTCCAAAAAAACAGCTCAAAACGGCCTACAACGGCAAGTTTTTGAAACTTGCCATTTTTGCAAAACAAAGGTGTGCTATAACTCACAAAAATGTTCATTTTTCAAAATTTATAACTATCGTTTTTTATTCCATATATTAAATAGCACATTTCAATTTGATTTGAGTCCAAAAAATGGCACGAAAACGGCCAATGATGACAAGTTTTTGAGATTTATCATTTTTGTCAAAAAAAACGTATGCTATAACCCACAAAAAATGGTCATTTTTTAAAATTTCTTACTTTCCCTTTGTTTAACTCCATTCAACAAATAGTACATCGCCATTTGATATGAGTGCAAGAAAGGCACGAAAACAGTTTACGACGGCAAGCTTTTGAAATTTGCCATTTGTGCAACAAAAAACACGTGTGCTATAACCCACAAAAAATAGTAATTTTTTAAAATTTCTAACATTTTCATTTTTAACACAATTCAATAGATAGCACATTGTCATTTGATATGAGTCCAAAAAATGGCACAAAAACAGCCCACGACGTCAAGTTTTTGAGATTTACAATTTTGGCAAAAAAAAACGTGTGTTATAACCCATAAAATTAGTCTTTTTTCAAATTTTCTAACTTTCCTTTTTTTCCATTCCATTAATTAGATATCACATTGTCAGTTGGTATGAGTGCAAAAATGGTGTGAGCTGTCGTTGGCTCCCAATTTTACCCAAACTCACTCAAATAATGTAGATGCGGCGAGTGGGATCGTATCCACAGGGAAGGTTTGGTTGTTTAGAGACCAGTTTGTTCACTCAACAATACATAAACATGAAATGAAATGAAGACAACAAGATAGATGAAAGCCACTATGAATGAATGCAAGTTAAGAATGGATGCAGGTTAGTATGCAAGCATTGCCTTGAAGGATTTCAACGTGTACCGATCTCTCCCTAAAATCATCGACTTGTGTAAACAAATGTGAGGGGACTTTTACTGCTAGTGAACTGGGATTGATCTACTTGGTAGTTCTCATAACCCAGACTCACAATACTTCCCGAACTTCCCTTGGTAGGGCAAGTCCTTGGCACGAGTCAGACTCTCCCAGATCCCAAATTCTCCTAACACAAATCTAATTCGATTCCTGGCTATCTCTCTTGGTAGGGCAGCTAACCAGTTCACAACATCGACTCACACTACAAGAACTCTCTTAGACCTACGCGAAGGATTGATATTAACTGTCAGTGGGTACCACACAGTCAAGATCGCAAAGTCTCACAAGACCTAAGATTCACATATGCATATTCACAATCTACTAATGTTATGATCAATTGCCAATAGGATATTCACACCGACCTCAGTGGGTACCGCAGACCTAAATGTGAAGTTAATCTAGAGTGCAAATCATCAAACATAACAAGTGCAGAAATATGAACATGAACAACATAGATAAAATTCATGACAAATGTCTCAAATAAGTCTAGATCTGTACAGTCGAGCCCTCAAGACAGCAAAATGTGTGAAAGGGAAAAGAAAGAGAAAAACCTAATCTAAACTATGAACCCTAATCTAAGGATGCTATGCTCTGTGTGCGGCCGCTCTCTCCTCTCCCCTCTCTTTTTTTAATTCCAGCTCCTGTTCAGCTCTCTTTTATAGGTTTGCTCCAGTAACGTGGTCAAGTGAGCTTCCAGGAACTTTCTTTCCCTCACGGAGATCTCACCACGTGTTCTGCAGATATAAAACAACGCGGAAGTGAGGACACGTGTTTAATGAAAGACTTAATGAGTAAGGAAATTCATCGCATTTCATCAAACACTTAGGGCCCTTAGAAAGACATGTCAAATGCTTTGCTTGTGTGAGCTTAAGCTTGTGTGTGCTAAATGCCACTGTGGGACAAAGATTGAGTGAGTAGTGTTTGTGGAAGTGTGCAATTGAGAAGTGAGAAGGAATGTACAAAAACATAAATAAATAAACATGCATAAAAAGAACAAAATGAAGATGTGCAGGTGTGTGCGTGTGTAGTGGGCGCCCGCACCGTGTGTGCGATGCGCCCGCACCGTGTGTGTGCGTGTGATAGTGTAGTGCAAGTGTGAGTTGTGTGCTGAATGAGTTGTGTGCTGGGTGAGTTGTGTGCAAGTGTGAGTTGTGTGCTGGGATTTTCATGAATTGTGACTTGTGAATAGTGATTTGTGACTTGAAGGCACTAATGGCCGAATGTGTGTCGTGCTTCTTGTATACAAATGCAACACTTTACAACTAAATTCACAGCACTCAAGCCAATCTCCATAACACACAATTGTAATCAATATAGCATATAAGTCATATAATCAAGCATCGATTCACAAGTTATTCCAGGAAAAAGACTAACAAAGTAGAGCATTTAAGTCGGTACAAGACCGACTTATCAAAAAAACGGCATGAAAATGGCCATCGAAGGCAAGTTATTTAGATTCGACATTTTGGCAAAAAAAACTTGCTATAACCAACAAAAAAATGGTCATATTTAAAAAATTTTAACTTTCCCTATTTCTTATACCATTCATTAGGTGCACATTGACATTTTTATATGAGCCCAAAAAACAGCGCAAATTGGGCCACAACGGCAAGTTCTTGAAACTTGCCATTATTTCGAAAAAAAAGGTGTGCAATAACTCACAAAAATGTTCATTTTTCAAAAATTCTAACCATCCCTTTTTTACACCGTATATTAAATAGCACATCGAGTCCAAAATATGACACGAAAACGGCCAACAACGGAAAGTTTTTGAGTTTTATCATTTTGGTAAAAAAACATGTGCTATAACCCAAAAAAATGGTCATTTTTTAAAATTTCTAACTTTCCCTATGTTTAACACCATTCAATAGATAGTACATCGCCATTTGATATGAGTCCAAGAAAGGCACGAAAACGGTCCACGACGACAAGCTTTTGAAATTTGCCATTTGCGCAACAAAAAAAATGTGTGCTATAATCAATAAAAAATTGTCATTTTTTAATATTTAGAACTTTTTCTTTTTTCTATAACACAATTCAATAGATAGCACATTGTCATTGATATGAGTCCAAAAAATGGCACAAAAACGGCCCACGACGGCAAGTTTTTGAGATTTACAATTTTGGCCAAAAAAACGTGTGCTATAACCCATAAAATGGTCATTTTTCAAAATTTCTAACTTTCCTTTTTTTCTACTTCATTAATTAGATATCACATTATCATTTGGTATGGGTGCAAAAAAGGGCATGAAAACGGCCATCGAAGGCAAGTTATTTAGATTTGACATTTTGGCCAAACAACCGTGTGCTATAATCTTCAAAAAATGGTCAAAATTTTTAATTTCCCTATTTCTTATATCATTCATTAGCTTGCACATTGCCATTTTTATATGAGTCCAAAAAACAGCACAAAATGGCCCACAGAGCCAAGTTTTTTAAACTTACCATTTTTGCAAAAAAAAAAAGGTGTGTTATAACTCACAAAAATGTTCATTTTTCAAAATTTCTAACTATCTCTTATTTTACACCATATATTAAATAGTATATCGTCATTTGATACGAGTCAAAAAACTGGCACAAAAACAGCCAATAACAACATGTTTTTGAGATTTATCATTTTGGTAAAAAAAACATGTGCTATAACTCACAAAAAATGGTCATTTTTAAAATTTCTAACTTTCCCTTTGTTTAACACCATTTAATATCACTCTCAGTCTCCACCAAAAAATTCTTCTAGAACCTGGAACAAAATGAAAGCAGTAGCACCAATTATTGATCCCTTTATCTTACCCCAGGGTTCCACTGCCAATGATCCCTACATTTGGTCCTTAACGAATTCAAGTTCCTTTTTGTTCAAATCAGCTTTTCAATTAGCTACACTTATTCCTCAAAGACATTGGTGTTTTGGTACAGTTTTATGGCACCCATGTATCCCGATCAAACAGTCATTCTTTATGCTCCTACTCCTCAAATCTCAGCTTCCCATTGGAGAAATTCTGTTCAGATTCAACATACATGGCCCCTTTAAATGCATTTGTTGCCATTCAGGTTTTGACACAATTGATCATATTTTTCTTACATGTGACAATGCAGCAAAATTATGGAAATCATATGGAAGTGAACTTAAAATCTACATTTCACCAAATGCTCTTAGTTTAAAGCTTTTTCTACATCATTGGAGGAATAATTCAAGGAATGGCAAATTATATAACCTTATAATTCGTGTAATCCCATTCATCATTTGTTGGGAGTTATGGAAAGCTAGAAATAAATGGTTATTTGATGAGGAAGAATGGAATTTAGAACACATGTTAATATCTTCCTTCAAAGAATTAAAGTTCATGATTGCCAACTACTGCCAGGATCTAAAATGGACAAACATATCATGGAATGAATTTTGGGACTCGATCCTATATACTAGAGATAAAATTCACATTATGTATATTAAATGGCACCACCAACTGATAATCATTATAAACTAAACATTCATGGTTTAGTCAATTCAAGAAAACAAGGACTCGGTGGTGGAATAGTAAGAGATGATCAATGCAAAATGGTTTTCGCTTTTCACTTTAAATCAGATGCTACTAATATTTCTTCTGATGAACAGGTTATGATTGAGGCAGCCCTGCTCGGAATTCAAGAATGTCACAAAAAAGGAATTTCCACTAATCTGTGTGTAGAATCAAGCTCCAAAAATCTAATCGCATGGATTCAAAACAAAGCAACAGCTCCTTGGAGGATAAGAGTTCATCTTCAAAGTCTATCTGAGTTACTTCCCCAACCTCAATGGTCTCTAAGTACTAAATAGTCAAATTCTGCAGCTATTCTTTTGTCAAAATGTGCAGAATTCCATCCTCAAATGGCAATCAACGCGGAGAATCTGCTTCATCGAAAAGTCCAAAACATAATAAGAGCTGAAAGACTTGGTCTCCCTTACATCATTTCATCTAAGGTAAAGACGAAAGCTCATCCTTCTGGTATACATCAGGTATAAGCTCTTCCTCAAATTCGTTGGCAGCTGAGTTTAAGCCGTGCTTTATTAAGGTCATAAGCTGCTGAAGTTAGGCTTATTTACCTTCTATGAACTGTAAGGTTATAAGCTGCTGAAGTTAGGCTTATTTACCTTCTATGAACTGTATGTGATTCGATTGCATTTCTCCTACGTGAGAATATCTTACACACAACTGTTATTACAATGGATCTTTCCTTCATTGTGTGTTTTTTTCCTAAATCCAATTGTAAAAGGAGGAGTCTCCTTAATTAGGAAGTTTCATTCACTCAAAAATTGCAGCTATATTTGTAAGGGAAGAGTCCTCCTTATTTACAGCTTTCAACATGTACTAATGGTGTGGTTATATCCGCCATTGTCTCTGTAACTTAATTTTGTATGAATAAAATCGGGAGTGGCGCCCCCCACACATGGGATGATTAGCCAAAAAAAAAAGCACCATTTAATATGTAGTACATCGCCATTTGATATGGGTGCAAGAAAGGCACGAAAACGGTCCACGACTGCAAGCTTTTGAAATATGTCATTTTTGCAACAAAACAAGCGAGTTCTATAACCCACAAAAATAGTCATTTTTTAAAATTTCTAACTTTTTCTTTTTATTAACACAATTCAATAGATAGCACATTTCCATTTAATATGAGTCCAAAAAATGGTATAAAAATGGCCCACGACAGCAAGTTTTGAGATTTACAATTTTGGCCAAAAAAACGTGTGCTATAACCCACAAAATTGGTCTTTTTTCAAATTTTCTAACTTTCCTTTTTTTCTAATCCATTAATTAGATATCACATTGTCATTTGGTATGGGTGCAAAAAAGGCACGAAAATGGCCATCGAAGGCAAATTATTTAAATTTGACATTTTGGCCAAAAAAAACTTGCTATAACCAACAAAAAAAATGGTATTTTTTAAAAATTTTTAACTTTCCCTATTTCTTATACCATTCATTAGGTAGCACATTGTCATTTTTATATGAGTCCAAAATTTTTTAACTTTCCCTATTTCTTATACCATTCTTGAAACTTGCTATTCTTGCGAAAAAAAACGGTGTGCTATAGCTCACAAAAATGTTAATTTTTCAAAATTTGTAACCATCCCTTGTTTACACCATATATTAAATAGCACATCGCCATTGCATATGAGTCAAAAAAATGGTACAAAAACGGCCAATAACGGCAAGTTTTTGAGATTTATAATTGTGGTAAAAAAACGTGTGTTATAACCCACAAAAAATGATCATTTTTAAAAATTTCTAACTTTCCCTATATTTAACACCATTCAATAGATAGTACATTGCCATTTGATATGAGTGCAAGAATGGCACGAAAACGGTCCATGACGACAAGCTTTTGAAATTTGCAATTTTTGTAAGAAAAAATTATGTACTATAACCAACAAAAAATAGTCATTTGTTAAAATTTAGAACTTTATCTTTTTTTTTAACAAAAATCAATAGATAGCACATTTCCATTGATATGAGTCCAAACAAACGGCACAAAAATGGCCCACGATGGCAAGTTTTTGAGATTTACAATTTTAGCCAAAAAAACGTGTTCTATAACCCTAAAAAATGGTCATTTTTAAAAATTTCTAACTTTTCTTTTTTCTACTCCATTAATTAGATATCACATTATCATTTGGTATGGATGCAAAAAATGGCACGAAAATGGTCATCGAAGGCAAGTTTTTTAGATTCGACATTTTGGCCAAAAAACCGTCATATAACCTACAAAAAAATGGTCATATTTCAAAATTTGTAACTTTCCCTATTTCTTATACCATTTATTAACTTGCACATTGCCATTTTTATATGAGTCCAAAAACCAGCGCAAAATGGCCAACAAAGATAAGTTTTTGAAACTTGCCATTTTTTCAAAAAAAAATGTGTGCTATATAATTCCCAAAAATGTTCTTTTTTCAAAATTTCTAACTATCCCTTATTTTACACTATATATTAAATAGCACATCACCTTTTGATATGAGTTAAAAAAATGGCAAGAAAACGGCCAATGAAGAAATGTTTTTGAGATTTATCATTTTGGTCAAAAAAACGTGTGCTATAACTCACAAAAAATGGTTATTTTTAAAATTTCTAACTTTCCCTTTGTTTAACACCATTTAATAGATAGTACATCTCCATTTGATATCGGTGCAAGAAAGGCAAGAAAACGGTCCACGACGGCAAGCTTTTGAAATTTGCCATTTTTGCAACAAAACAAACGAGAGCTATAACACACAAAAAATAGTCATTTTTTAAAATCTCTAACTTTTTCTTTTTATTAACACAATTCAATAGATAGCACATTAACATTTGATATGAGTCCAAAAAACGGCACAAAAACAGCCCACGATGGCAAGGTTTTGAGATTTACAATTTTGGCAAAAAAAACGTGTGCTATAACCCACAAAAATGGTCATTTTTAAAAATTTCTAACTGTCCATTTTTTCTACTCCATTAATTAGATGTCACATTGTCATTTGGTATGGTTGAAAAAAAGGGCACGAAAACGGCCATCGAAGGTAAGTTATTTAGATTTGACATTTTGGCAAAAAAAAAACGTGCTATAACCTACAAAAAATTATGATTTTTTTAAAATTTTTAACTTTTCCTATTTCTTATATCATTCATTAGGTAGCATATTGCCATTTTATATAAGTCCAAAAAACAGTGCAAAACGGCCTACAACGGCAAGTTTTTGACACTTACCATTTTTGCAAAAAAAAAAGGTCTGCTATAACTCACAAAAATGTTCATTTTTCAAAATTTCTAACTATCCTTTTCTTTACACCATAAATTAAATAGCACATCGCCATTTGATATGAGTCTAAAATATGCACGAAAACGGCCAACGACGACAAGTTTTTATGATTTATCATTGTTTTCAAAAAAGCGTGTGCTATAACCCACAATAATTGGTCATTTTTTAAAATTTCTAACTTTCCCTTTGTTTAACACCATTTAATAGATAGTACATCGCGCGCCATTTAATATGAATGCAAGAAAGGCACGAAAACGGTCCACGACGGCAAGCTTTTGAAATTTACCATTTTTGCAACAAAAAAAAACATGAGCTATAACCCACAAAAAATACTCATTTTTTAAAATTTTTAATTTTTTTCTTTTTTTAACACAATTTAATATATAGGACATTGCTATTTGATATGAGTCCAAAAAACGGCACAAAAACGGCCCACAGCGGCAAGTTTTTAAGATTTACGATTTTGGCAAAACAAACGTGTACTATATAACCCACAAAATTGGTCTTTTTTAAAATTTTCAACTTTCCTTTTTTTTCTACTCCATTAATTAGATATCACATTGTCATTTGGTATGGACGCAAAAAACGGCACGAAAATGGCCATCGAAGGCAAGTTATTTAGATTCGACATTTTGGCCAAAAAAACTTGCTATAACCAACAAAAAATGGTCATATTTCAAAATTTTTAACTTTCCCTATTTCTATACCATTTATTAGGTAGCACATTACCATTTTATACGAGTCCAAAAAACAGCGCAAAACGGTCCCCGACGGCAAGTTCTTGAAACTTGCCATTTTTGCGAAAAAAATGTGTGCTATAACTCACAAAAATGTTCATTTTTCAAAATTTCTAACCATCCCTTTTTTATACCATATACTAAATAGCACATCACCATTGAATATGAGTTGAAAAAATGGCATGAAAACGGCCAACCACGGCAAGTTTTTGAGATTTATCATTTTGGTCAAAAAAACGTGTGCTATAACCCACAAAGAAACGGTCATTTTTTAAAATTTCTAACTTTCCCTATGTTTAACACCATTCAACATAGGGAAAGTTAGAAAACGGTCCACTACGACAAGCTTTTAAAAATTGCGATTTTTGCTACAAAAAAATGTGTGCTATAACTCGCAAAAAATAGTCGTTTTTTAAAATTTATAACTTTTTCTTTTTTTTTTAACTCAATTCAATAGATACCACATTGCCATTGATATGAGTCCAAAAAAGGCACAAAAACGGCCCACGACGGCAAGTTTTTGAGATTTACAATTTTGGCCAAAAAAACGTGTGCTATAACCCACAAAAATGGTCATTTTTCAAAATTTCTAACTTTTCTTTTTTTTCTACTCCATTAATTAAATATCACATTGTCATTTGGTATGGATGCAAAAAATGGCCAAAAAATAGCCATCGAAGGCAAGTTATTTAGATTTGACATTTTGGCCAAAAAAATGTGCTATAACCTACAAAAAAATGGTTATATTTTAAAATTTTTAACTTTCCCTATTTCTTATGTCATTCATTAGGCAGCACATTGCCTTTTTTATCTGAGTCCAAAAAACAGCGCAAAACAGCCAACAACGGCAACTTTTTGAAACTTGCCATTTTTGCAAAAAAAAAAGGTTTGCTATAACTCACAAAAATGTTCATTTTTCAAAATTTCTAACTATCCCTTATTTTACACCATCTATTAAATAGCACATCAACATTTGATATGAGTCAAAAACATGTCATGACAATGGCCAATGACGACATGTTTTTGAGATTTATCATTTTGGTCAAAAAAACGTGTGCTATAACCCACAAAAAATGGTCATTTTTTAAAATTTCTAAACTTCCCTTTGGTTAACACCATTCAATAGATAGTACATCACCATTTAATATGAGTGCAAGAAAGTCACGAAAACGGTCCACGACGGCAAGCTTTTGAAATTTGCAATTTTTACTACAAAACAAACGTATGCAATAACCCACAAAAAATAGTCATTTTTTAAAAATTTTAACTTTTTCTTTTTTTAACACAGTTCAATAGATAGCACATTGCCATTTGATATGAGTCCAAAAAAGGCACAAAAACGGCCTACAACAGAAAGTTTTTGAGATTTACAATTTTTTTCAAAAAAACGTGTGCTATAATCCACAAAAATGGTCATTTTTTAAAATGTCTAAATTTCCTTTTTTTTTCTGCTCCATTAATTAGATATCACGTTGTCATTTGGTATGGGTGAAAAAAAGGCACGAAAACGGCCATCGAAGGCAAGTTATTTAGATTTGACATTTTGGCCAACAAAACGTGTTATAACTTACAAACAAGTGGTCATATTTCAAAAATTTTAACTTTCCTACTTCTTATACCATTCATTAGATAGCACATTGCCATTTTATATGAGTCCAAAAAATAGGGCAAAACGGCCCACAACGACAAGTTTTTGAAACTTGTCATATTTGCAAAAACAAAGGTGTGCTATAACTTACAAAATTTCTAACTATCCCTTTTTTTACACCTTATATTAAATAACACATCGTCATTTGATATGAGTCCAAAAAATGGCACAAAAACGGCCAACGATGACAAGTTTTTGAGATTTATCATTTTGGTAAAAAAACGTGTGCTATAACCCACAAAAACTGGTCATTTTTTAAAATTTTTACCTTTCCCTTTTGTTAACACCATTCAGTAGATAGTACATCGCCATGATATGAGTGCAAGAAAGGCACGAAAACGGTCCACGACGGCAAGCTTTTGAAATTTGCAATTTTTGCAAAACAAAAAAAAACATGTGCTATATAACCCACAAAATAGTCATTTTTTAAAATTTCTAACTTTTTCTTTTCTTTAACACAATTCAATAGATAGCACATTGCCATTTGATACGAGTCCAAAAAATGATACAAAAACGGCCCACAATGGTACATTTTTGAAATTTACAGATTTAGCCAAAAAAACGTTTGCTATAACCCACAAAAATGGTCATTTTTCAAAATTTCTAAGTTTCCTTTATATTCTACTCCATTAATTAGATATCACATTGTCATTTAGAATGGGTGCAAAAAAGGGCTCGAAAACGGCCATCGAAGGCAAGTTATTTAGATTTGACATTTTGGCAAAAAAAAAACGTACTATAACCTACAAAAAATGGTCATATTTTAAAATTTTTGACTTTCCCTGTTTCTTATACAGTTCATTAGGAAGTACATTGCCATTTTTATATGAGTCCAAAAACAATGCAAAACGGTCCACAACAGCAAGTTTTTGAAACTTGCCATTTTTGAAAAAAAAAGGTGTGCTATAACTCACAAAAATGTTCATTTTTCAAAATTTTTAACTATCCCTTTTTTTACACCATATATTAAATAGCACATCATCATTTGGTATGAGTCCAAAAAATGGCATGAGTGGCCTACGTCGGCAAGTTTTTGAGATTTATCATTTTGGTCAAAACAACGTGTGCTATAACCCAAAAATATTGTCATTTTTTAAAATTTCTAACTTTCCCTTTGTTTAACACCATTCAATAGATAGTACATCGCCATTTGATATGAGTGCAAGAAATGCACAAACCGGTCCACGACGGCAAGCTTTTGAAATTTGCTATTTTTACAAAAAATAATCATTTTTTAAAATTTCTAACTTTTTCTTTTTTTTAACACAATTCAATAGATAGCACATTTCCATTTGATATGAGTTCAAAAAACGGCACAAAAATGGCCCAAGACGGCAAGTTTTTGAAATTTACAATTTTGGCCAAAAACAAGTGTGTGCTATAACGCACAAAAATGGTCATTTTTCAAAATTTTTAACTTTCCTTTTTTCTACTCCATTAGTTAGATATCACATTTTTATTTGGTATGGGTGCAAAAAAGGGTACGAAACAGACATGGAAGGCAAGTTATCTGGATTTGACCTTTTGGCCAAAAAATGTGGTATAACCTACAAAAAACGGTGATATTTCAAAATTTTTAGCTTTTAATACATATACCATTCATTAGGTAGCACAGTGCCATTTATATGAGTCAAAAAAATAGTGTAAAATGGCCCACAATGGCAAGTTTTTTAAACTTGCCATTTTTGCAAAAACAGGTGTGCTATAACTCACAAAAATGTTCATTTTTCAAAAAATTTCTAACTATCCCTTTTTTTACACCATATAATAAATAGCACATCGCCGTTTGATATGAGTCCAAAAAATGGCACAAAAACGATCAACGACGGCAAATTTTTGAGAAATATCATTTTGGTCAAAAAACCGTGTGCTATAACCCACAAAAAAATGGTCATTTTTTAAAATTTCTAACTTACCCTTTGTTTAATACCATTCAATAGATAGTACATCATCATTTGATATGAGTCCAAGAAAGGCACGAAAACGGTCCACAACGGCAAGCTTTTGAAATTTGCCATTTTTGCAACAAAAAAAACGTGTGCTATAACCCACAAAAAATAGTCATTCTTTAAAATTTCTAACTTTTTCTTTTTTTAACACAATTCAATAGATAGTATATCGTCATTTGATATTAGTGCAAGAAAGGCACGACAACGGTCCACGATGGCAAGCTTTTGAAATTTGCCATTTTTGCAAAACAAAAAAAACGTGTGCTATAACCCACAAAAAATAATCATTTTTTAAAATTTCTAACTTTTTCTTTTTTTAACACAATTCAATAGTTAGCACATTGCCATTTGATATGAGTCTTAAAAACGGCACAAAAACGAACCACGACGGCAAGTTTTTGAGATTTAAAATTTTGGCCAAAAAAACGTGTGCTATAACCCACAAAAATAATCATTTTTCAAAATTTCTAACTTTTCTTTTTTTTCTACTCCATTAATTAGATATCACATTGTCATTTGGTATGGGTGCAAAAAATACCACGAAAACGGCCATTGAAAGTAAGTTGTTTAGAATTGACATTTTGACCAAAAAACGTGTTATAACCTCCAAAAAAATGGTCATATTTCAAAGTTTTTAACTTTCCCTATTTCTTATACAATTCATTAGGTAGCATATTTTCATTTTTATATATGTCCATAAAACAGCGCAAAACGGCCCACAGCGGCAAGTTTTTTAAACTTGCAATTTTTGCAAAAAAAAAGGTGTGCTATAACTCACAAAAATGTTCATTTTTCAAAATTTCTAACTATCCCTTTTTTACACTATATATTAAATAGCACATCGCCATTTGATATAAGTAAAAAAAATGGCCCGAAAGCCACCAACGACGGCAAATTTTTGAGATTTATCATTTAGGTAAAAAAAATGTGTGCTATAATTAAAATTTCTAACTTTCCCTTTTTTAACACCATTCAATGGATAGTACATCGTTATTTGATATGAGTGCAAGAAAGGCACGAAAACGGTCCACGACGGCAAGCTTTTGAAACTTTGCCATTTTTGCAACAAAAAAAACGTGTGCTATAACCCACAAAAAATAGTCATTTTTTAAAGTTTCTAAATTTCTTTTTTTTAACACAATTCAATAGATAGAGCATTACCATTTGATATGTGTCCAAAAAATGGCACAAAATAGCCTACGATGGCAAGTTTTTGAGATTTACAATTTTGGCAAAAAAACGTGTGTTATAGCCCACAAAAATGGTAATTTTTCAAAATTTCTAACTTTCCTTTTTTTCCACTCCATTAATTATATATCACCTTGTCATTTGGTATGGGTAAAAATACGGCACGAAAACGGCCATCGAAGGCAAGTTATTTAGATTTGGCATTTTGGCCAAAATAACGTGCTATAACCTATAAAAAATGGTCATATTTCAAAATTTTTAACTTTCCCTATTTCTCATTTCATTCATTAGGTAGCACATTTCCATTTTTATATGAGTCCAAAAAACAGCACAAAACGGCCCACAGCTGCAAGTGTTTGAAACTTGCCATTTTTGCAAAAAAAAAGGTGTGTTATAACTCACAAAAATGTTCATTGTTCAAAATTTCTAACTATCCCTTCTTTTTACACCAGATATTAAATAGCACATTGCCATTTGATATGAGTCCAAAAAATGGCACGAAAATGGTCAACGAAGACAAGTTTTTGAGATTTATCATTTTTGTAAAAAAAAAACGTGTGCTATAATCCACAAAAAAATAGTCATTTTTTAAAATTTCTAACTTTCCCTTTGTTTAACAGCATTCAATAGATAGTACATCGTCATTTGATATGAGTGCGAGAAAGGCATGAAAAAGGTCCACGACGGCAAGCTTTTCAAATTTGCCATTTTTGCAACAAAAACATCGTGTGTTATAACCCACAAAAAATAGTCATTTTTTAAAATTTTTAACTTTTTCTTTTTTTAACACAATTCAATAGATAGCACATTGCCATTTGATATGAGTCCAAAAAATGGTACAAAAACGGCCCGCGACAGCAAGTTTTTGAGAATTTCAATTTTTGCCAAAAAAAACGTGTTCTATAACCCACAAAAATGGTCATTTTTCAAAATTTCAAAATTTCCTTTATTTTCTACTCCATTAATTAGATATCATATTGTCATTTGTTATGGGTGCAAAAAACGGTTCGAAAATGGCCATCGAAGGCAAGTTATTTAAATTTGACATTTTAGCCAAAAAACGTGCTATAACCTACAAAAAAATGGTCATATTTCAAAAAATTTTAACTTACCCTATTTCTTATACCATTCATTAAGTAACACATTGCCATTTTATATGAGTCCAAAAACAGCGCAAAACGGTCCACAACGGCAAGTTTTTGAAACTTGCCATTTTTAAAAAAAATGTGCTATAACTCACAAAAATGTTCATTTTTCAAAATTTCTAACTATCCCTATTTTGCACCATATATTAAATAGCACATCGTCATTTGATATGAGTCCAAAAAATGGCACGAAAACAGCCTACATCGGCAAGTTGTTGAGATTTAATATTTTGGTCAAAACAACGTGTTCTATAACCCTAAATCGCCATTTGATATGAGTGCAAGAAAGGCACAAAACCGGTCCACGATGGCAAGCTTTTGAAATTTGCCATTTTTGCAACAAAAAAACCATGTGCTATAACCCACAAAAAATAGTCATTTTTTAAAATTTCTAATTTTTTCTTATTTTTTAAAACAATTCAATAGATAGCACATTGCTATTTGATATGAGTCCAAAAAATGGCACAAAAACGGCTCACGACGGCAAGTTTTTGAAATTTACAATTTTGGCCAAAAACACGTGTGCTATAACCCACAAAAATGTTCATTTTTCAAAATTTTTAACTTTCCTTTTTTTTTCTACTCCATTAATTAGATATAACATTTTTATTTGGTATGAGTGCAAAAAAAGGCACGAAAACGGACATCGAATGCAAGTTATTTGGATTTGACCATTTGGCCAAAAAAATGTTGTATAACCTTCAAAAAAATGGTCATATTTCAAAATTTTTAACTTTTCCTACACATACCATTCATTAGGTAGCACAGTGCCATTTATATGAGTCCAAAAAACAACGCAAAACGGAAAGTTTTTGAAACTTGCCATTTTTGCAATAAAAGGTGTGCAATAACTCATAAAAATGTTCATTTTTTTAAATTTCTAACTATCTCTTTTTTTACACTATATATTAAATAGCACATCGCCATTTGATATGAGTCTAAAAAATGGCACAAAAACGGGTAACGACGGCAAGTTTTTGAGATATATCATTTTGGTTAAAAAAACGTGTGCTATAACCCACAAAAAAATGGTCATTTTTTAAATTTCTAACTTACCCTTTGTTTAACACCATTCAATAGATAGTACATCGTCATTTGATATGAATGCAAGAAAGGCACGAAAACGGTCCACGACGGCAAGCTTTTGAAATTTGCCATTTTGCAACAAAAAAAACGTGTTCTATAACCCACAAAAAATAGTCATTTTTTAAAATTTCTCACTTTTTCTTTTTTGAACACAATTCAATAGATAGCACATTGCCATTTGATATGAGTCCAAAAAATAGCATAAAAATGGCCCACAACGTCAAGTTTTTTAGATTTTCAATTTTGCCCAAAAAAACATGTGCTATAACCCACAAAAATGGTCATTTTTCAAATTTTCTAAATTTCCTTTTTTTCTACTCCATTAATTAGATATCAAATTGTCATTGTATGGTTCAAAAAACGGCACCAAAACGGCCATCGAAGGCAAGTTATTTAGATTTGACATTTTGGCCAAAATGCAGAAAAATGGTCATATTTCAAAATTTTTAACTTTCTCTATTTCTTATACCATTCATTAGGTAGCACATTGCCACTTTTATATGAGTCCAAATAACAGAGCAATACGGCCCACAACGGCAAGTTTTTGAAACTTGCCATTTTTACAAAAGAAAAGGTATGCCATAGCTCACAAAAATGTTCACTTTTCAAAATTTCTAACTATACCATTTTTTACACCACATATTAAATAACACATCACCATTTGATTTGAGTCCAAAAAATGGCACGAAGACGGCCAACGATTGCAAGTTTTTGAGATTTATCATTTTAGTCAAAACAACATGTGCTATATAATCTACAAAAATTGGTCATTTTTTAAAATTTCTAACTGTCCCTTTGTTTAACACCATTCAATAGATAGTACATCGCCATTTGATATGAGTGCAAGAAATGCACGAAAACGGTCCACGGCGGCAAGCTTTTGAAATTTGCAATTTTTGCAACGAAAACATCTGTTCTATAACCCACAAAAAATAGTCATTTTTTAAAATTTCTAACTTTTTCTTTTTTTTAACACAATTCAATAGATAGCACATTGTCATTTGATTTGAGTCCAAAAAATGACACAAAAACGGTCCATGACGGCAAGTTTTTGAAATTTACAGATTTGGCTAAAAAAACGTGTGCTATAACTCACAAAAATGGTCATTTTTCAAAATTTCTAACTTTTCTTTTTTTCTACTCCATTAATTAGATATCACATTGTCATTTGGTATGGGTTCAAAAAATGGTACGAAAACGGCTATCAAATGCAAGTTATTTAGATTTGACATTTTGACAAAAAAACGTGCTATAATCTACAAAAAAAATGGTCATATTTCAAAATTTTTAACTTTCCTTGCTTCTTATACCATTCATTAGGTAGCACATTGCCATTTTTATATGAGTCCAAAAAACAGCGCAAAACGGTCCACAACGGCAAGTTTTTGAAACTTGCCAATTTTGCAAAAGAAAAGGTGTGTTATAACTCACAAATACATTCATTTTTCAAAATTTCTAACTATCCCTTTTTTTACACCATATATTAAATTTGCAACAAAAAAAACGTGTGTTATAACCCACAAAAAATTGTCATTTTTTAAAATTTGTAACTTTTTTTTAACACAATTCAATAGATAGCACATTGCCATTTGATATGAGTCCAAAAAACGGCACAAAAACGGCTCATGATGGCATATTTGTGAGATTTACAATTTTGGCCAAGAAACGTGTGCTATAACTTGCAAAAATTTGTCTTTTTTCAAAATTTGTAACTTTTCCTCTTTTTACACCATTCATTCGATAGCACATCCTCATTTGATATAAGTCCAAAAAACAGTGCGAAACGACCCACAATGGCAAGTTTTTAAAATTTGTCATTTTTGTCAACATAATGTGTGTTATACCCTGACTGGAAGTTCCCCGTGACTGTTCCTAATGGGAAAAGAAGAAACATGCATATAATAGGGGAAAAGAAGAAAAAAGCCCAACTGGAAGTTCCCCCTGACCGCTCCTAAAATTTTAAAAAGGGGCTTGGCTGCTGTCGTTAGGCCAAATTTTCCTAAGATTTTTGCTGGAACTGAATTGGTTATGCTCTCTTAATTAGTAAGGGGAGTATTTTGTATAGTAAAATTCATAGGTCCTTTTTGCTTTTTTGTAAAGGTTTTTAATGCTAAACTTTGTCCCTAACTAAGGGCAGTACTTTTGTGCAATCAGAAGCTAGGTATGGTTTGTAAATGGAGTAAGTACTCCACATTTAATTTTCGTAAACCTTGATAAACATTTTCCCATTAGGGCTAGGGCATGTAAATGGGAGAATGTTCATGAGGGTCTTTTGTGTAAGAACGATTTTAGGGTAAATCCATCGTTCAAAAATTATTCAATAAAATAGGAGTGGCACCCCACCTCGAAATAGAGGTTCTGCCAAAAAAAATGTGTACTATAACCCACAAAAATGGTCATTTTTCAAATGTTTAACTATCCCTTCTTTTACACCATATATTAAATAGTACATAGCCATTTGATATGAGTCCAAAAAATGGCACGAAAACGGTCAACGATTGCAAGTTTTAGAGATTTATTATTTTTGTCAAAAAAGCATGTAACCCACAAAAAATGGTCATTTTTAAAAATTTTTAACTTTCCCTTTGTTTAACCCTATTTAATAGATAGCACATTGCCATTTGATATGAGTGTAAAAAACAACACAAAAAGGGCCCACGACGGCAAGTTTTAAAAATTTGCCATTTTGGCCAAAAAAACATGTGCGATAACCCATAAAATGGTAAATTTTAAAGTTTTATAACATTAAATTTTTTTACTCCATTCATTATATATCACATCACCATTTGATATGGATACAAAAAATGGCATGAAAATGGCCACCGACAACAAGTTATTTAGATTTGCCATTTTGGCCAAAAAAACGTGTGCTATAACCTACAAAAAATGGTCATATCTCAAAATTTGTAACTTTTTCTCTTTTTTATACCATTCATTAATTATTACATCGACTTTTGATATGAGCCCAAAAAACAACGCGAAACGGCCCACAACGGCAAGTTTTTGAAATTTGCAATTTTTGCAAAAAAAAAACATGCTATAACCCACAAAAATGGTCATTTTTCAAAAATTCCTAACTATCCCTTTTTTACATCATATATTAAATAGTACATAGACATTTGATATGAGTCCCAAAAATGCCACAAAAACGGCCAACAACGGCAAGTTTGTGAGATTTATCATTTTCGTTAAAAAAAACGTGTGTTATAACCCACAAAAATTGATCATTTTTTAAAATTTATAATTTTTTCTTTTTTTAACACCATTCAATAGCTAGCATATCACCGTTTGATATGAGTGAAAAAACGACATGAAAACAGCCACCGAAGGCAAGTTATTTAAATTTTCTATTTTGGACAAAAACAATGTGTGCTATAACTTGCAAAAATTTGTCTTATTTCAAAATTTGTAACTTTCCCTCTTTCTTACAGCATTCATTATATAGCACATCTCCATTTGATATGAGTCCAAAAAATAGCGCGAAACAACCCACAACGGCAAGTTTTTTAAATTTGCCATTTTTGCAAAAAACAAAACCTGCTATAACCCATAAAAATGGTCATTTTTCAAAATTCCTAACTATCCCTTTCTTTACACCATATATTAAATAGCACATATACATTTGATATGAGTCCCAAAAATGGCACGAAAATGGCCAACGACAGCAAGTTTGTGAGATATATCATTTTGGTTAAAACAACGTGTACTATAACCCACAAAAAATGATCATTTTTTAAAATTTATAATTTTTTATTTTTTTAACACCATCCAATAGCTAGCATATCACCACTTGATATGAATGCAAAAAACAATATGAAAACGGCCACCGACGGCAAGTTATTTAGATTTTCTATTTTCGACAAAAAAAATGTGTGCTAGAACTTGCAAAAATTTGTCTTATTTCAAAATTTGTAACTTTTCTGCTTTTTTACACTATTCATTAGATAACACATTCTCATTAGCGCGAAACGGCCTACAACGGCAAGTTTTTTAAATTTGCCATTTTTGCAAAAAAACAAATGTGTGCCTTACCCCACAAAAATGGTCATTTTTCAAAATTTCTAACTATCCCTTTTTTACACCATATATTAAATAGCACATAGCCTTTTTATATGAGCCCAAAAAATGGCACGAAAATGGCCAATGAGGGCAAGTTTTTTATATTTATAATTTTGGTTAAAAAAATGTGTTCTATAACACACAAAAAATGGTCATGTTTTAAAATTTCTAACTTTTCCTCTTTTTTAACACCACTCAATAGATAGCACATCACTATTTGATATGAGTACAAAAAACAGCATGAAAACGGCCCAACTGAAAACCACAAGATTCAAAAACTAGCTATTTTGGAATGTTTTCATATCATTTTTCGCACCTACCTATGTATAATAACTCACGAAAAATGATGACTTTTTGCAAAAAAAAATTATATTTATATTTTTTAACACTTTTCACTAGAAAACACATTATCAATAAAGGTGGCTGCAAAAAATGACACTAAAACAAACCACGATAGCCAATTTTTGAGTATTGCTATTTTCACCAAAAAAAACGTGCGTTATAGCCCACAAAAAATGATGATCACTTTTTGAGAATTGTCGTTTCAACCAAAAGACGTGGTTCATTGCCCAGAAAAAAGATGATTTTTAAAAAATTTATTTTTATTTTTTTAACACCATTCATTAGTTAGCATATTACCAATATAGGCGGGTGTAAGAAATGACATGAAAATAGTCCACAATAGCCAATTTTTTAGTCTTGCCATTTTTAGCCAAAAAGCATGAGCCATAACATATGAAAAATAATAGTTTTTATTGAAACGTCTATATTTTTATTTTTTCATTTTGTTCGCAAAAAAAACGAGGGTTATAGCTGATGAAAAATGATAATTTTTTAAAAAATTTACATTTCTATTTTTAACACCATTCACTGGATAGCACATCACCAATATATGTGGGTTTAAAAAAATAAAATAAAAACAGTACACAATAGCGAGTTTTTTACTCTTGTCATTTTCAACCAAAAAAACGTAGGTTATAGCTATGAACTATAATTGAGTCTTGCCGTTTTCAACCAAAAAATGTGAACTATAACCTATGAAAAATAATACTTTTTATTGACAAGTCTACATTTTTATTTTTCCATGTCATTCGCCAAATTGCTCATTACCAATATAGGTAGGTGCGAAAAATAACATGAAAATATTCCACAATAGCTAGTTTTTTAATCTTGTTATTTCAGTAAAAAAACGTGGGTTATAGCTTACAGAAAATGATGATTTTTGCAATAAATTTATATTTCTATTTTTTAATACTTTTTACTAGATAGCACATTACTATAAAAGTGGGTGCGAAAAATGACATTAAAACAAAACAAAATAGCCAATATTTGAGTCTTGCCATTTTCAGCAAAAAAACGTGAGTTATAGCCCACAAAAAATGATGATTTTTCAAAAAAAAAATAGACCTTCCTTGTAAGATGAAAAACGATGGCTAACAAGTGTGCTATATCCTATTCTCGTTGTGAAATTAATTTGGTACAAAAACTCCCCTAGAACCAATTGATACATAAAGCATTCATATATAAAACGAACAATTAATAACAGTTGAAATCGTGGTTCTAATTTCTTACTGTTTTTATTTGTGTGTTAAAATCGTCATTAATTTCAGCTTCATACGATGAAGTCATTTCACGAGATTTCCAGTTTAATATATGAAGCATTTCACAAGAGATCAACGGTTAATTTAGAAGATATTTTCTCCATTTTAGCTATTGTAAGCTCTAAAGGTAACCTAAGAGGGGGGGGGGTGAATTAGGTTTCTAAAAATTCTAAGTGCAACAATCAATTTAAATTTTCTTAACCAAATTAAATCCAACACAAATGAGTATGTAGTGTGAATCACAACAAGTGTAAGATATATATATATATTGATATTCCACAAATTCAATCCACAATATCAACACTTCAATATCAATAACCCAAAGCATAGGCAAATCAAAATAAGTGCAGAAATAAAGAAAATGGAAATCAAGAACACAATCAATTTAGAGTGGTTCAAGTCTCCCCCTTGGAGCACTCTACATCCACTACCCAAGTTTTCCAACTTAGGATTTCAACCTCTTCACTATAAACCGATCTTTTCTTGTGGCAAGATCAAAAGAACCACTTTTACAACCCAAGTAACCTTACTTAGGATTTCAACCAAGGCTCAACCTTTACACTAGCAATTCCAAGCTATGTGTACAAGGTTTTTACTCTCACTTGAGAAACCTTTTACAATCACTTTCAATGAATGTTTAGAGATGAAGTACAATCCCACAAATTGGGTAGATATGATATTGTTTAGCTCACAATATGATTCCTATAATGAAATTTACAACTCAAACTATATAGCTCAAGAATAAGATGAAGAACTCAAAGAATGCTCAAGAAACTTTTTATCTTTTGTTTCTTTTGAAATCAAATTGAAATGTATGAGTTGTAGAGAGTGTTTTTCAAGATTAGATGCTCAAGGAATCAAGGGAGGAGTTGTTAAAACGTTTGTGCATTTGGTGGTATTTAAACTACACCAAAAAAGACAAGAAAACGTTCATGTTTGACACTCAAAAAACTAGCCGTTATGAGTTTCGGACGACCATTTCGGACCCTGGGGTCGTCCGATCCTATTCTTCTGGGAGCATGTCAAAATCTGTCTCGACAGTTTCGGCCGTCCGAAACTGGGCTCAGGTCGTCCGAAACTTTTGTTTGCCATTTTTCGATATGATCCTGACAGAATTGGGAAAAATGTAAGACATCAAAGTTGTAGCCCTTTCTCTTATCTTTCTAATGGCACCAGAATCACTCCATTTGAACTTAAAATGAAGGAGATATGATTAAAATACTAAACCCTGGCAGATTTCTCAGCATTTGTTCTTGGCCAAGGTCGTCCGAAACTTTGTGAGCTATTTTTCAAAATGATCACGACAGAATTTTGAAAAACTTAAAACATAAAGGTTGTAGCCCTTTCTCTTAGCTTTCCAATGGCTTTAAAATCATTCCATGTGGACTTAAAATGAGAAAGATATGATTGAAATACGGAACGCTGGCAGATTTCTTCAGCATTTGTTTGAAGATTGAAAACACTTTGAAAACATTTTTACTTAACCATAATTTGAAGTTTAAAAACACTTTGAAAACAATTTTTTTTGAGCATCATTTGAAGATTAAAAATACTTTGAAAACATTTTTACTTGAGCCTTAAACAAGTGAATCACTTTCTTGAGCTATTTACACAAATGAACTAATTTACCAAACTTTCATATCTTTTGCACTTCCATTTCTTTTGCACTTCTACTTCTTTCTTCATGCAATCATGTTCCATGCTTGGCTTGTTTATATACCTATCTCAATGAAAAACTTTTTGAACCATTAGCATAAACATAATTGTTTGTTAAACATCAAAATAAGTAAGATTAAGACCCTAGGTCTTCACAGCTATCAATATATACATCTTTAGTCTCCAAGAAATGGATTGCATTTCCTTCTCCGAAAGGTTTTAGTTCCAAAGAAATAAAACTAAAGATATACTTGACACTTGGGACCCAAAAATGAAAGATAATTTGCGTGGTTGTGGCCTAATGCTCTGCGAAATGCTTGTAGCAAAACACTGTCACAGAAGTTACAAGTTATTTGTAGATAACCTTATCCTAGAGACTAGAGAGCTGAGCAATGGAGTTGCCACGTCGTGAGTGGCATGCCATGTAGGCAACAATCTCTAATATGCACCTTTCATTCCATTGAATCCAAATCTTTATCGAACCATCTAAACCCAAAGTCAGCCACCACGCATTTCCATTCGGAAATTCAACTACACTAACACTACTGATCGTATTGTTGTAGTGCGGGAAGAGAAGAACAGAAATGGCCTCAGTTTCAATGGCAATGCCAATAACCACTGCAAGCCAAAGAAAGCTTCCAAGTTCTGACGCCTTCATTAAGCCATTGCCAGTGATTAGGCCATCAAAGGCTGCAGTTCTCATTGATTCCAAGAAGTCCAAAGCCCCTCTCCAAATTCAAGCATCTTTGAAGGAAAAAGCCGTCACAGGACTAACTGCAGCTGCACTCACAGCATCTATGGTGGTACCTGAGATGGCTCAGGCAGCTGGTTCTGACTTTAGCCCATCTCTCAAGAACTTCTTGCTCAGCATTGCAGCTGGTGGAATTGTTCTTGCTGCCATTTTGGGTGCTGTTATTGGTGTTTCCAACTTTGATCCAGTTAAGCGAATTTAGAGATGACACACTGTGTTGAGGTGTCTACTTTTGTAGTAAAGTTTCCTTGTTTAATTTCTGTTTTTCAATATTGTCATTGATTCCTCAACTACTTTAATTTGATGTTATATGCAACTCAACTACTTTAATTTGATGTTTTACACTTGTACTTATGGATCATCTGATGCACTACTTTCTGCTTATAAATAAATAACTCTGCCCCCAAGTTAGACAATCATTCTTCATAATCAACATGGTAAATTAACCAAGTTTGGTTCTCTCCATTAATGAAGTTTTCTCCTGGATATATAGAAAGATTATCCATCTGATTGTGTGCAAGAATTAATGGAGAGAATGAGGGATTTCAAAATTGGAAGTTCCAAAAGTTTTAATGGAGAAAATGGCTCTGGATATTTCAGCATTACATAGAGATAATAGTATTGAATAACAAATGTAGCTGGATGATCAAGAGTCCTAGCATATACACTATAGTCTAAAATCCCAAAAGCTTCTAACAATTGTTTTTCAGAAATTTTTCTTTTTTATGTTCTGAGAGGATTTCAATTTCAACTCCTGCCTTCTGACTGCACAGCAATTTCTTTCCCTGCCACCAAACGGCCTGCGCTGCACTGCCCTCATCATCAATTTCGATATGCCACCCCATGACCATGAATGAACCTTGCATCCTCCTCAGTGTAAACATGAGTTTCATTCTTCAATCTGAAACAACCAAAAAGAAACTTATCTATCTAGATTGCATATTATACTTTGATTGATTTCTTATGTGGGAATATAGTAATCAGGTTAGTCTTAGATTTAATAAAATTGAAGCATGGCATGGATGAACAAGAACTTACGTTTTGGCAACAGTTTTATTCAAGATGGTTGAGGAGAAAAATGAGGCACCACTTAGGTACAAGAGTTCTCCATCAATTTTTTCAGCCATCTTCTTGTCTATCTTTCCAGCATCAATACAAAATGGTTGGTCTGAGGCCTGCATTAATAAATGCATGATTGTATAAATGTTACAACCAGCTCCAAAAATTTGGAGATTCCTTTGCTGAAAACATACAAATGGTTTATACATAATACTTACAATAACCCAACCCCAAGTATCAGCAAAAGATGGCACATGAGCTGTGTATGCAAGAACATCTGCATAGTATAATTTATATTAGTACTTCCCTTTTTGTGACTTTACAAAAATGTAAGACAACAAAACTTAAGCATCCATAGATAGGCTTACACTTGAAGACTTGTTTAATGGTGTTATAGATTGATGAGAAGACTTCCTTATGAGTGAACACTCCAGCAGGACCAGCCTATGGTGGAAAGAAAAAAGAAATTAATTGTAGCCTATATATATGATTAATGAATGCAAAAACATTGTAACCTTGCTTATGAAATTTTTAAATTAAGAAAATGATTGAAGAGGGTAGCAACCAACCTGAGTAACAAAGATGCCATTGTCATTGAGCTTAGGCTTGAGAATGTTTTCATAGAAAGATTTTGTATAGAGTTGATAACAAGGGCCACCTTCAACTGGATCGGCTAAATCTCCCACTATGATATCAAACTTTTCCTTCCTCTCCTCCAATTCAGCTCTTAATTTGGAAACATACAATACACACGCAAATTAATTTTTATTAGGATCAAAGTCTTAAATAGGCAACTTAATTATTAAAGAAAAAAGAACAAGGAGAAGAAGAGAAATTAAGCCTCACTTGGCATCATTAATGACTAAATGAAGCTTGTTGTTTCTAAATGCATCATGATTTGCAGTTAGATATTTTCTGCAGAAATCAACCACTTCCTGCAATTAAGAATCATTTGGTGAATAATTAATATTCCATGGGATTAAAGAAACAAATTAACTTGGAATGAATAAATTAATGGTAGTAAATATTGCAAAGTTGGCCCCAAGACACATAAAATGAAAGAGATATATTCTGTTTTTGTTGTTATTAACAAATGGACATTATTGGATTGGATGGCATTATTAAAATGCATCCTATGTTTGAGGCTTATTCATGTAATGACATTTTTGTGGTAATTAATTAATTAATTATAGTGTAGTATTTAATTAAGAATCATTAATCAATCTTAAAGTCAAAAGTAAAACAGCCAATAACGCCAAAGATTTTCCCAATTGAGAGAAAACAAAAAAACATTGAATTTGTACCTGATCAATGTCACACATCACCACTTTATCAATAGATTTGTGCCTCAGTGCTTCCCTAGCTGCTGACCCTTCACCACCTCCCATTATGAACACTGTTTTTGGACTATTACCCACACAAAGAAACAAAAAAAAATCATCACTTATTTTTTAAATAATGAAAGGATTAAGCAACATCAATCTCTTTCTTTTTACATGAAATAGGAGCTTATGAATTTTGAAGTAAACTACATGACATATTAAAATACTACGACGACGATAACAATTAAACATTTATCGCACTATATATTACTATAGATAGTTATATAGATTACATTTTGGCTACTCGTATTCTATCTATAAAAAAAATTACAAATTTATTGGGATTTTGACAGGCTATTAGTGGATAACAAAAATTATAAAAAAAATACAAAAAAGAAAGTCAGAGTAGTTGGATAGCAATGGCAGAAGTAGAAAAATTTGGCAAGCATGCGCACGGGATTGATTGATTAATTATAATTAAGAAAAGAAATTAAAAATTTAAGAGTGAGAGTACTAAGATTAATTAGTAAAGTACTTTGGATGACACAATAGGGCTGGATGAATCAAGCATTCATGATATATAAATTCATCCACTTCTGCACTCTGCATCTTCCCATCAATCACCAAAACCTGTTCAAAAAACCATGCATCAAAATTTAATCAATCAATAATTTTTATTCCTTACATATATTCATTTTGTTAATTTTGTTGGGAAATTCAATGAAATTTTTACGTACTTTGCCAAACTTCTTTGTATCCAGAAGAGCAATGTCCTGATATTCGCTAGTTCCCTTGTGCAGAACCCTGAAGAAATTGTGCAAAAAAAAAAGCATCAGTCTTGTTACACTTTTTCACTTTCAAAGTAAAGAAAATGATCATAAAATAAATAATTTCTTTTCTTGTTGATTATTATTATGAGAGCCCAAATAAACAAACAGTTTTTAAGAGGTCAAGATTTCTTGACTTCTTAACAAGAAGTCATTGAAACTGCAGGGATGATTATTATGAGAACCCAAATAAACAAACAGTTTTTATTGACTTCTTAACAAGAAGTCATTGAAACTGCAGGGATGATCCAAAAGTGCATTACGGTTTGTTTTTTCCCCTCATTTTTGTTCTTTTCGTGTTTGTAACTTTGTATGAATATCATCAAATGAAGCCAAGCACAGAAAATTACCAAAAGAAAAGAAACATTTAAAAACATGGGCATGTCGATGGCTATGTATGAAGATCGGTAGTGCATGGATTCAAATTAACCTGTTCAAAGCAAATGACCATTTCAAGTCATCATCAATTTCTTCTTCAAACCAGGAGCCACCATTCTGATGATGATGATTCTCCTCCATTGCCAACAAACCGAGGTGATCGGATTGGGGTTCGCAATGAACTTTGGAGAAACAATTGCAATCAAAGAACTCAACGGCTTCACCCATGATTATTAGATATCTCTTTTGCTAGTGTTACTACTTCCAAGAAGTCAAGAAATGAAGTGAAGTGAACAGAATCGACAAAAAAACAAAAAGGGCTTTGAGAACTTTAACTGACGCTGAAGATTAAACACAAACTAGAAGAAAAAGAGTCCAAAGCGGTGTTGTTGAGTGTGAGGATTGAATGTGCTTAACGTGACACCTTTTTATAGCATACAACATGGAAGATTTTACGCTGCCATGCCAACCATCATCATTATTATTATTTATTATATCTCAAAACAGTCTACGGATTTTCTGTAAAAAAATGTTACTATATTGATATATCTTACGTTAAAAATGAACAAACAACATTATGACCATTTGCATAGGATTGTTGGGGGGGGGGCAATTTTGACATGAACACACCTACCAGCAAAGGTGTAGATACTAGAATACTAGACAGATAGTGAATATTCGTGTATGCATGAGACTCTTTTAATTTTTTTTATTATTCAATGATCAATTTTTAAAGGGTGTTTTCTTTTTTTTTCATTCCATGAGTATTTTGAGTTAAAGAAACAAGCAGAATATGTTTGATTTTGATCTTGAATCATAAAAACAATGTTTGGAAGTTGAAAGAAATTATTAAAGAAAAGAGGAGGGTTGACCCCCAAAGCACAAATGTTGGCATGTGAATTAATGAATAATGAGATTGATTGTGTTTTCGATGATAAAACTAAGGATGGGATTAATACTAAGAACTAAAAGAAGTGGGTGAATGACAAAGCATATTGGGAAGGCATGCGCATTATTTTATGTCCAAATTATTTAGGGGAAGAAGAAATTTTTTTTAAGTGGAGCGCATGGCTTTACGAGACCCCACTTTTGTACACGCGGACCAAAAGAGCATCACGTCCATGACATAATGCTCTACTAGTAGTACTACTAGTTAGTACCATGGACATGGACATGGACATCGGCACAAGATTGATTATTAAGATTCATTCATTCCATACCAAATGAGAAGCTCATTTGTTATCATAATTGGGTTTCAACCATGGTCCACTTGGAGCAAATCTACACCTATTTATGGATAAATAGATGGAGAAAGGATATTTATGAGATGTTCCGAGTCTCCCCGGGGCACATACGCAATAGAGAACGATTATGGTGGTTGTGCTCAGGAGTGAGGCCGTGTGGGGTTAGAATTTGTCGGAGGAGCATCGTCAACACTTTAACCCGGGGAGTGTGTGACTTGGTGACCAATGATTGAATGTTGACCCTACTAGCCCGTGTGGGGTCATAATTCGTCAGAGGAGCATCGTCAACACTTTGAGGCGGGGAGTGTGTAACTTGGTGACCAATGATTGAAGGCTGACCCTGGTACCCAACTTGGGCTACTACCTTAAGGTTAGTAACCATTGCATGCATATCTCGCGGTTTACATCCTCAGCTGGCTAGGGGACGGTTGGTTTGAGGCCCAGGATTTAGTCTGACTCAACAACGGTGAAGTGGTGGGAAGACATGGAATTGTAGTGTTAGGAACCTTAGATATAAAAAAATATATATATATTCATTCATTTCATTGCTAGGAACGCAATAAAAGAAGAGAGTGAATTTGGATAAATTTTTGGTTTCATCTTCAATGTTTTCCATGTTTAATTTGTAAGTTGGAAGGACAGAATTTTGTAGTACACATTTCGCAACATCCATTAATGGAAATTGAATTTCAGTGTTTTTTTGTTTGATCGATATACTAAGTAATGTAGGGAGTCACATGCATGCAAAAAGAATGTTCTATTATGGATGATCTAGTTTGAGACTTTAGTTATATATAAGGGGTCGCAACATGCGGATTGGATCGTGTATGACTAGTCTAAGAATAGAAGAATGGCGAATTTGCATAGTGCATGACTAGTTCAATAATAGAAGAAAGACGAATTTACATAGTTAATTTTGAAGAGAAAAAACTTTCCCATTCGAATTTGAAGTTACTATTGTGATATAGTTATCGTTATTATTTTCGATTTCTTTTTAATTGTTACGATCATATTTCCATATTCAATAAACCTTTTAACTTTTGCAGAATTTGTGTTTACTGATGATTGTTGTTTTCCAATCATCTATCTATCAACAAATGTAACTTACAATTGTAATAAAAGCTTCACCTGCACAATCAAAAATCTGTTCAACTTTGAGTTCCTTTAGTGTACAAATGAATGTCCTACTCTCTTTGTAACTCGTCTAGAAAAGTAAACATAGATTAGCAAAGAGCAAAGAAACAATTTATGTCAATGTTGCAGTCCATAGATATACGTAGAAGAATACTTACTTGAAAGTTGAAAAAACAAAGAAGATAACGACATCAATGTGACAGAAATATATAATCAAGAAAGTAATAAAATCATTCAAAGGGCTTAATTAACTATGTCTATGTTTGCATGCATAACCCTTATCCCATTTTGCCATTCTTGTTGGCTTGTTACTCACATAGCATAGGCGGTGTGCCGCGTCCCCGAAATTTGAAAAATTATGCTAAGTTTTTTTAAAAATTATAAAAAATTTAATTAAATTATTAAGAAAATTAGAATTTTGCACCCTCAAAATTAAAATATAACTTCTATTATGTAATTTTGTCCTTACAAACCATGATTTCTGAATCCGTTACTGCACATAGGATTTCAATTTCAAAAAGGGTCATCCATAATTGTAGCAGTAAACAACAAATTTGAGAAAATGTCAACTTATCATACTAAACAACAATTCACAACTTTGTAGAGATGTTGAATAATCCAAGATGAGAAGCATAAACAATAAGTTTAGTCGGTAAAGGAATACACAAATATGATCATATATATCCACAATTGCAAATGTGCAATGGCAATGAATGAATGAGATGTGTAGATAGGAAATATAGTAGGCGTGCGAATGGATTTCAAGGCCACAGACGGCAGCCGGCAAGCAATGGCAAATTGAGAGGAACTGTGGGGTCAGTTGGGGCTCAAGAGGATCTAAGGCAAGAAATGGAAATGGAAATGAAATGAGTGTGTATGGTTTGTGTTGGGCGTGGGCGTGCGGTGATTCCACTAAGTAAAATTGTGGAGTGCCCACTTCTCACTCTTTCTGCCCATTTTCCTATATATATATATATATCTCCTTCTACAATCATGCCACCATCCCCCGCACATTCTCATTTGTCCCCATCCATTTTTGGGTTACCTTCTCATGCTGCCAATATTTGCATATCAATTCCCTTTTCTGCCATTTCTTTTTTGTATTATTGTATTAATGTTAAAACTTGAAACTATAGATTGAAAATTCAAGAAAGATCTAGCTTTGGATATTGAGACCATGCATCTCAAAAGTTGTGGCTGCTGCTTAGCTCAAACGGAACAAATTTAAGATTTTGCTTGTTATATGTTGGTAAAAAGTCCCAGAAAGCTTATATTAAACTATGGTCTTAGAAATGGGAAATTGGGTATAATTTGTGGGAGTTTTATATTAAGATTTTCCTAGGTTTGAGGGCAATTGTGGTCAATCAAAGTCTCAAATGGTAAAAGGTTTTGTGTGCCAAAAAGGAGTGGTAATTGGATTGGAGTTTGTTTGAATTGATGGGTCGGGGAGACAAGGCTACAACAAAATATTTTAATTATCCATAAGTTTTTTATATATTATGGTTATTGTTCATTGTCAGGGCGGCTCACAATCATTTTCAAGGCCTTTTAGGCAGTATTTTTTCTTTTAATAAAAAGGCATATCCCAATCCCACTTTTGCTTGAGGTTTTTTTTAAATATCTCCACTAAGTCAATGGGTTTTATAAGGCCATGAGTGTGACCTCTCATGGATAGTCAAAGCTTTTTCAATAAAAAGATAAAAGATTCATTTCAAAAAATATGCAATTAATATTTTCAAGAATTTGATTGACGTTTCCAAATGCATGCGGATTGTTGCTGATGATTGTAAACAAATTAATGTGTGAATTACACATTTTGAACACACATTAGTTGTTGTTTAGTTTGTACTTTGCATTGAGGAGAGGATGATAACATAATTACAAGTGTGTGGTGTGTAAGTAAGAGTATAATGGTGTTAAAGAAATGGAGTGGAGAAAACTCAAATGTCTTAATCATTGAGCTTTTGGAATAGTATACATGCATGTGGCTGCTTGGTTGGAGTTTGAGTTTGGTGCTCAAAAATATTGCACCATTGAGATTGAATTTGTGTCTTAAAAGTGAAGGTTGTGGGGGGCATAGAGGGATGATGAGGTTTTAAGCTTGTCTTGCACACGTGCTGTCTTGTTGGAGTATGACTGTGGTATGATGTCAATCTTGATAACAAAACAAATTAAAGGATGCCTAATTTGGTTTTGGTTTTACCACTGACTTTAGCATTTGCATATTTTGCATATTTTGCATATTTTGCATATTTTGCATATTTGCATATTTGCATGGCCTAGGTGCAGCATTAGTCTTATCACTACATAATGCGCCACCATCCTCCAAAAATGAATCAACATTATTGATTAGCCAGTTTTATAATCTTGAAAGTTTGGCCTAAATCCCATGACCAACTCAAGCTCAACATAGACATGGGCAGACCATTGCCTAACAACATTGCCACGGTTATGCATTATGAAAAAAATAAAGTTGACCCTTAAGTTTTGATGTATAAATGATCAAAATAGGTTCATGAATCTTCACAGAGTTGAAGAAAAATCTAAACAGTGACCATAAAACTTGTGTTTAGTAGAGGCTGCTGCTTATGATCGATATTTCACTACTAATGGAACCGCATACAGTTGTTTGTTTGTTTGTTTGTTGCAGTAGTGAGCTCTAGACAACAGCTTATAATGATTTTCCCACTTTAGAAATTCAAATACTGTAAAGGCAACCTTCAGATTGTAATTTCGTAATGAAAAAAATATTAAACGTTATTACCCGGTTAGTTTGGATAGTCACTTTTGTCAAGGCAGCCTTACATATTCAACTCCCAAAAATTTTCCACCTGCAAAATCGAGTGGCTAAACAATAGTACACATTATCTAGGCCTCAGTAGTAATCCTGGTCTTTCTCCCACTTTCGTCCTCCATTCTTGTCCCTCAGTGCTAAAATAAGGCAATGGAAAGTTGAATTTCATATCGAGTTCAAACACGAAAAGAATCAGGCTATGCAGGATATCAAAAGCTATGCTTGCTTTGGTGAAACTTGCACGCACAGTGCATCGCTTGGTCTGGTATGTTAGGCTCCACACTGTTATGACAAACTAAAAATCTGAATGATACAGACAGACTAGGCTTGAATGAGTGACAGGAGAACGACAGAGCGGACACTCCGGCTTCTCATTACACCACTCCATAATGCAGTTCCTACCAATACAGCAACATTAAAATTGAAACGTAAAAAAGGTAAGCACGAAGGTGCTGGAGACGAGGCAAACATGATGAAAAAAGTAAAAGAATCTAACAGCATTACATAAGAAGGATAAGAATGGATTCAGAAGTCATTACCAGCAAAAAACATGACCACAAGGAGTGGCCGTTGGGTGTTGGCGATTGCTGAGACAAAGGGTGCATTTGCTCACTCCAGTAGTGGACTGAAAAAGAATAATATGATTTAGGATACAAACTAGCAACTGAACATGAGGAAACACTTTAAACAAAAGATTTGAGGAATGCATTCCCATGATCATTCAGATCTGTCAATCAGAGGAAAAAATTCATTTTCCGAATTAACTAGTACCCTTTATGGGATGAAATATGCCTAAATCAGGACTCTTTGAGGGAAAAAGTATGAAATGGTACCATATATACCTTAAATAATAATGTGGATAACCTGTATTTTATGGTAAAGCTTGAGCACATGGTAACTATGCTGTAGCACTAACATATCAACAACTAAAGGTATATACATCAATTGATAGCTATCTAACAGCCTATATTTACATATTAATTCTATCAGCTTGAACAAATTGAAAATCTGCAAATTATCATTCTAGAATGACATGCAAGAATCTGAAAATTAACTACATAGATGACATAACATAAAAGTGGCCTCAGAAGAAGATGTATATACTATAACCTCAATAGAAAAGAAAACCTACGTCAGAAGTTGAAGCGGAATCTGAGACCCAACTACTCTTTTCAACGTCTCCAGTTATCAGATTGCCTTCTTCATTCAGAACAGGTAAGCCACGCCCTGAACACTTGAGCAAAAGTACAGCTCAGAAGGATCACAACAATAACCTAAAAACTCTCATTTCCCAACTGCATCCAAATAACTTAAATTATGACTAAATTATCTTAATCAGGAAAGTTACTTATTTGCACACCACATCATCATGACGATTTAAACTTATCATTACTTAAAAAGGATTTTACCATGTCCATGTACAGAATAGAGAAAATTCTATTCAACTTTTGATTCCATTAATTTGAACTCTAACATCATTAAGATCAAAGTTACAAACTTAAAGTGATGTAACATACAGAGAAAATATTGTTTTGGAAGGTCAGCAGCTTTTCAAGAATAGGCCACATTCTTCCAATAATACCAAGAGCTGACCTTTGTAATCTGTACAAGTAGATTGATAACATCTAAAGTTTAATGGATACAAATGAGCATAATAGGAAGAAATTAAACATTTGGCAAACCTGTGGGATTCTGATAGGTGCCAAGAGATGTTTGTTGAACTGAACTTGAAATGGAAGATAAATTACTCCGCCGCAATCCTTCGGCAGCAATGATACAAAGCTGAACTAGAAGAAACACTCCTAATATTTGATATCTGCACCAAAGAGAAATTTAATGGTCTTAGACACTATCAAAGGACATGTTAAGTAGACTATTGAAAAGAGAGTTGCAAATATTTTATACACAGAGAACAGGTAGCAATAAACAACTCCGTTTTCTCAGATGACGTTATTTGGATGCAATACTACCACCATTTTCTAATGGTCAATAACATATGCTATTTATGTGCAGTCCACAGATCAATAAAACAATATAGTAATTATTATTCCAAAAAAATTTCATTTTGCATACACCAGAAAACTGGACCAAACAGACAAGATTCATATATCTTCACTGGACCATTTCATAAAAGGGGATTCAGTGTTGCCAATCTTAAGCAACAAAATTACCTAGGTCGTTGACCGGTAGGTTTGCTGATGAACATATAGCGAATGCCTGCGGCACGTTTTGATATATGATAGTAGAGACCTGTCACAAAGAAATTTCATACATATTGATCAATCCTCCGAACTACTAACAAATCAGTATGTGATGCCAACGCTAAAATACCTTCAAAGTAGAAGAACATGAGGTTAGTGCGCAGAATCAATTGAAAACATTCACGGGCAAAAGGCAGAACCTGGATTAAAAAGGGAAAAACCATGTTACGAAACGAAATAAAATGCAGTATCTAATGACTGAGAAAGTTGATGAAAACATCTTAAAGAATGAAAGCATATTTTTTCTTGGAATGTATTATATCTTTGGCAAAATTGACTAAAATTGAGACCACAAAATCCAACAATATCAAACCAGTTAATGCAAACAAGGACAAAGAAAGTCCATGGAAGAGGGCATACCGACGGCCACCTCTGAACTGCATAGGACCACACTCCAATAACTTTCATTTTCAATCTGGACAAAACTGATAATGAGTTTACTGAAATTTCATTAGTTTCAGCAGGTTGTACAGGGGTGCTCAGGGTAGCTCCGTCAGTAGAGAGATCATCTGATAGGGAATCAGCAAGGGTGATGCCGCGAGAAGCAATTCTGGAGCTGTAAAACAGACCAGTTAGGAATGAATGTCAATTCACACAGATGCATTTTTTAGCTAAAGAAAGAAAAGGCTAAAGTGTAAAAGAGAACCTGACTCTCTCCGCAATATAAGGAACTGCAGTTTGATAGAATATAAAGAGGGCACGTCGAGCAGGTGTTGGGGAAAGCCCATATGGCCCAGCAACCTGTACAACACAAATTTTCAAAATTAAACAAGGACACTGGAAAAGTTCCTCAAATCATACAAATGAGAAAGAGGACATATATAATATGAGGTGCGACGACAAGAATTTTGTCAGATATTACAATATAGTTGTCTTTTCTTGAAAGGCAAAAGCAAACTAGTTCAAAAGGTCCTTTGTGCAGGATCCAGGATTATGTTCCTCACTGCTCCAAAATAAAACCTTCAAATTTATGCACTAATAAGCAATGCAGTTATGATTATCTTACAAAAATCATATAACTGGATATTCACGACAACATAATTCGTTAGAGAAGTGAAGCTAAAAGCACATGAATGGAAAAAGTTATAAACCTGAATGATGTCACAATATTCTTCACCTAGCGTTTGCAGTCCAGCACCAGTTGTTAACACATAATAAAGCATCTGTCCCAAAAGCTTAGTCTGCAAAAAGATAAGAGCTCAAAACCTTGAATATCAGCCCGTAACCACCAAGAATACCATTACCTGGTTGGGAAAAATATGTAATTATGAAACTGCAATCCTAGAAGAAAAACCATCCAAGTAAAACAAAAACCAACGTCTTATAACCCTATCCTTGTCCAGAGAGGATTGCAAGAACGTAAATGCCCTTTAACATGAACGGACTCTTTCTGCAGAGGTTCTTGAGTCCATTAACTCTATATTTTTCCTCTTTCAGGTTAAGCCTTTCCTCAACAAAAACAATGCTTTAAGAAAACACGTAATGTACTTTTATTATTTAAGGCACTACTATCAGCAACAAAATGCAATGCCATCTTCAAGTTTTGATCTTTATCGGTTTATTAGCATATTATATTGGGTTTACCATATGAATGCAATGACGCACGGCAACATTACCAGCAAATAGTATAAAGGAAGATTGATCTTAAAATACCAAGCCAGCACAACATTGATAGTATTGAAGTCACAGATAAAAAAGAAAAGGAACAATTTTTTGTGCTATTTATGTAGATTAGAATATCACTTCATATTTAATTTCTCAATACTAGCAACAAGAATTTGAATCAATATAAATGAATGAAGTTAAAGAGTAAACATAAAGGAAGAAGTGGTAACCTCATTCTGATAAGCCATAGCAACTCTTGTACCTGAAACAACAACAGTTAACAACAAATAAAGAAAACTAAATTAACAAATTATATTAATAATGGAAAAAACAAAATCAAAATATAAAGCTAATATTAAATTTGAAGCACACACAGTGACACACCAAAGAGCTGGCGAAAGGCATCACGACAAGCTTCATAGACAAACGAAGCATACTGGTCATCTTTCTCAGCAGCCCTCATAATCTCCGGTTGCGCAGCTACCGGAAAACTCCTAAAACCACCACCACCACCACCAAAACTTGTATCAACACCATCCTCTCTGTTACTACTAGTGCTGGCGTCTCCTCCTCCTCCTGAGTCCCTTGACGATGATGCTGCTTCTGTGTGGCCCATAACTACTATAATTTACGGAATTTCTCTGATGAATAATTTTATAAAATCCTCGAATTTGAACAATCAAAACCAAGGAATAGTAAAAATGTAATCTTTCTTCAAAAAAAATCACAGATAATATGGACCCATTACTCCAAAGTTATTCCAAAAACGAGGGCTTAAGCTTAATTTCATGAGCGGGCCGGCAGACGATGAAGCTATTGCTGGGTGAAAGGGAACAAAGCTGCGTGTGCGTGCGTGCGAGTAAAGAGGAGTAGTAAAGCATACTTGGGCATAGATAAACTGAAGAAATCATGAAAAAGATAAAAAAAAAAACCCGACATCGCGGGGGAATTGAACCGGTTCCCGAAGTAAATGATTGGAGTGAAGAAAAAAAAATCTCATTTAGTGGAAAATGAAAAATCCATTTTTAGTCAAAATTGAAGCTATAAATTATAGTTTTTTGGAGGTCAAAATTGGTAAATAAAAAAGTAAAAACTTATATGAAAAAGGTTTACCTATAAAATGCTATTCATCGTTCATGTTGCGACTGTCGTTTTTTGCACCCAAATAAATTAAGAATATATAATTTAGGGTTCGAAATTAAAAAAAAAAAATTTCACCTAAATGAATTGTAAACATATAATTTAGTGTTTGGGATCAAAGAATAGAAATATGAAAATTTTAAAAAATACACAATTTTTTTATGAGTTATAAGTCATGGTTTTTTATCAAAACTATAAAAATGAAAATGTAGAAATTTTTTAAAACCAACTCAACTACCACAACAAAAATGTAGAAATTTCAAAAAAAAAAAAAAAAAATCCCATTTTTTTGTGAATTAAAAATCATAGGAATTTGGCCAAACAAAACAAAATAGTTAGATTCTGTTTGGATGGACCAAATTTTGTTATTTATTTCACAATTACAAAATGAGGTGTTTGATTTGTTCAACTTTTTCATCAAAATTTTTAAAACACAAAACAATGCTACATTAATTATTTTTGCTACAGTAGTTTTTATAATAAAATGTTGAATTTGAATTTGAATTTTGAATTTTAATAATAAATAATTCTTCCTAACACAATTCTCACCAAAATAAAACTAATAAAATACTAATTCAAATTTAAATTTCAAACTTTTATTAATAAAAAAATCTTCAATACAAATCCCAACAAAATATTCTTTTCTCATAAAAAATCCAAAAAAAAAAAATTCATGATATAATCCAAAAATAGCTCATCCAAACGGAGTTGGTACTCTATTTGTATCTTTTTGCGCCCGTCTCAACTAGAAATATATAATCTAAATAATTGGTTTTAAAAAATAAAATTTTTGAAAATCTACAGTCATAAACTTTTAGTCAAAAATAACCGATTGGTGTTCTTCTAGTATTGATTTTTTCACATCTTAATTAAAAATATGCAATATAATTATTGGTATAAAAAACTAGAAATTTCAAAAAGTTAGTGAGCTATAAATCATGTTAGAAGCACAAATATTTGGCATTGTTTTTGGTTAAAACATTTATTAGGTGTTGCTTTTACCAATACAATTTGTTTGTTTTGTAAAAATTTTCTAACAAAAATTTTAAAAATAAAAAAACAATAAAACATTAATCTGCGTTTTCGTTGGTGAGGAGACGCTGCTGCGTTATCTACGCAAACTTCCAGATTATATATAACATTCGCCCCTCGCCACAAAACTATAAAGATCGACTTATGAACATAACTTGGAAGAACACTAAAAATGGCAGCATCATCCTCAACAGCAGTAGCCACTAACTCGTTTTTCTTCATCCGCGACTTTAAGAACAAGCAAATGCAATAGGGTCGTTCCATTTTCTGTCAAATTCCCCTGTAGAAGAAGGGTTGGTTTTGTTATAATAAGGAGTAGCTCCGGCAGTGAGATTTCTGCTGAAGAAACTAACACTAACACCGAAGAAACTGGAGAGTTTGAGGAAGAAACCCAGGTTGATCAAATTCCAGATGGCCCTCCATCTTTGATTTCTGCCCTCAATATTGAAAAGGCTCTTCGTGGCATTGGTACTTGCATTAATTTTCTCCATTCTTAGCATATAATTCTTAGTTCAAATGTGTGTTTTCTGGGCTCTGGCTGGGGCTGGTGCTGGTGGTGTTGAAAAATTAATGCGTTTTCATCCTAGAATGCAGCAATCACTGATGTAGATCACTATGGAAGGCTTGGACTCCCAAGAGGATGTTCATATGATCAGGTACCGCTTGCATACAAGAGCAAAGTTGAAGAACTGATGAAGCAACAGCTACCAGAAGAAGAACTCCAATCAAACATTGAGCTTTTAAAGGTTGGCCAGTTTGTTGATGGATACTAGCACTACCCTATGAATTATTATGATAAACGGAGAATTCTGTTTTGTATAGGAATCATATTTGATATTGTCTTCCGTTGAAGAGAGAAGACTATACGATTGGAGCTTAGCAAGAAATGATAATCCAGAAATATACACTTGGCCTTTTGAGGTTGACATTACTCAAACCCCAACGGGTTCACCCCCTCCTCAGGTACTCTTCCCATTTTCTGTTCTTTTGTTTTTTTCACCTCGCATTTGCTTCAAATTTAATCATTCCAGTCCAGTGATATTTTATTCATACGCATGCTTTCAACCTCAAGGGGAGTTTTTTTTTTTATGTTTATCCTAACGGGGACTATTATGTGCAGGAACCAGAGGATACTGGACCAACGAGATTGGTGGGATACTTCATGTTTGGTTGGTTCATACTGTCCATTATTTTGTCAATTACCTTCAATCGATAGGGAGTTGTTGTTGTGCTTTTATAAATTCGTTGTAGTTTGTTCATACTGCAAACAACAGAGAAGATGATCTGTTTATTATTATTAGGGACAGGTTAATTCTGGGCATAATCTTGTGCTGATAGATAGCCCATGTCGATTCAATCAATTTTAACAGTTCAACAAGTTGTCAAGCCTGTTTATTCTATCTTCATCTTCTGCCATTGGTGTGCGCATGATCTTCCAGCATAGGTACCTAGCAAAAGTTGCTAAATCAGTTTCAATGTAGTACAAGTACAGGCCCTGGTCAAATACATTATAGTGAAACTCGAGCACAAAGAGGCAAGATTTACAACCCTGCTGTTCATGGTTGTGTACACAACTCTCTCTCCCTCTCTCTCTCTCTTGCATACTTTTGGTAAATCTCTCCCAGTCTGAATGCTTGTTCTGAGTCCCTCAGACTAAATTCCCTTTTTTTTTTTTTTGGAATAAATGCAAAACCCTCCATTGCCCCCCCAATGAAAAGGTTAAACAGTGCAGTTACCAATACCAATGCTACTCTTCAAGGTGAACATGTACTTAGGTATGGGGTTGATCATCCCTAACCCTCGTCATGTTGAGACCACAAAGAGACCAGATCTTGGGTAATATAACTTCAACCTGACCACTTATTAAACGACATCCACTATGGAACCCTACCAAACCATTTTCCATCATGAATACCACAACAAAATCTCAAGGGAACCACTCTCAATGTCCTAGAACCAAGAAAAAGGTAAATAAGCATTTTCAATCGCTTATCATTTGAGGATCAACAAATTTGGTCCCTCCCTTTTTCCTTAAGAAATTTGACCAAAAAACAACTACCAAATTTGACATAGTTTACACAAGTTAATGGTCAAAATTGAAAAGGTTGATTCAGTTGAATTAGTAGTTAATTCCCAATAAAGAGAAGCCATGTGGTTTAATATACTCAACAGTGGCCATCTGACTTATTAACCACCTAGTATATACTCCTAAAAAAGCAACTTCAAAAGAAAAACACATGTGCCTAATTGTCCTCTCTCTATCTCTCTTTTTTCCTCCTCAATAGGAATAAATACAATGCAATAAGAAAAATGGCGACTTGATATGAACCAAAATTGACACCAAAAGCAATAAGAAACCTTCCTTCCAACCCCAACCCAAAAGAATTTATTTATTTTTTTTAAAAAAAAAGGGAAACCCAAGAGGGTAGCTTAGAATGACAGTGAAGAAAATTAGGAAAAAAAAAAGAAACCCAGAAATAAACAGTTCCACCCAGGAGAGCAACAGTTGACTGAATACTGAAAAATGTAATTTCATAATCATCGGGGAGTTTCCTCGGTTCGAATCTCAATTCTTTCCCACAGTACCCCAAACTTAAAAATAATTTCCAATGTCATTTAAATACTAAACTTTGAATAGATATTCACGCAAGGGGATCAAAAAGTTTCCCGTTCGAAAAAGATATCAGGGGTTAGGGAAAAAAAAATTCAAAATTGGCGGCGTAGAAAATGAGAAAGTGTCATGCAAGAATAGCTAAAAAATAAAGAGTAAATTATCCCCTTCAATTGCTTTGCATCTTACAAAAAGCTATATAATTGTAATAGGGTGGTGAAAAAAACTGTAATCTCCAATACTCATAAATTCTGTGGCAGCCTACTTGAAAAGAATGTTTTCCTGACGAAGCTTCCCTCACTTTAAGGGCCAAATAGTAGGCTGAACCAAACTAAGCAAGAGGATTTAAAAGATGCAACAGCCATGGAAGGGGTTAATTTTACCCTTACTTTGTATTGAACAGGGAAGAGAATGCAGTCTTATCTTATTGCACAAAAAAAAAAAAAAAACATACCTTCGCCAGCTTCATTACCTCTGTTGCAAAAGATGATGGACAGCAGCCAGCATACAAAAGGTCTGAACAATATTTTCAATAACCAGAAGTCCACTGGTTAACTTTTTGCTAACATTCAAACCCCACACTATAAAAGTGAAGAGGATCAATTAGCAAGAATAAACAAAGGTTAGTCAGGTTGTTACTGTCCAAAAGCTGACTCTTATGAATCTGTAATAACAAAGCCAACAGAGGTTGGAATTAGATCCTAAAATACATAATTGCATTAGGAAACTGCATGGATTTAGATTAATCCGTCACTTATGACTGTATAAAACCTCATCCTAATTTTTAATCATATGTTGTCTAGCTATATAAAACTTTTAGAACATCTAAAAGAAGTCGATACATATTAACTACTTAATGAAAGAGAATCAGATAAGTCACCTACGTCATGTGCAACTCCATTTACAAATTTACCTCAAGTCATGTCCATTACTTGTTTTAATGAACTTTTTCCCGTTTCCGGCGACGATAATCATCTCTACGGTCTTCATCTGAACCACTAACCATCTGCCACCTATCATCATATGGATGTTTGTTCTTGCGTTTAGAATTGTGCCTGGGATGTCTAAACTCCAAGTCCAAATCTCTATCTTTTTGTTGTCTTCTCTTATCACCAGGAGAACTTGGTTCCAGATGGGACTCTATGTATTGGCCATGTTTTTTATGAGAACCTCTATCATCTGAATCAACCCTCAATCTAATAACAGCTTCTTTGCTAGATTGATGATGATGACACCGACTAGAGTTGCTACGAGACTGCTCCCTTTTCTCACGGAGCCTTTTTGAGCTCCCATGGTGGTGATTAGACCTCTCCATACGTTCTAGATCTGGACCAGACCTTTCTGAGGGATAGGGCTTCTGATCTCTTCCAGAGACAGAGGAACGCGAATAAGTATCGGAATCACCATGTTGGCCAAGATGATTTTTCTTCCGTGATCTTCGTTCAAAGCTATCCTCAGAACGGCTCCCACTTGCTTCCCTCTCTTTATGAACTCTATATTCATGTGATCTTTCAGGTTCATAATATGGGTTGCGCTCATGAAAATCATCTTCAACATCACAATTTTGCCCTCTGGAAATTTGAGCCATCATCAGAAGAAGGTAGAAACATAAAAATAAAAGAAATGTCAAACCAACAAAAACAATCTACGAATACTAGTGCACAAGATACAAGTTTAAAGAGCTCCTTAACCCTAGGATGCCACGAAAAAGCTATTCGTCTGTATATTTACTGTAGATTAATCTTCCTATTCGCAGTTGTTCACCAACTAAAAAGAACTGAATGGTATAATTCTTCCAATTAGACAATTTGTAAACCAGACACTATACCAAAGAGTCAAAGAGGATATCCACTGTCGGGAAGCTTTCAGATGATACAGCACAGAGTAAGAACAAAATATAAAAACAGATCCTATATTTCTCTCTAAAGAAAATGACAGAAATTCTTCACATGTAGTGTAAAGAAGAAAAATAAACATTACATAATCCACAAACATCATGTTCTCAATTGTTAACCTGTATCCCATGAGGAGAGATGGAAGTTGAGGGAATCCCCCAACCATTATGCATGAATTAAATTACCTGCCCAGGTATTCGCTAGAAAGCTTCCTTTTCTTTTCAGCATACTGAAGTTCAACATCCAAACGGGCCGGATGTTGTTCAGCTCTGTTTCCTAGTGGGGGTACCAAAACTCCTGTTCTCATGATTCCTCTGAAAGAAGTTTCTCAAGAGTCAAAAAAGTTTTAAACATGCAAATACCTTTAAATCCTAATAAAGATGAACATGATTTGAGAACAATAAATAGCCAAACAATTATGATGAGAACTAGCGATCCTAAATATATCATCAGTCAAACTCACCCAGTAGGTAAGCCACCATACATATTAGGAGCATAAGGAGGTACTCCATAGGTTGTTATTGGGACAACGGGGGCATTGAAGGACATCATTGCAGGGTTGCTATACATGTTTGGAAAGGGCCTGAGGGGGGGATATGCAGAACTATTCCAGTATGAGGAAGCATAACCTGCAATCCCACCTCGAAATATACCAGGTCCTGTTCCAAGAAGTCATGGAGTTACAATCAACTCTATTTCATATGAGTTGATACAGGAAAAGTGAAATTAGTACCTGTCTGAAACATTGGATGCGGGCCAGAAGAAACAGGGCAGTCTCGAATGAGATGGTCGGGAGAACCACACATGTAGCAAGTCCGATTTCCCTGATTCCCAACAATACACAATCAAATTAACAACAGAAAAAACATGCTCCTTGACTCCTTGTAGTATACACTGAACAACTATTGCACTTCTACCAGATTATTAAATGCAAGAAATCATGTGAAATCAAATCTTTCCATTTCAAATACATACTATCAAATCTGAGACTTGTGAAAAATTCAATAATTACTATCAGAACCACTAAAGAGTGATTTCAAAGATTTCTCCATCAGTCTAGCCTTCACTTTTAGAATCATCAACACTAATGTTTAAGATAAGACAGAAAAAGCTAGAGGACTCATTGTAAAATTTTTATTCAAACAAAATTCAAACCATTATCTGACACAAGTTTCAAATTCAAATACAGTCTTAAGAGCTTCAGTGGACATATATCTGACACGAGATAAATTATCTGATACCAGATTGTGCAGTTGAGAGAGTAAGAGGTTTGTGTTATTTCTATAACATGACCACATTCAAAATAAAAAACGCTGGCCTAGGGCCAGTCAAGACACCTCACATGCTTTTCCCAAGTTTAGCATACACTTTGTTCTCTTCAATAAATATTTTGATTCCTACATAATAATCTGAACTACAATGAAACAAGTACAAGAGCTATCAATGGGAAGCGGAATGGACAGAAGAAGACATCATCAGGAACATTAGACAACCAAATTACATTAGTTGATGAAGAATAAAGAGCAACCAAAGTTCCAAAAAAACCAATGCTGTAGACATGTACATGAAAAGTCTTCACACTGAAAATAGAGAAAAAATTTAACCTCACTATAAATAAGAACAAATGAAACAAAAGCTGAAGGAAACATAACCAGCTGGAGAGTATGGAAATCTACAAATGATAAACTAGATTAGGCTTTACTAAAGCTCCATGTATACAATCTATGGCCAATATTTCATCATTATTATTTTATTTTTTATTTTATTTTATTTTATTTTGAAAAAAAAAAGACCAAATCAAATGTGGAGACATTGTCCCATCAGGATATGCAAAAATCCTGTCAGCATTTGATAAACAGGGATATAGTGCGCAACCAATTCAATGTCAAGTAGCAGGCAGATCTCCAACCGTTGAACATTTCAAAACATACTAAATGAAACAAGTATATTTGGTAGTGGGTTGAAAGAAATCTTTAGTTCAATAAATTACCTTGATTTGTCTACCAGTGGCTAGAAAACTTCTATCTCTACCTGAAAAGTGAAACTGAAATTAGATATAGCTTCAACATAAATCTTTATGGCACATCAAGCCATTAAAAGGAATTGATTTTACCTCCAGTATCAACCCACAATCCTCTCTTTCTGTTATGGGTAGAGTCAGCTGCATTCAAATGACAAATAAACAAGAGATTCCAGGTCAAAAGTGATAGTAAGCTAATAAAGAAGTCTTTTAAGATCACACCGGTAATATTATGTCATAATTTACTACAGAATGAGAGAGCTTCTTGAACTAGTAAATGGGGTATTGAACGAGGACAATAGGAAATAATAAACCGCATAAAGCTTTTTGTTACAGTTTATATGTTGGTTTGCCTGATTCAGGCATTGGTGCCGCCAAAATCCAAAATCACAGAAACCCAATGGTCTTTAGGTCTATATGAGCAATATTTAACAACCATTGCCGCTGAGTAATCATTAAAAAGATAGTATGACTTTAGAATCTTTAGTCCCACTAAGAGCGAAAATGTTAATAACTAACATACTTCAATCATATGCATAACAGAAACTTTTTCCCCATCATATGCATAACAGAAATGTTTATTTCACTTTAATAACCATCTATCTTCCTAATCTTTATTCATTATTGGCAAAATGATGATGACATGTGAAGAGTTGGTCATTTTAATTCTGATTCAAGAACCTCAACAAGTAAAGCTAGCTGGACAGCATATGATTTAAACTATTCCAAGTATTATTGAATCTTTTGAACAGCTGTCAACTGCTGGTCATAATATCATAGTTGAGATAAATAACTGAGTTCATGAGTCAATACCTTCATCACGAACATTATTTTGAGGCAGATTAAACAGCAAATTTTCGTCCTGAAAATCGGTAGCAGGATCCACGTATTTAGGTTCAATTTAAGCACTCGCATTAGGAGCATCTATACCACTTTTCCCATGAACAGACTTACCTTCTGCATTTTAGGGGCCGGTGATTCTCTTCCTGCAGCTAAATGATTGACATTATAGTCAGAGGGGCCACAGGCTGCATTTCTCCTCATTCTTGAATCATAAAATGACTCGGGCATAATTATGTTAGATCCTTTTCCTGTTGCTGAAGGAGAATGAGGCAGTTCGGGCTCTCTCTGAATGACAGTTACAGCACAAGAAACATCCTTATCTTGAATTCCAGATTCTCCATCTGCACCAAAATGGAGGGGTAATCCACACCCGTCAAAGAATAGCCTTTTTCACCATGCAAATTTGTTTTACATGGATTGCAATTAAGTAAATTATTACCGGGGGCATATTTGTTGAAAGCATTTTCTGAAGCAGCCATGAGGAGTTGAGATTCAAGAAAATGATCTATTGCTTGCCTAAGAGATAAGTTAGGCAGCAAATCTTTCTCATTGCATCTGTCAGAGAAACATTTAGGGCACCTAGCTTTCTCAACCAGCACCTGGCGTATGCCTATACCCACATTGAGAAATTGGTTTCTTCAGAATTCAATCAACTACTTTCTACCTTACCATTTTGTTAACTTTCCATAGTATATCATATTTATACTACTGAATCCAAGTAAGTTTAAAACAACACAAAATTTCCGAGAGTAACAAAGCAATCATAAACATTATTTAACTAGGCATGAGGACAGGCCCCTGTGCCAAAAACCAACTCACATTTGTCACAAAAGCTGTGCTGGCAGCAAGGTATCATCACAGCCTCCTTGAAATATGCATTGCAGAGAAAACATTTCAGTTCAGATGGCAAACCCACATTCTGCATAGCTGCAGGATTGGCATTGAGTAACCTTGATTTTCACAAAAGAATGAAAGATCAGTAAAAAGAAAAATAACCAAAAGTCATACAAGATCCTCACAAGTGGTGTAGGCAAGAGGAAATTAAACTGTACTTTTCCAATTTCATCTGCCCTTCAGCTCGTTGGTCGTCTGCAACATTCCCTTTATTCCTACCACCAGACAAAATCAGTTGAAATCAGGCTTATGCATAGGAATGAAATATAGTCCTATGAAACATCAATAGAACACTTGTAAAATCAAAGAGCTATGGTGTCTGGAATGACCAGAAATTGTAATACCTCAAGCCTGTAACATTTGACTTTTTGGCACTCCCATGTATATTCTTGTCAAATTCTAGATCAGAGAAAGGTATTGCCACAGGAACAGGATATAAATCGGTACCAAAATCATCAAACTTGTCCATTTGATCACCCTACAAAAACAAGAATCAGCGTGATTATTTACATGATACCTGCAGACAGTAATCAAGTACACCACCTTAACCTGGGTAATTATAGTCTGCTAAAAGGATTTGCCAATTCAAAGGACAAACAGGAATCATAAAGATTTCCAGATAAATGGCACCATAACAGTCAGTAAAGGGGGCAGTTATTCCAAACCTTGAATTACATATCCTACAGTGTCAAGTGTGTAATTAAAACTATTTTAGGGATTTCAGATAATTCTTCTTCTTTAAGAACAAAAAGAGGAAGGGGAAGACGTAAGAATTTCAAACTGGATCCAACATAGAAAAAAAATCAAGTTTAAAGAGCCAGTCTGATGCTTCATCATCAATTTACTAGCAACATATGGTCGATAGACGAAGAAGAAACAGATAATTAAGAGGTAAAGATACAAACTTACAGCCGGATTTATTGGATCAAAACCTTCCACACCAAAACTCCCAGCAGCATCAATGGGTACCCTGAAACACGCAAAATTACATGAGAAAAACTGCAAAACAATGACAAAATAAAGAAGTAACTTTATAATTAACAGCATCATCCATGTCCTTAAAGTGGCAGATGTGTCAATCATATCATCAGACCATGACTGATCAGGCAACTAATCAAAATACTCTGATCCTACGGACAGAGTTGTGCAAGATATGAATCACAAGTTTAGCCCTAAAAGAAAAAGGAGAGAAATGAATGAACAAACTAAGTCACAGTTGAATAAATTATATAAACCATGAGAACAAATTGGATAAAATGACCTTGGAAGAGACTTAAGGCATACTTGCATTTCCTGGGGAAAAAGAGAGAGATTACAAGAAGGGGTAGGGAAAATGGAGAAATAGAAAGCAAAGGCATCCACATGAGACCAAGGAAAGAAATGGGAAAATGGACAAAAAAAGATTTCGAATCAAAGCAGCCAAAGAAGTGCATCAAAAAGTTCAGGAAAAGGAAAGAACATGGATTCTTGACAGCCAGTCTCTGATTTGTGCTCATCTACTTATCTTTCAATGTAGAGGCAGAGCCCCTTTTAAATCGTCTGGTTTTCTTCATGTGTACAGAAGAATAATGCTTATTTTTGTTATGTACCAACCAAAATCTAATAACAATTTTTCTAGAGAACAGCTAGTAATGAGACCTAGAGAACATAATAACTCCAAGAGTTTGTTAATTAGCACAGATAGAAAGTATCATAAATACCATTTACGGTCTGAATTTTGCACTTGTAAGTGCATATGACAAAAATCTAATTGAAATCCATTCCTAGCTATACGATCATGTGATTCATTTATTAGCACACGTGCACGACAATTCAGTGTATTTTCTTTTTGTTACTTCAACTGCTCATGTGTGGACCAAAAAAAGACTCCGTGGGACCTAATCTCCCAAACTCTAAAATCAGAGAACATGCTTTATAGAATGTCACAATACATCTCAGATTTCCATTTTCCTACACATAAATGTAATTGTATCAGTAATTATTCACTGCAATAACTTTCATTACTTGCACGATCACTTGAAGTATAAATGCCTGCAAATGTCAATTGTTGTCTGTGCATTTTAGAAGCACATGTTTATTTAAATCCTCATTGGCAATATCCCCTACTTCGGATGCTCGTAAATGTGCCGAGCAACATAGTCTAACTACAGTTACTTGACTAATTGCATCACGTTTCCAGGAGGTTCAAGTTCTGCTCCTCCCGTACTATATGAATCATCTTGGACCCTTAAAATATATCCCACTTGCAGAAACAAAATTCATTGCCACTACCTCCATAATGATGCAGGAGCAGTTGAGTTAATACCACGTAAATACGAAGACAATTGTTGGCAGCAATCATTTCTTGCTTCTTTTAGCTCCCAATTGTTTTCATTTCTATTAACAGAACATCAAAAGAAGCTGTAAGGTTTATTCAACTGCATTTCGATTTCTCAAAGTCATTGATGTGTAGTTCTTTGTCGTATATTAGCTCGGTAGAGCAAAGTCAATGTTGATTACTAGCAAAAACTGTATGGCCAAAGAATATAAACCTACGTCACCAATCTTTCCTTGTTTCATACGGTTTCTTGATGCTCTATTAATACAACAACAAAACAAATGGTGGGTTGCATTCGAGAGTCACGTGGCATACCAATATTTACTGGTTATCCACTGTTTCTTGATGCTCTATTAGTAAAACAACAAAACAAATGGTGGGGATTGATTCGAGAGTTATGTAACATGAAGTAGAGCAATTAATTCGAGAGTCATATGCGCAAGTCTTCTATTTGCATATTAGGGCAAGTGTGTGAATATTAGTTAATCATAAAGAAGTCATACATGGGTGACTGAGAAATCTTTTCTTGCATGCAGGCAGGGAATTTCATACTACATGAACTTTAGAATCGATCTCTAACCTTCTCTTCTCCCCCACTTTCATCAGTTTTCACATTGGCATCCAATACAGTACCTAATTAACTACTGATCCTCATTCCAGCTCGTGAATTTACAACTATACACACATTTCTACAATGAAAAAAAAAAAAAAAACAAGAAGCCAATGCAAATAAATATTCACCAAGCAACCTCCTAAGGAAAAAAAAAATCTGATTCGCAAATAGGATCAAGCTTCCTTCAATTCATAAAAAAAAAAAAAAAAAGTAATTTACACATAAAAAAGGATAACTTACACAGGCGAAGCTGTTCTGGCCGGGACCCTTTTAATTATCACACTAGAACCGCTTGGAATTTGAAAGTTTTCGTCAATATATTCTACAGAGAAACAAATTACATTAAATTTAATGTCGTAAAAACATTAAGAAACACCAAGAAATTAAACAATTGACAATAACGATTAAGACCTTGACCAGAATCGGCATCCGAAAAGACGAGATCAAAATCTTGGCAGATGTTGAGATTTTTATGGCGAATTATCTTCAACCTCAACTCCCGGACCATGATAGACGACCGCCCATCGATATCCACCGTATCGTAATTAACGGAGCTCCTGAACTTAAACCGAATTGACATAATTTCTTTAACGGGAGTCGATTCAGCTCATATATACATATGAATCAAAACAAAAACAAAAACAAAAAAATGAACAAAGGAACAAACTCTTGAATTATTAGTTATACAAAGATTGCAACTTGCGAAAAAGGGTTTCGGGTTTTACGGAAATGTTTAAGAAATTGAGACGGAAGAGAGATTTATGTATGTTTTTCAGTTTCTTGTGCTCAATGGTATTGCCTTGCCCCCTCAGATTCTTACATAAGACAAAACGAAAGGAAATGCAGGGTCACGTGCATTAGGCGTGATGTCTCCATGAGATGATAGTAACTAAAACTAATTTTTTTTCTTTTTGTTTTTTATTTTATTTTATTTTGTATATATAGTGAATATTATTCTTTTTTCTTGTTTCAATTTAAGTCAAAATTATATAATTTTGAAATGTTCTATGGTGAATTTCATCAAATCATCTGCTAATTTGAAACTAAAGTGACAATTAATTGTAAGTTGATATTATTATTATCATAAAAAATTTCTCAAGCATTGTTGATTAAGATTAATAGATAGATTAAGGCCAAAATCTAGCTAAGAATTGGCCAAAATCAGTAATGGTTAGATTATGGCTTGATATTGAACCCAAATTTTGTTATCAATGGTGCAATAGTACATGTCTAATTAGTATGATCCCTATCATTAGTGTGGCACAACATTTTTTTTTTGTTTTCAAAGCTATTTCCTTTTTTAGCTTGTGAAAATCGGCTACTTATATTTTTTTTCCGTTTGAAATTACTTCCTTTTCCCGCATTTGGGAATCGGCTAATTATATTTTGCTGGAAACTACTTATATTTTGTTTGGAATCGGATTTCTTTTTCCGCGTTTGGAAATCGGTTACTTATATCAGTTACTTATATTTTTTTTCCCATTTGGAATTAGTTCCATTTTCCACTATTGGGAATCGGCTAGTTCCAAATTCCACGTTTGAGAATCGACTACTTATATATTTTAAATTCCACGTTTGAGAATCGACTACTTATATATTTTAAATTCCACGTTTGGGAATCGGCTACTTTTTTTTTCGTTTGGAACCGACTTCCCTTTTTAGCATTTAAAACTGGTTACTAATAGTAAGACACTTTTTTTCCGTTTAAAATCTACTTTTTTTTTAGCGTTTGAAACCGGTTACTTACAGTAAGACACCTTTTGGAACCGGCTTTCTTTTCAAGCGTTTGAGACCTCAAACAGTTTGCTTATATCAAGCTACATTTTCTGCATTTTCTTTTCAAGCGTTTGAGACCTCAAACAGTTTGCTCATAACAAGCTACACTTTCTGCATTTGGGGCGACTACTTGTAGTCCAACATGATGATTATGCTGTACATGTTAAACTAGATAGCATAAATCAAGAACCCAAGCTGAAATTTGGGCTTCAAATTTCATATGTCATTAAATGCATTCTTATCAAATTTAACTTAGTGCTGCAAATAAGGCCTGGAAACACAAACAAGGTACAATCTTGTGTCACCATCAACCAACAAGCATAAAGAGCAAAATATTGAACAAAATTATTTCTTCTACTGATAGGAAAAGTAGAGGGAAACATGAAAGGAAAAAAAAGGGGAAAAGCTAGCTACTTAATTTGTCAAATGGAAATTTTGTCTTAGTTCTCAAAATTCTCAATCTCCCTCATCAGCATATTCAACATTATCATCCCCATCCTCTTCTTCTCCCTCTTTCATATCCTCTACATGATCTATATGATGCTCATCAATTCTCTTAATGTGGCTTCCTTGCTTAAGTTCTTCCAACTTTCCATTAATAGAGCCATTGAAATCCATTGTAGGATCCCTGAATCCAGCTTCTCTCAAGTTTCCTGCTGGAACACAACCTTCCATTTGATTGGAGAGCCCATTTCCATTGTTGGGATTTTCATGATGCTCTGATGACGAACTACAAGAGTTAGAACCATTATTGACTAGAACAGACTTATAATACAGCTGATTCAGTTGATCAAAGTACTGACAAGTTTTAAGTTTCTTGAGACATTTCTTTGAGTTCGAATTTTCCCTGGATTTCTTGAAATACTTGTTGATGTTTTCCCACTTCTCTTTGCATCTCTTGGCAGTCCTTTGATAGCCCCTTGAGGCCATTGAACTACTTATCTCTTCCCAAAGAGGCCCTTTGTAACCTGGCCCTTGAAACTTTTTCTCTAAGCCGCTTCTAATTTGAATCAATGCCTCCACTTCAACTTTTGGCCATCTCTTGTTCATCAACCTCAAACTCAAATCATCTCTGCCTTTATTACTTGAGCTGACTTCATTTATCGGCCCCGAAGAAATTCCGAGCTCTAAATGGGGACTTCTAGGAGGAAGTTTTATACTTTGGCCAGTGATTTTCTCCAAATATGAAACAAAAGAGGCCTCCCTTTCTAAAGCTAAGGCCCTTTCATTAGCCCTCAAAGCCGCATCTTGCTGAACCCTTTCCAATTCTTTTTGCCTCCAAACCTCCTCTCTCGCTTTCCTTTCTTCATCTAGTGTTTCAATGGCTTCCATGAATTTTCTGTGAAGAATTTCCTGGTGCTCCATTAGTTCATGAACTAAGCCCTCAAAAAAGAGAGCCATTGAACTCAGTTGATGTTTCATCTTTTTCCTTTCTTTGATCTTCTCAACCATCCTTGAAGGTGTTTCATCATGATCACTAGTACTCGAAGTCTCAGCTGCAGTAAACTTGGCATTATCGGGAGCAGGCAAAGAGGCAGCACTTCTTTTAGCTGTAGCAAAGTTTTCAATACAAGCCTTAGCATTATTAATAGAGCCATTTCTACATATTTCTTCAAGCTCACCAAAGAGTCTAGCTTTTTCTACTCTGAAGAGAGTTGATTTGCTCAGTTTCTTCAGAACCCCTATAGTTATTGGTTTGATTCATCTCTGGCCGCACTTCTTTGTCCTTTGTTCCATCTCCCACTTTATTACTCCCATCTGAGAGTTCAGTGCAAAGGGGCTTCCTACAATATAAGTTAAACACAATCCTTGAAAAGCTCAAAATATGAAAAGGGAAAAAAAATTTAAAATCCATTTAAGCCAAGAAATATTTGTTTTATAGTAGTCCTCCTAGTAGGCAATTGGGGATCATTAATGGCAAACAGTAAGGCAATTATAAACAAGTTATAATTTACATGAGTTTGTGTGCACATAAACATAAAATGCAACAACCAATAACATTTGATTTTGTGCATTTAAATTACCAAAAAGGTTGTCTAATAGCAGAATCTTCTTGGTTTTGCCAACAATAATGTGGCGAAGCCAGTGTAGCCCGTCGAATATCGGGAACATAGTGCTCACTTCCACGAAGCAAAGCAACTTCTCCTCCGCTCAGCCCTCGATTTTTTCCCAGATTTTCATTGAGATCCGGCTTGAAAGTCAGTGAAAAGCATGGAACTGAAGACGTCGTGATATTATTATTATCATTGCCGGTAGCAAAACTGACGTTTTCTTGACTTAAAACATACGGCTGCTGCTGGTCTTGTAGCCTCCTTTGGGGCTGCAAAAGTGCAGGAAAATGATGCTGATATTGGAAAAATTCTTGCGTTGGTAAACATTGAAGTTGTTGAAAGATATAGGGTGGTTGTTGGTGGTTGTATTGGTGAGTACTAGTTGGGTTCATAGAGAAAACTGTAGTGGGATTATCTTCAACATTATTAAACTTGTGCTGCTGCTGCTGTTGTGGATGGCTCTCTTCCATCTCAAGAATAAGCGTCTGTAGTCAAAATCCTTAGAAAACGAAAAAGAGAGAGAGATGGGACCGTTGAAGTTAGCTTAAACATGGAGAAAAAAAAGCATCAAGAATGGAGATGTTAACAAAAAAACCCTAAAATATTTGAGAGAGTTTTAAGGGAAGAAGTTAAGAGTGCGGGAAACACTTGTGAGTCGTCTGAGAGAGTTGTTAGAGAGAAAAGAGGAATAGATCTTTTTGTTTATCACAAATTTCTTGATTTTATCCCAACTTTTTGTATGTATTTACATTTATATATATATGTATATATATATATATATATATATATATTTCGTTACCACAAAATAAATAAATAAAGGAGTAAATTACAAAATACCATCTTGAATTATAGTTAGGTTATAATGTCCCCTATAAACTTTCATTTTCAACACTTTAGCTCTTTAAACTTTTTTTTTCTTTTTGCAAAGTACAATAATTTCGTGAAAAATATATATTTTAAACTAATATATCTTTATTATTCATTTTTGTATTTTCTAAATTACTCTACAAGAGTTTAAATATAAGTCCTTATCATCCACTTTCTTTTTACTACTATATTATTTAAACACCAAATCAATCAAAAAAATTAGAAAATATTTTATTTATATAGAGATTTAGTAAAATTAAAGTGAAACAAATCTCATGGAAAACTACTAAATATTTTTAAAAGAGTTGTTAGTGATCATAAAATTTAGAAATACAGTAGGTATTTGTTTTTTAATTTTAATTTTCACTTGAAGATATTAAGTTGAGTTAACATGCAAAAATATAACTGTTTAATAAGACAAAGTGTAAAAATTAAAAATTTAAAGGGAATATTACAATATAACTATAATTTAGTGTAGTATTTTATAAGTTATCAAAAATACAAAAATAAATAAATAAATAAAAACATATGTAGGCTGCTGAAAATTTGATGTGCATTACATTCTATGGTCCGTTTCATGATTGTATATATTATAAGAGGCGTATTAATTTGGAAAACTTTAAGATGGTCTAGATTGATTTTATACCCCTAATGTTTTGTCAATTCTCAACTTATACCCAAATTTTTAGGAATTGGGATTTCTGTCCAAGATTTTTCCTCTTATCCTGTTTTAGATTAAAACTACGTCGTAGAGTAGATTAAAATACGTTGTAGAGTTCACTAATCTCTTGGTTAGAATCTAGTAATTGTAAAATTATTTTAGTGATATATATATATTTATGCTTTTAGTCTCTAATTTTAGAAAAATTACGTCGTTTTGAATATTAGACACAATAAGACAGGATAATATTAGACAGAGGATTTGCTCTCAACTTTTAGTCACTTGGAAAGTTAATGTAAAGGTAGAGTCTCAAATAGTATATTATTAGGTGGGACGTAACTTTAGAATAATTATTATTTAAGAACATAAATAATAAATTAATTGTTAAATGTATTTATATAGCAAAATACTTTTATATACACCTTGAGCAACTTCATTGTTCATTGGTATCTATCTCCAATCCCATAAAATATATAACTGGAATTGCACTAAAAAAAACATTATTTTGGAGGAAGTATTATATATAAGATAATAGTAGTAGAGAATTCATGCATGAGTGATAAATCTCCACCTCTTTGTGTTTTCTTTCCCTATATGTATGTGTGTATTTTAGCTAGGCTTTGTAAGTTCAACAAGAAGTAATTATGCATCAATTAATAATTAATCATGAAACATACCGATCTATCAAGAAAAGAGAAAAAGATAAACAACAATGCCTAATTGAGAAATGCAACCATAACTTTGTTGTACGTGTTGTTAATTTGCATAACCTTTTTTTCGTTCCGTTTCAAATATCTGTTTTGAATCACATTTCAATAGACGAATTGATTCATCCCTAACAATGTTAGAAATAGAATAATCTGCAACTAAATAACTATAAAATTTTGTTGTAAAAAAACTCACTAAGAAAAGCATTCTCTTGAAATTTCTACGATATTATGTATGGTCATATTGCACCTAATACTAAGTACATTTTAGCACCTTGGAGAAAATGAAGATTCTCTCATGAATTGACAACAACTCAACAAGGGCAAGATGTGCAGGGTAAGTTGAGAAATTTCGAAATAAAAAGTGAGAAATTGAAAACTTGTAACTCTTGAAGAGCAAGGTTGTATATGTGAGACTAGATCATCTGTCCAATATTTATCATGTTTTATTATATCTAACGTTTAAAACGACGTAGTTTCATTGAAATTAAGGACTAAATGTATAAATATCACTAAAATTACTTTACAATTATTAGACCTTAACCAATAAATTAGTAAACCCTACGACGTAGTTTTAATTAAGACAAAATAAGACGGACAAAATATTGAATTGAAAATCACGTGTTTGTATATGTATAGTCTAAAGGGCCATATTGAAATTAACACTGATTAAAGGTTTGAGTTAATAAAAAGTTGATACCTTAGCCTAGACCCAAAAAAAAAAAAAAAACAAAAGAACCAAACAAAGCGCTCTGCAGGTACAAACCATAAATGGACAAGCCAATTAAATCATTGTGCTCCTATTCCAAAACGGTCAAAAAAATGACGCAGTGGATATTAAGAAGAAAAAAAAAACAGGAAGAAAGAAAAATGATGAAGTTGAATCAAAGCTTGGAAACAAATAAACATGGCAGTAGTAGTACAGCAGTATTAATTAATAAAGAGAAGAAGAAGAGTGTGTGAATGAATGAGTGAATGTATCTCAACGGTGCAGGAAACGCACTAGAGTGATGAATATTGAAGAAGAGCAGAAGACTACAAAGAAACAGCACGTGTGGAAAGACTGAGTGAGAGAGGAAGAAGAAAGGGAAGAGAAAAGATTGGCAGATTAGCAGAGACAGTGGCATAGACATTCTGATATGGAAAGGCACAGAATTGATGTGCACGTGAATATGTTACTATGCTATTGTCCTGAGGTGTCTGCTTGCATTAATTTCTGTGTCTGCTGCAGAAGCAGAAGTGCAGGAGGAGAGAGTCTCTCTACTTCTCTACTGTGGTTTGCACAGCTCCCAGGAAGGATGGTCCATCCATTCATCCATCATTCATCTCTCCCTCTTTCTCTGTATCTTAACGTCTTTCGTTTCATTCAACCAAGTTAATAAATAATTCGGTTCTGCTTCGATGTATCTGCCCAGATTTGTTCGTTTGCAAAAAGATTAATTGTTTTATAGTGGGATTATGATGAGATTTAAAATTGATGATCAAATTAATCAAGTTTGAAAGAATAATAGAAAACCATGCATTTTTGACTTATTATATATATATATATATATAAATATATCCACGTAAAAATTAAAAAACAGCATTCAGGGTTCCTCCTCAATCCTCATTCTTAGTGTCTTTGTTATCCAATGGATATTCTCTTTCATTATACGTTTCATTCAAGGCAAGACCGTATGATGAGGTAAAATTGAGAAAATATTAGTAGTAGTAGGAATGGTCAATTTGGATGATCAGCCACACTTGGACGGAAACACGGCCGGACTCCCATCCAATTTATTGTGGGGTTGCCTCCGCAACTTAACTTAGGTGTGTACGAAAGCAAAAGGTAGACTGAATAGGACACTAGATCTTCGGTTCAACATTTTGTCTGTCTTAATTAAAACTAGGGTTCACTAATCTTAGGGTTTGTAAAATAATTTTAATGATATTTATGCATTTCATCCATACTTTTAATAAAACTACGTAGTTTTGAACAAATCGAATAAAACACGATAAATATTGGACAGAGGATCTGATCTCGACTGAAGACCAACCCAATCTCAAAAAAGCAGGTCGCAATAAATGGTCAGTCGACGGTTTAGACCAATCTCAGAAGGAAAAGACTCACTCATTTGGTAACTTTCGGGGTGTTTTATTCCATAGATATTGTCTTTAACACTTACTTGTTAAAAAAAGTTAAGAAATCTTAACTTTTAAGGCGGACCAATTAAATTAAAAAAAAATTAACATAGGTTAGTTTCTGTCCCTTAATTGTTAGTAGCTGCCGAGCAGGAAAATCCAGGAAATTAGTGAAATCTAGTGGTGAAAAAGAAAAGTAGGGGGATAAACTCTTTCGCACAAACAACCAATTTGGTTTGTTTAAGTCTAAAAAATAAAATTCACCAAGTTTTATGCCTTAAATGTTTGTTCATCATGAGCCTTGTAAAATAAATAAATACTGCTGTTATTTTATATGCATGCATCGATCACTGCATGGGCCGGCCTGACAAGAATCTCTTGAAGTTGTTGAGTACCACAAATCTCTATACTCAACAAAGAAAATTTTGCCAAATTAATTCATTCGTTGGTTTTGGTTTGTTCCTCTTCTTTCAACAATCTTGACAAATGGATCTTCATTCCCACGGAAAATAAAATTCTTTCTAGCTCCATTATTGTCTTGTACTTTGAAATCTTGAAATCTTGAAATCGATCGGTCGCATGTTGATTATTGGCAAACCGGACAAGACACTAAATTCTAATTAAATTTGCTATAAATATTCTCGTGATTCATGAATTAAGCGTACGTACACACAAGTTAATTATATAAGTTTTTGTGTATTCGGAAGTTCAAAGCTTGAGCACTAATGGCGGCCAAGACGTTTCCATTAATTATTGTAGCAGTTTGCAGCCTTGTTTCTTGGGTGGTGGAGGCTGATGATCATCATCAGGGCGGCCACCACTACATGGTGATGGCTAAGAGCATGAATGACGATGATGATGCTGGCTTTAAGTTTAAGTTCCCCACGGCGATGGTCATGGACCATTATCATCATCATGACCAGCCTGAGGCTGAGAGGAGTACTAAAACTCGCTCGACTTTGGGACGCAAACTCCTACAGGACTGCAATTATTGTGAACAAGACGATGATTATTGTCTATGTGATTGTGAATGTCAAACTGACCTTGTATGCTATTACAAATGCACTGATGCTACGTTTGCAGCTTATAATTCGTTTGATGAACAGAAAACTATTGCGCCTGCTCCATCATCAAACAATTTACAAGTCTAGCAAACTGCAACCATGCATGCATGCATGCTCCTAATCATCATCAACTTTACTGTCACTTTTTAATTTCCTCATATATATATATATATATATATTTTCAAGCTATTTAAATAAATCCCAAGATATACATGCATGAGTGGTTTTTGAGTTTATCTACAGAATCATCGTCATGTTAATTAATGGAAGTTTTCATATGCAAGAAGAAATCCCAAAGAGTATCGACCAAGAGTTGTTTCTAGCTATAGTTGTAGTGCTTATCATCAATCACTCGAGGAGAGGCTCTGATCTACGAAAGATGTTATTTAATCAGTACTGAAGAAAATTAAACTTAATTATCTTGCATGTTTGTTTTCCAGGATCTTTACATTAATTGTCATCTATATATATACATAAATTGATGTTTGAGACATCATCAATCTCAGGTAATTTCGGGCTGATTTTCCTTTCACTTGCTATGTTTGATTAATTCATGTGCTCATGTCTTAACGTTTTCATTTTAAAACCATTGAATCTAATATTGATAATACAGTTCACTCTCTCCCCTGTCCCTTGAATTAGAAAGGGATCACTGAGGGGAAAAAAAAAATATTTTGAAGGTGCAGTTTCTAAACCAAATTAACTATATATGTAAACTTTTGTATTGGGATCTTCCGTAGCTAGGTTTCATGGATAAGCTGCTGATAACTATTAAATAAAATAGGCCACCCCAGATTATGCCCCTTGATATGAACATTTTGAATGATCCATGCATGCCAGAAAATGTTCCAAGTTTTGAATGATCCGTGAATGCCAGAAAATGTTCCAATTGAACTTGGAATCTTCCTCAGTCCAGGGACACATTTTACTTTATTTCAACCGAATTAAATCGGAGTTCTTGGACATCAAGTATTGATGACTTTTACAATGCTTGACTTTGACTCCACCTTCGATCTCCTCAACTTGTCCTAATAATAGCAACAACTCTGGAAAAAAACAAAACAAAACGCCAAAAATGGTTGGTCAAAACATGTGGATTCACAATTTAGAATGGTATATGATACAAAACAAAAATGTAACTATATATATATTCATTAAAAGAACGAAAGTTAGACAAAAGAAAATTCGAAATAATTCTTATAAACTCAGATCCAATTATTTCATTAGCTCTTTATAAGCAAGCTCTATCTACAACTGAATCTCAGCATCAAATCTTGTTGAGCCAGCCACAGGCAAGAAAATTAAGCACCATGAAAGAATCTATATGGATGGCTTTAGCTTTCTCTTGGCCGGTTATATTAGTTTGCTTTTGTATCACAAAACTTGTCTATTCTGTTTGTTGGAAGCCCAAAATCCTGGAGAAACAATTAAAACAACAGGGAATTAGAGGAACTTCTTACAAGCTTATCTATGGAGACAAGATTGTTATGATGAAGTTGGCGATGGAAGCATGGTCCAAACCCATGTCCTTAAACCACAACATTCTTCCACGGGTCAACCCCTTCCTTGACCACATGGTGAAAACATATGGTTAGTTCATCTTAATTCTTCCATTAATATAATTTCCCATCAAGATATTGATCAGTGTTCTACAACATTTCACCTTAATTTCATGCAAGTTCTTGATATTGTTTTTGATCAAATAAGTCTAAATTTACTCTGATGTACTTTAGTGGGACAAGTCAATCATGCATTTAAATGGATTAGCATTTAACTTTATGACTCTTAGAAATTAATAATTTAAAGTTTGAAGATGAGATTTGTGAGTTGTGAGTTCATAATATTGAGTGGAGAATGGCAAATTGGCAATACATGCTGATGGTGGCTTTGCTAAAAACAGGAAAAGTATGCATGACTTGGTTTGGGACAAGGCCAAGATTGATAATAGGGAAGGCAGAGATGATCAGGCTGATATTAAATGACAAGGATGGCAACTTCCAAAAGCCACCACAGAATCCTTTTGTAGATCTTCTGACTCTGGGAGTTTTAACCTTGGAAGGTGAGAAATGGGCCAAACGTCGAAGATTAATTACTCCTGCATTTCATCATGAGAAGCTACAGGTAATTTCTGCTTTCCTCTCTACTGTTTTTTGAGTTTTCATCTTTTCTTCAACACACCATTACTCATTTAGGCTGTTTCTGGAACATTTTTTGTTGGCCTCTTGTATACAACAATGTGTATAAACTCTAGCTAGATATATGTGATTGTTCACTTACTAATGACAAGAAGTAAAACAGGGAATGGTGCCACAATTTGTAGCAAGTTGTTGCGATCTGATCGACCGGTGGAAGAATTTGGTTGATTCAGATGGATGGAGTGAAATTGATGTCAATCCTGAACTGCAGACTCTTTCATCAGATGTGATTGCTAGAACAGCTTTTGGAAGTAGCTATAAAGAAGGAAAGAAAATCTTTAAACTTCAGCAAGAGCAAATTGTGTTGGTTCTTGAAGCATTTCGAACCTTATACTTCCCGGGGCTTAGGTAGAATTCCACATACAATTTTTGAATGTCAAGTCTAAAATTAGAATCCAGATTATTTTTAGCTTAAACAAAGTGTTGCTATTGATTAACTTGATCTTCTTTAATTTCTTGGCAAATTAATATTGAATGCTTCATTTTTGCCTGACAGATTTGTGCCAACTAAGAAGAATAGAAGGAGATACAAGATAGACGCGGAGATCAAAGGCATGTTAAGAGAGATGATTTGCAAGAAGCAAAAAGCAATGCAAAATGGAGAATCAGGTGATGAAGATCTACTAGGGCTGCTGTTGCAACGCGAAGAAAACAAGGTGAATGATATGACTATAGAAGATGTAATAGAAGAGTGTAAGTTGTTCTACTTTGCTGGCCAAGAGACCCTGCTACTTGGCTTACATGGACTCTTATCGTCTTGGCTATGCATCCAGAATGGCAAGAGAAGTCCAGACAAGAAGTTTTACGGATTTGTGGAAGTACAAAACCGGATGTTGAAATCTTAAACAGACTCAAAATTGTAAGTATTGCATTTGTTACTTAATCCCAATTCACTTCTCATCTTTGCAAGCTTGCTTGTTCCCAAATATTTGCACATTATTAGGATGTTTTGTTTCTTGATATATATCTACAAGTGAACAAATTCGGGGCAGCAACAAGAATCATTCCAAAGTAAGCATGAAAGTTTTCCCATCATCTAACTCTTAATCTTGAAATGTATGGTTGCAAAAGACTAGCATATCGCGCTTCCCATCGACGAATAATTACTTGGAAGTATCTATTTGACTAATGATGAGGATATTGTTGTTGTAGGTGACAATAGTGTTGTATGAAGTTCTGAGATTATACCCACCAGTGACTGACATATCTCGATACACTGTCCGAAGAACTACAGTAGGGGACATTTCCATTCCTGCAGGGACTGAAGTTTATCTACCAATTATGCTGTTGCATCATTCTTCTGAACATTGGGGAGATGATGCTCAAGAGTTTAAACCAGAAAGGTTTGCTGAAGGAGTTTCAAAGGCATCAAAGGATCAATTGGCGTTTTATACCTTTGGCTGGGGACCAAGGATCTGCTTAGGCCAAAGCTTTGCAATCATAGAAGCGAAGTTAGCTCTCGCTATGATTTTGCAACATTTTTCATTCAAGCTCTCACCTTCATATGCTCATGCTCCCTATACAGTTATAACTCTCCAGCCACAGCTTGGAGCTCCCATTATGTTACAACGAATTTAATTATTAACAGTATAATTGGCAAAAAAAAAAAAAAAAAACAGTTCAGGTTCCTCCTCAGTCCTCAGTCTCTTTGTTACCCACCAAGGGATTACAGAAGCTCCCGCCAACAATTAATGGAGAATGTCTAAACTCTGTAGTGATGGCTAATATAAAAGGGGTCAATTTACTTGGGCAGATATTCCAAATTTAAAGAAACGTAAGCATGCAGTAGTAAGTAAGGCTTTTCTTGCATATATATTTTTGGTTTTCTTGATGAAGAGTGTTCCAATTGTTGGATCTGTAGCATTATTGTCGACTCAAAGAAAGAGTTTTATTGCTTTAGGTTGTGGAACACAATAAGTTGCCTTGATCAGTGTTGAAATCGCGATTCTAACTTCTTATTGCTTTTATTCATGCATTGAAATGCGATTAACTAGCCGATATATTACAAGAGAACAACAATTGATGCATATATAAGTCAAGGACACTGATCTCTTTTCTCAAAAAAGTTGAACTGAAAGTAAAGAGCCAAATACGATGAAGGAGTGCTTTGATCTCCCCACCTGCACACTATAGAACAAACACCAAAACAACAAGAAAATGCAAAAATCATACGTCTCTCATCATCGTCAATTAAGGAGCACACCATCACCACTAATCCTAGGAAGGATTACCCTTAGAGGAAGCATGTGTTAAGCCTCCCAAGTTCCCGTCGGAAATGAAATACTTTCTACCATAAATGACTTAGTATTTGAAATGCTCTTTTAATTTGCATGCCGATTACTGCCGAAGCGAACAAATAAGACACTAATTTTTAATATATACACTTGCGTGGAGATTCTGTTATCGCCGTTCAGACTTGCTATAAATTTCCTCATGAATTAAGCGTACATAGGCAACCTTCACAAGTTCAAAGTTTCATCAGCAATGGCTAAGAAGTTTCCATTACTTGTTACAGGAATTGTAGCACTTTGCAGCCTTGTTTCTTGGGGTTGTAGAGGCTGATCAGGGCCACTACATGCTGCCTAAGACTACGAATGATGATGATGCAGGTGTTGCACCAACAGCTACAAGCTTTGAGTTTAAGTTCCCCATGGCCATGGCCATGGACCATCATCATCATGACCTGCCTGAGGCTGAGAGGAGTACTAAAACTCGCTCGACTTTGGGACGCAAACTCCTACAGCAGGACTGCAATTGTGAACCAGACGATGATTATTGTCTATGTGATTGTGAATGTCAAACCGACGCATGCTATTACAGTTGCGTTGATGCTACGTTTGCAGCTTATAATTCGTATGATAAAACAGAAACCCATTGCGCCTGCTCCATCATCAAACAATTTACAAGTCTAAGGCTAGCTGTCTAGCAAAGTGCATGTAACCTCCATGGTTCTCATGATCAAGTTCAATCTCATTTACTGTCTCTTTTTTCCTTTCCAAGCTTATTTACTTATATTTTCAAGCTATTTAAATAAATCCCAAGATATACAGGGGTTCTGAGTTTATCTACAGAATCATCATGCATGTTAATGGAAGTCTTTATATACAAGAAGAATGTCTGTTTTTCAGGATCTTTGTATTGTCATCTATGTGTTTGAGTCATCATCATCTCTTCTAATTCGGGCTCATCTTTGTATTTATTAACCACATTAGCTGCTTTGTTTTCTACTTCAGCAACTTATAAAAATATTAATAAATTTACCCTATGCATTAATTTTTGGTATGCATAATTGTCTACTCAAAATTCAACAATCATAATCTTAGCAAACTCACAAGAATTCGTGTGAAACTGATTCATATATAAGACGTTCCTCGAAACAGACAATTAATTCGTTGAAATTGTGTTTGGAAATTTCTACTGCTTTTATCGCACAGTTGCATATATGAATGCATAAAATGTCGTGGTTGTATATATGAATCATAGCATAATTTTTTATGAGATAAGAATATACCATTTATTATTATAAGAAAAGTCAACCATTGATGACAACAATTTGGATCTTCCTCTCAGACTCACAGATATTTCCAATTTCCACTCACACGCACACCCCAGCTGTTCGTATAGAGAAACTGTTTGGGATTTCTTGATTGGGATTTATGGTATTGATACCTCCATTATTTTCATTGACTGACCACTAGAGCTGTGAGCCAAGCTCAATAATCAAAGCACCATGGAAGCATCTGTGCTGAAGGCCTTACCTATCTCTACAGCTCTTTTGGTTTTTCTCTTAGTAATTATTAAGCTTTTTAATCATCTTTGGTGGAAACCCAAAATGCTAGAGAAACATTTAAGGCAGCAAGGGATTGGAGGAACTTCTTACAAGCTTCTATATGGAGATAAAACAGTCATGAAGAAGTTGACCATAGAAGCATGGTCCAATCCCATGTCCTTAAACCATTCTATTGTTCAACGACTGAACCCCTTCCTCTATCAAATGGTGCAAACTTATGGTTAGATCATTCATTCTTTTTCTAATCTTTCTTTTATTTGATCTTTTAGACCATAATGTTTTTGTCATCAAATATACGATTAAGTCTTCAGCCTCGTACAATTAATTAGTGGAAGCTGAAAAATCATGGCATCTGTGAGATGTAAATCATACTACTATAAGATGTACTGATTGTGGTTTTGCTAATTAAAATAGGAAAAGTATGTATGTGTTGGTTTGGAACAATGCCAAGATTGATCATAGGAAAGGCAGAACTAATCAGGCTGATACTAATGGACAAAGACGGCCACTTCCAAAAGCCACCACAGAACCCTCTTGTGGATCTTTTGACGATGGGAGTTTCAACTTTGGAAGGAGAGAAATGGGCTAAACGCAGAGGATTAATTACTCCAGCATTTCATCATGAGAAACTACAGGCAATTTCTGCTCTGAACTACATTTTTATATATGTTTCTCAGGTTATTTCTGGGATCTTGTGCTGTGATATTATGTGCTTGAACATGCAGTTTCAAGTTTTTATACATGCAGAAAAATAAATTATTGTGACTCGGGTACATTTTCAGCTTAATTTGCCTTGTCTTGGACACCAATGGTTGAAAAGAAACAAAACTGGCATCAATTTACTTGGGCCATACATTTTCTTTGTTACCTAAGACGGTGGATAAGTCCTTTTTAGGATAAAACAGGAAGTTTTAACACTCTTTGAAGAAAAAGTTCTGTACACTGCTAATTATCAGGAAGATTTCTGAATTGGAATCTATGTTGTGTTTTAATCAAAGACTAAGAAAGAGCACAACCTGCCTTGCTGCAAAAAATTAACTCACGGATTATGAAGTTGCATTTTCTAAACAGAAATCCAAGGCAATTTGTACTAATGACTTGTAAAATCAGAGAATGGTGCCAGAATTTCTACAGAGTTGTTGCAATCTCATCGACCGATGGGGGAAGTTGGTTGCCTCAGATGGATCGGTTGAAATAGATATCATGCCAGAAGTTCAAAGTCTTTCTGCAGATGTGATTGCCAGAACAGCCTTCGGAAGCAGCTATGAAGAAGGAAAGAAAATATTTGAACTTCAAAAAGAGCAAGCTGTGCTGGTCAATGAAGCATTTCAATCATTGTACCTCCCAGGACTCAGGTAGAGTTTGTAAAAAACTATTTATGATGCAATCAAAATATTTTGTTATATATTAAGTGCAAAAACGTAAAAGATTGAAACAAGACAGATGATGCAGAATTAGTACGAATTCATTACTCTTTGGTAGCAGATTAGGTTTGCATTATCTCCAAATTGGCTGAATGGATTCTTTATACAGATTTCTACCAACTAAGAAGAACAAAAGGAGATACGAGTTGGATGCAAAGATCGTAAGAATGTTACGCGATATAATTTGCAAGAAACAAAGGGCAATGCAAGAGGGACAATCATGTAATGGTGATCTATTGGGGTTGCTCTTGCAATGCAAAGAAGAAAAGGACAATGATATGACAATAGAAGATGTAATAGAGGAGTGTAAGTTGTTCTACTATGTTGGCCAAGAAACCACTGCTAACTGGCTCACATGGACCCTCATCCTTCTCGCTATGCACACAGACTGGCAAGAGAAGGCTAGACAAGAAGTTGTGCAGATTTGTGGAAAGGCAACACCTGATGTTGAATGTATAAACCGGCTTAAAATTGTGAGTATGAGTTTGTAAACTAGTTATATTATTTTTACATGCTTATCCTTTCATGAAAATTAACTCTGCCTAGTTATAAGATGCATGTATGTCTATAAGTAGGAGGAATGCCGACATAAAAATTTTGTCAAACCCCATGATATGAATCACATTAAGAATCGTATAAATATCGAACTCGGTGGCGAAGTGTGATCCGTATAGCGACCCCATTTAGTGTGATAAAGGCTTAATTGTTTGTTGTTGTGAACCTTTCATGAACATATTATATCTCATACTTGCAAGTTGCAATGCAATTGTAAGATAAATGAAGATAGTATAAATGAACTTGTGTATATGCTCAATAACTGATGATTAGGCAACAATTGCTTCTGCAGATCACAATGGTGTTGTATGAAGTTCTTAGATTATATCCTCCAGTGTCTCACTTGTTTCGATATACACTCCGAACAACTAAGATTGGAGAAATTTCCATCCCTGAAGGAGTTGAAGTTTTTCTGCCAATTACACTGTTGCATCATGCTTCTGAATACTGGGGAGATGATGCTGAAGAGTTCAGACCAGAGAGGTTTGGTGAAGGAGTTTCAAAGGCATCAAGGGATCATCAAGTGGGATTGGCATTTTATCCATTTGGCTGGGGACCAAGAATCTGCTTAGGTCAAAGCTTTGCAATCATTGAAGCCAAATTGGCTCTAGCCCTTATTTTGCAACATTATTCATTCAAACTCTCACCTTCATACACTCATGCTCCCCATACTATTATAACTCTCCAGCCACAACATGGAGCTCCCATTATATTGCAACAAATTTAACAACTTGTAATCTTAAAATTATTGATGATCATCCCATCTTTCCTTCCCAATTAACTAAATAAATCATCTAACGGCCCATTTCCATTTCTCGATTTGTACGTGTCATCCTTGTGCAGAGTCATGCTAATCTTCTCTGTATCGTTCCAACGGCAACATGGACTGGACATGATAACACTACTCATGATTAGATTAAGCTGTGAATGTCATTTTGGTTAATACGAGTGCAATTTGATCATTTCATCAAATATTACTCTAAGGCTACAAGTTTTTTTATTTGCAGTTTGAAAACAAACACTCATAGACTAGGACTTGAAGTGAAGAAGCATGAAGCGGGGGTCTTCTTCTTCTACAAGTAGAAGCAGCTAAAATATGAAGACGACTCAGAGCTCCACTGCTCCAGCAACAATAGCGCGGTCGATGCTAACACTAAAAATCCCACAGAATTGCTTCTGGCCTGCGCAATTCAAGAATAGTAATACGTACGTACACTTTGAAGTGTACAGTTTATAATTAATGGATCAATTCTTGTATATTGCATGATTGCTTGTTATGAATAATCTGCTTAAATGATTTCAAATGTGTATCATGTGCAAAAAGTTTATTAATTCTTATTAATTCACATTTCCTATTAATTCCATTTTTGGGCTAACCAAATCCTGCCTAATCCTAATCGGTTATTAGATTATTTGACTAATTCAATTTGATTATTTCGCCTTTTCTTTTCTTACAAATTCATTTAGAGAAATGAGAAGTCGTAACAAGGTTTCCGTAGGTGAACCTGCGGAAGGATCATTGTTGAAGCAAAGTAGATGACCGCGAACTTGTACAACGTTCGAGAATCCGGGGGCGAGAAATCGCTTTTTTCGATTCTCACTACAATTCAATTTGGCTTGGGAAAATAACTAAATCCCGGCGCGGAAAGCGCCAAGGAAAACTTGAACTGATTGCCTGTGCCTTGTTGCCCCGTTCGCAGTGTGCTTGCGAGGTGCGATCCCGTCTAAAATGTAACTAAATTTAGAATTCAAATGACCAAATTATACTTGAAATACCGAACTATGGCAAAACTTGGCAGACTGTGCATAATGTCGAAATTGAGATTTCAGTCTTAACTAGTATTTTAATGCATAAAATGGAGTTCACCACATGCAGAATTTGACAAAACTCAAAAGACAAAAGATGTAGCTCGGAGTTATACACAACACTTTGCACATTTGTGGCATAAGTACACATAGGCACAAGTTGCGCGCATGGTGCATGCAGCATGCACACACAGCGCTCGCAGCACACGCTGCGTGCACCGACGCGTGCAACACACACGAGCCGCGCGTGGGCATGCGCACGTGCACTCGCAGCAGCCGCGCATAGTGTTTTATGGTTGAAAGTGACTTCTCCATTTAAAATTAACCTAATTTGGTGTTAGTTTGCCGGAAATCTTGTCTTTATGTGAAAACAACGTTTTTAAGTGGAAAATACATTTTTCGGCCAAAAAGGAGAAAATTCAAAAAAAATGTGCTTATCAGTGAGATTTTAGTCTCGTATTTTGCAAAAAACGTTGTTTTGAGTTTAAAACCGAATTTTGGACAAAAAATCCAAGTCACAAACTGGCATCGTACGGGAGCATTTTCGTCCATTGAATCAAAAATCGAATAACCATGGTTGGTAACTGATTTCTTTCTTTCTTTTTCCAAAAGTATTTGTAAAAAATTCATAAAAATTAAGAGTAAAAATTTTTCAAAGTAAAACCTTCATGAATAAATTAGAAAAAAAGTTCAAACTAATATGACATAAAATAACAATAAATTTGTTCATTATTTGGAGTGATTTTCACATATTTTTCATGAATTTTGTGTATTACTTTTATGCATCACTTTCTTTTCATGGCCAAATTACCTACACAACAGCCCAAAACATACTTAAATAAATCCAATAAGCTATACAAAATATATAACTAAATATGCACGCATAATTTGTTCAATCATATTTTTCCGAATAAGAAAATATTACATGAATAAAACTAAGGGGTAATTACTGATGACCCTATGTGTTCCTGATTTAATTGTAAAGTGGATGAAAAACATCACCTGTAACGGAATGTGTATGAAACGCGTTTCATATAAGAGTAGAAAGAAAGAGAGGCACGAGATTTAAATCCAATTAAGAATAATTGACAAAAATAACCCTTAGGCTGTGTTTGGTTGTTTAGAAATAGAATTGAATTAGAATTTAAATATTATAAAAATGTAATTCAATATATTAAAAGTCTAAAATATTTGAATTCCTTCGTTTGGCAAAACAAAAAAATTTATATAGAATTGAATTATAACTCCAAATCCTTTGTTTGAAAGTTTAAAAAATGTATGAAATTAGATTTTACTGATAATTAGTACACATATTTTCACACACTACACATATGTAAGGTCTAAGGCAACCTAAGAGGGGGGGTGAATTAGGTTTCTAAAAATTTCTTATACAACAATCAAATCAATTTGAACAAATTCAATCAACAATGATGAGTGAGTAGTGTGACTTGCATCAAGTGTAATGTAAAATGATGTTTGATGTAATATTCCAACAACACAATGAATATATACTTAAATCCAAGTGCAGTAAATTAAATCATGAACAATATGAAATAATAGTAAAAACTGAAAGCAATAAAGAGCAATTGACACAATCAATTTAGAGTGGTTCAAGTCTCCCCCTTTGAGCACTCTACATCCACTACCCAAGTTCTCCAACTTAGGATTTCAACCTTCACTATGAATTGATCTTTTTCTTGTGGTGAGATCAAAAGAACCACTTTTACAACCCAAGTATCCCAACTTAGGATTTCAACCACCCAAGTATCTAACTTAGTATTTCAATTACCCAAGTATCTAACTTAGGCTTTCAACCACCCAAGTATCCCTACTTAGGATTTCAACCTCCTCACAATAGAAGATTTAGAATGAAATTACAACCCACTATAATTTGGGTGGATATGATAAATTGAAGCTCACAATATGATTCCTATAATGAAATTTACAACTCAAACTATATAGCTCAAGAATGAAATGAAGAACTCAAAGAAGGCTCAAGAATTTTGATCTTTTGTTTCTGAATGAATCAAAGATGAAGTGCAAGAGTTGTAGAGAGTGTTTTTCAAGATTAGAAGCTCAAGGAATCAAGGGAGAAGTCTGCTAAACGTTTGTGCATTTGGTGGTATTTAAACTACACAAAAAATGACAAGAAAACGTTCATGTTTAACCTTTAAAAAACTAGCCGTTATGAGTTTCGGACGCTAGTTTCGGACAGATGAGCCGTCCGAAACTGAGTTTCGGACGTCCGAAACTCTCCTCTGCAGCTTCCATTTTTGACTCCAAAAACCAAACTCTCTGGACAGTTTCGGACGGTAGTTTCGGCCGTCCGAAACTAAGCACAGGCGTCCGAAACTTTGATTTTTCATTCCTTTTTCAATTTTCGTTTTTCAAATCACTTTTGTAACAATGTGTGTCTTTGTGCAAGTGCTTTTAAAACATTTTGAAGTTCATTTGAGTACTACCTATATTTAGAAAACATTTTTACTTGAGCATCATTTGAAGATTAAAAATACTTTGAAAACATTTTTGCTTGAGCCTTAAAAGAGTAAAACAACTTCTTGAGCTATTTACACAAATTAACTAATTTACCATACTTTCATAACTTTTGCACTTCCAATTCTTTCTTCATGCAATCCAACTCCATGCTTGGCTTCTTTTGAATCTTTTCATCTCTTTTGCACTTCCAATTATTTCTTCATGTATTCCAACTCCATGCTTGGCTTCTTTTGAATATCTATCACATTGAAACACTTTTTCAACCATTAGCATAAACATAATTGTTTGTTAATCATCAAAATAAGTAAGATTAAGACTCTAAGTCTCATAACATATTTTACACATAGTACACACATTTTCACACACTACACATTTTTTCACACTACATACATTTTCAAACACTACATATTTTTTCACACACTACACATTTTTTCACACATTATACACATTTTTACACGTTACACATTTTACACATATATAGTGTGTGAAAATGTGTGCAGTGTGTGAAAAAATGAATTTGCGGTCATCTATAAAAAGACTACATAAATAAAAACAGGGTTAAAGACTAAAGTTCAAATCAAACACTGCTATAAATTAATAATAATACAAAAATATAAATCAAAAGAAACTCTAACCCAAGACAAAAAACAAAAATTCAAATATTTTAAACGAGAGTTCAGATTATAGAGAGGTTACCAATTCAATTAGATATTTGGCCCTTGCCCTATTGCTTTGCCCCAATCCCATGTATGCATCAAGCTGATCATGGATTTCTTCGTTCCGCAATACTTCAATAAAGTCTCTATCAATAAAAGTCACTTGTGAATCAAATAACAATGGGAAAGGCATGGTGGATGGTAGATGATGGTGGAAAGTAATGAGGAAATGATGGGATGAGAAGTTCTTGAATAAAAGTGATAGTAAAGGTTGGAATAAGGAATTCTTGAAAAAAAGTGGGAGGAAAGGTTGGAATGAGTAATTCTTGGATAAAAATGTGTTCTTGAGGGAAATGCTACTAATTGAAAAGTGTATCTTTAATCAAAATTTTGAAATTCTTAAATTCAAACTGATAGCATTTTGTAAACAGCATTTTATAAACTTATTTAGTAAACAGCATCTTATAAACACGACTATTGACCAAAATAAATTATAATGTTTGCACACGCCTAATGCTCAAAATTCTAATATTTGAGCACACTATGCTGATCTTGTACCCTTGATGAAAGTTGTGGTATCCAATTAATTTTATCAACAAAAGTTCGAAACTTTAAAGCGATGCAATTTGATATTACACAATTGTACCTGTTAGTGGGTAATGACGTCGTAATATGCAGCAGTGACCTTCTTCTGCTGATTTTTATCCACCACCGGCTTGGCTGCAATAGTAGTAGTGGTGGGGACTGCAGAAACAAAAGGATTTCTGTGACTAGGGTTGATAAACGAGCGAGCTACTCGCGAGTAGCTCGGTCAACTACTCGACTCGAACTCGGTTTGACCGAGTTCGAGTCGAGCTCGAGTTCGGAATACACACGCGAGCTACTCGAGTATATGTATATTTTTTTTATTTTTAATATTTATATTTATGTTTTTGTCCCTGTAGTTTAATAAATTATAATTTAATCTATTTATAATTATGTTTTAGTCCTTAATTTATAGTAAATTATAATTTGACCTCATTAAATTTTAAAAAATTACAAATACATCCTATAATTTTTATAAAAAAATAAAAAACTAATAAAAAATTAAAATACTAGAGCTCGAACTCGAGCTTGATTGGGATCGTTTGGAGCTCAAGCTCGATCACTCTTAGTCGAGCTAGATCGAGATCGATTAATGAAGCTCGATTGAGCTCGAGCTCGAGTATACTTGTTTTAAAATCAAGCTACTCGATTAGGTGTGTACTCGAGTTCGACTCGACTCGAACACCCCTATCTGTGACGATTAAGCCCACCGTTAGAGTAGATGAAGATGAGTTTCATGGTGGTGACTGCCGCCTTGATGGACTCTGACGGTGTGAACTGAGAGGGAGCTAGGAGAAAATGAAGAGAAAAAAATTGATAGGGTTTTGTTAAGTTTACGTGTAGACTGGAAGAAAAAAGGAAAATAAATAAAAAAAATACACTAAATCTTATAAATTATCTTATTCTATTATGTTTAATGTTGAAAATGAACGTATTTTAACTAAAACTAGAGATTAAAAGCATAAATATATTAAAATCACTTTACAATTATTATTACACCCTAACTGAGTGAACCTAGGTAGTTTTAATTTTTAACATGATACGATATGAATATTTTGGACAGGAGATAACATCTCCCAAGATTATGTTCAAAACTACGGAGATAAGATCATTATCCAATATTATCTGTCTTATTTTGTTTAATATTCAAAATGTTTCACTAAAACTAGGGACTAAAAATATAAGGCTGCTGTTAATGCCTGAGCAAATATTAGCATCCAGAGCAATAAATTACTTAATTTTCCAATTTATCTTTAATGAGTTAAACTCTTAATTTTCTCTCTTCACCTTATCTTGATTTTCTCTTTCCACCTTATCACAAGAGCTTATCAATTCTTTCTCACGTTTTTTCTTTGAAGTTTGAGTTTTTTTTTCTTTACACTAATTTCCTTTCCGAAATTTTATTAATATAACACTTATTTTCACTCAAACTTATATTAAAAAAATTATATAACTAAGTCAAAAAATAGTTTGTAATTAGAAAAATAAATTTAAAATTATATTAATTAATGTTTCATAGTTAGTTTAAAATCAAAAAAGAATTAGTTCAAATTTATCAGTCAACAGATAACACCAAGAAAATAACAAACTAAAATTTTTTGTTTAAATGTTTGACTAACATAGCGACTGAAAAATTAAAAACTAAAAGAGTTATTTAGTTTTAATATATTATGAGCAATTTAATGTTTAAAAATGTTAATAGATCACAAGAAAAATAATTAATGAAATTTTAAAAGTCAATTTGAATTAATATTTTATGATTTTGTTTTAGCAAAAAAATGGTGTTAGGAATTTTTTTATTATTAGTATAAATTTAAAAGTAAAATTTAAATATAATAATTTATTTATAAAAAATATTAATAGATCAAGAGAAAAAAATTTATTAATAAAATTTTAAATTTCAATTTTGAATTAATATTTTATGATTTTATTTTTGTAAAAGAATTGTGTTCGGAAGAAATTTTTATTATTATAAATTTAAAAATAATAATTTATTTACAAAGAATACATAGCAAAAAAATTATTGTAACATTGTTTTTGGTTTTAGAATTTTTGGTAAAGAAATGAACAAAACAAATAAGTTAAATTGAATTTGTGAAATAAAATACCAAAAGAACTCTAAACAAACTGAGCCTAAATTTTTTGAAGTGTATATTGACAAATATTTTATAATTTAATTGAGAGAACAAAACTATTAATAAAATAAGTGTTATATTATTTTATATAATATAAGTTAGAAATGAAAATAAGTTTTATATTAATAAATATTTTTGGAAAAAAATTAGTATAAATGAGAATAAACTGAAAGATAAAGAGAAAATATGTTAAAAAGAATGGATAAATCTTAGTGATAAGGTTGGGGAGAGAAGATAAGAAATTTAAGTGATTAAGGGTAAATTAGGAATATGAGTTATTTGTTGCTGTGGATGCTAATATTTGCTTTGGCAATAACAACTCCCAAAACATAAATATCACTAGAATTAAATTTAAAATTATTAGACCATATAAGTAAACTCTAGAATGTAATTTTAATTTTGAACATGATAAAACATGATAATATTGGAAAGAGTCTCATTTCAAAACCACATGATTATACTAAAACTAAGGGACAAAAAGTATAAATAAAGTTCACTCTTATTTGGATTATAACGTTTAATTATAAATTTAATTTTCATCATAAAAGTGTTTGTACTCTAATTTTAGTAATATATTTTAGTCTTATTTAATGGAACGTGTTACAATTTAATAGTAGAAGATCTAATTTTATACGCTAAAATAAAATTATAAACAAACATCATAAAGACGGTGTCACATAAAAATGACCCAAAAACTAAAAAGTATCACTCTCACTCTTTATCATCAAAGTATTACACTCTTCGTTATAAAAGAATTTGTGTTAATATAAAAAATAACACTCTACTACCAATCATACATTTTAAATATTAATTTAAAAAAAATGCCAGTGTTACTATAAAAAATAGTATTTTTTTATTATAAAAGTAACACTTTTTTTTAACAAAAAATATCATTTTTCATGTAAAAGTAACCGGACGTAAATTTGATTTTAGCATTTAAAATGTCTGTAAGATCTAGGTTAGATACGTGGTGTTCTAGTGTGTTGGAACACTAGGTATGACACCGATAATAAAAGCAGTAATGGACAATAATAAAATGCGGAAAGTAAAGAGACAGGAGGTTGTTAACGCAGTTCGGCAATCTGCCTACGTCTGCGGGGCCACCCCCAGAAAGAATAATCCACTAAGTTCACAAGTTACAAGACATTCGGTCTGACACAAAGTAAGACACCATCTTATCTTTTGTTACCGCCTCTTCCTAACTTCACAGTGAACGTGATTGTGCGAGCTCCCCTCGACTTGTGTTGATTCCTCCCGGAATCCGTGGTTAATGCAAGATCCCCTTGCCCACGTTTGAACTCCTCCCGAGCTTCTTAGCAACCTCCTCCCGAAGCTATGATTGAATCAAGAACACAAGGATTGCACCTTTAATAATATTGCATTAAGATACTTCAGCCAACACACTTTGATCAAAGACCTCCAACAAAGAAGTGTGTTCACAGTCTTAGAAAGACCGAAAGAATAATCAATGCTCCACCCTCGAAAAACCGTGTGATGGAAAGATCATATAGGCACACAAAAATCCTTCCATGTTTATCCCGAGATTATTTCCAAATAATTCAAATGGAAAGATCATAGAGGCGCTCCAAGTCTTCCATGTTTATCTCCAAGATTATTTCCAAAATAATTGAAATGGAAAGATGGAAACACCATGTGCCTTTAATGGTTATCTTTTCCAAAGATAGCTCTTCCAAGAATACAAAGATAAGCTCCATAATTATGCTCATAGCATTAATCTTCAAATCAATCTTCCTTGCATAGATTGATTTAATTTGATTTATGCCTCCAATAAAATCTTTCCTTATCTTTGCCAAAAAATTAATGCCAATTAATAATAATGCCAACGTGTGCATTAACAATGTCTTTTCATTGTAAAAGTAAGCCAATTTTTGGCATTGAAAATTTAGCTAGTTATGGGTGTAATCTTTTGTGGTCATGATGTAGTAATGCTTGTTGTACCGTGATGATGTAACATGTATGAAAGACTATATTGGTGTGACTGTGGGGGTGTGCTAGCGTGTACAACGTTACAAATATCCCAAGGTCATCGTGCTTGTGCTTGTGCATCCGCTTTGGCCTATATCTATTCCACCCTCCCTATTGAATGTTCACTATAGCCTATAGGAGGAGCTAATGTATTGTTATAGTTATGCTTTTTTTAGAATTAATTAATGTTATTTAAGAGCTGGAGCATTTTACTCTCGTGTTTCTGTGGTGTTACTGTAGAGTTGCAATATCTGTCTTTATTATTACCATTCATAGTAGTGTATGTATTAACAAATTTAATTTTTATTTCGATTAGGAAAGCTGAAATCAAGTAGTGTATGTATTAATCAACCTGAATTTTTATCCAGTTGAATATGAGAATGATATTTTTTGAGGTCGATCACTGCACAAACATGTAAATGTTTGTTGCTCGGCTTCAAACGTTGTACACACTAGCCACAGTCACACCAAAATCGACTTCATACATCTTACGTCTTCACGGTATAACAACATTACTACATCATCATATGACCACAAAAGATTACACCCATAACTAGCTACATTTTCAATGCCAAAATCAGCAAATGACATATTTGTTTCAATACACAAATGTAAGTATTATTAGTACAAGATTTTGTCCAAGATTCTGTCCTAATTAAAACTACGTCGTAAGGTTCACTAATCTTTTGGTTATGATCTAATAATTTTAAAGTAATTTTAATAATATTTATGTATTTGGTCCCTACTTTTAATGAAACTAAGTAGTTTTAAACGTTAGACAGAATAGCACTGGATAAATATTGGACAGAGGATCTGGATCCAGATGTAAGTATTATTAGTACAAAGTAAGACAACAACAAACTAGTTTTGTCTCTTCTTTTGTAGTTAGTTATATCTAGCACTTAACCTAAATCTTTAAAAAAAAATCCCTAAAATTTCTTCCATATCTCTATCTAATAATTAATTATGTTGTTTATTAACATAAACAATTAAGTCAAAAAACGAACTAAAATCAATGTGGGTAAAATTGATTGGACCGAGGGAGAACTATAAAATCCAAATATTAATGTCCAACATTTTTGGTTTTGGGCTTATTCAAGCCCTCAATTAAATAGCCCAAATATCCTCACAGTTCAGTTGAGTTCACTGTTAACAGAGACAAAAATAGTATGGCTTCATCGGACGCTGACCAATCCGGTAACGCCGCACGTCTTCCGCTCGTCCTCCTTCATCGCCAACCGGACACTAATCCCTCATTCTTCCGCCACCTGGAAACCTTCTATCGGGTTCTCGACCCGCTTGTACAATCCGATTCCGACCTCACCGCACACAATCTATTCCGGTCGGTTAGGGTCCTTGTTTGCTTGGGTCTTCCTCCGGTGACATCCGACGTTTTAGACCGATACCCTTCTCTGGATTTGGTGGTCGGAACCACTGCCGGCCTCGATCACGTTGACCTGGACGAGTGCCGCCGGCGAGGCATCCGAGTCACTTCCAATGTAGGCGTATTTTCCGACGACGTAGCTGACTACGCAACCGGGCTTTTGATTGACGTCCTCCGTGGGATCTCCACAGCTGACCGTTTCGTTCGGAACAGGTCATGGCCTCTCAAGGGACATTTCCCGCTTGGTTCGAAGGTCAAACAGAAAAGTTTAAACTTTTGTCACTTTATATAGTTTTTGTTTCTCATTACTACTCTTTGTACTTTGTATAAATAAACAACAAATTTAGAAAATGAGACTAATCACAACACTTATATAATGTACTAATATCATGATTCATATAATGGACGGAAATAGATCTTCTATGTAATGTTTATATATCACTTCTTGTATCTTCATATAAAATTTTGACACGAACATTTAATTAAATTTTTTGCTTCACCCTGAGATGAGAGGCAAGGTAGATTTCACTTGAATCCTTGACCCGATCTTTAATCCTATACCGGTTAATGATGATAATCAGTTGTACTGTGATACTTTTCCAAGTAATGCAACATTAAGTGCTGGTTGTAGGTCGTTGTTGGGATCTTGTTTATGTTTGTAATATAATTATTTGCTCATGTAGAAGATGAAGATCTTGCTAGCTGTTAAATTAAGCTGTCTTGGGCTATTGTGTTCTTTATATTTCCATGATTTATAGCCAAAATTAGATGGTTTAGATTAGTGTTGCAATAACACACATTTTAGTGCGTGTTCTTGAAGTATTTTTCATTGTTTTGAAGAAAATTCTTATAAACTCTTGGCTTTCTTAGATGTTTAGATGTGTTGATATTTGAAAATTTTTGTGAGTGGAGGACCTTACTGTACTGTTGCAGGTTGGAGGCAAGCGAGTTGGAATTGTGGGCTTGGGAAGCATTGGCATGAGAGTGAGTAGGAGGCTTGAAGCCTTTGGTTGCATCATTGCCTACAACTCTAGGGAAATCAAACCTAATGTACCCTTTCCTTATTATGCAAATGTTCTTGAACTCGCTTCTTGGAGTGACATTCTAATTCTGTGTTGCTCGTTCTCAAACGAAACATACCATATTGTCAACAAGGATGTCATGAAAGCCTTGGGAGAGAATGGGATCGTCATCAATATTGGTCGTGGAGCTCTTATTGATGAGAAAGTGTTGGTGCAGTTGCTACTGAGTGGTGAGATAGGAGGCGCTGGCCTTGATGTCTTTGAAGATGAACCTCATGTGCCAGAAGAACTATTTGACATGGATAATGTTGTGTTATCTCCACACAGAGCTGTTTTAACTCCTGAATCATTTTTAGCAGTACAAAATCTAGTTATGAATAACTTGGAAGCTTTCTTTTCAAATATGCCTTTGATGGGTGAAATTAACTTGTAAAAGTGATCCAAAAAGTTCAATTCCACTGCCATTTTTCACTTTCTGAAGCTTCTTCACAGCTTGAATGTCATTTTGGATATACGACTGCATTTCATGATTTCATCATTGTTTTAAGGCTGCAAGTTTTTATTTGCAGTTTGTGGACTTTATAGTATCAAAGCTAGCTACATTTGTACGCTAGGACTTGAAGAAGTATGCAGGGTGGAGCTGCTGCTCCAGCAACAATGGCATGAATTCTGTCCTGCGCAATTCAAGAATACCAACAGTGGAACAGTTTGAACTGTACAGTTATAGTTAATAGATCGATCCTTGGATGTTGTATAATTGCTTGTTGCTGTGATTAATCTGCTTAAATTATTTCAAATATGTATCAAATGTACACAAACTACCTATAACTCGTACTCCCTAAGCTGAATATTAACAAGTATTTACTTGATATATGTGCAACTATTAGTTAATATTCAGCTTATGTATGCAATTCTCTGGTTTGGGATACTTTTTTTTTTTTTTTTTTTTTCTATCAAATGGAATGGCACTGCTGACAATATAACAACAACTCTTTCTACAATGTAATGCATTTGTTCGTGGCTGATTGTGATGAACGAAAACGGCCTAAGTTTTGATCAAAAAATAAAAATCATTATTTAGGGAGTACGAGTTATAGGTAGTTTGTCTATCTATAATTAACCAATTTTAACTTCGAAAAAAGGAAAAAAATTGTCGAAAACTAGCAGATAGTGTAAAAATTTTATCCCCTTTAAAATCACATTAAAAATCGTACAAATATAAAAATGCTGCAAATGAACATACGATCGATCACATTAAAAATCGTACAAATATTAGAATGCTTCAAATGAGCATAAAATCAAACAAGATGGGCGAAGTATGATCTATATTATCGACGTGATAAAAAGGTTAATTTTTTATGTGTATTATTTAGGGAGTACGTACGAGTGACAAGGATACTATTACCTTTCCTAAAACCAAAGAACAGGGAACAAGGTGATTGCACGCATTTTTTTTCCATTATTTGGACGGCTTGACTGGGCTTTTGTAATCTTAAAAAATTCATCACCATTTATCCATTAAATGGACATGAGTTTAAAAAACACAAATGTATCTATTGCACTCATTTGTCCATTAAATTTAGTTTTGATAATCACCACAAAATGGGGTTTATGAGTTGAATGATATCTTTTACACTCACTCAGAACTCAGTACCCAATAAGTATCCAGTTTTCTTTCTTTTATAAACCGCCAAAATTAATAATGGACCATTTGTTGGACTGGGCCCGCCCAACTCATTGTTCAACATTTTTCGATCTAGTAAATGAGAAAAAAAGATAAAATTAAAAAAAAAAAAACAAACCACAAACTTTGTTCCATCAACGACTAAATGACTAATTTGCTTGTTCAAAAACTCTTGGAAAATTGATTGATAAATAAAACTTGGTTCGTATATGAAACAAACAATTAATGATTGTAATTCTAACATCCTGCAACTTTTATCGTTAGTTGAAATTGCGATTTAAATCAGCTGTTGCGTATATCATGAACTCAATATTAAAATTATAATCAAGTAATTGCATATATGAATCCGCTTAACAAAATACTAGCTGATAGCTTATTCATCTTGTACCATAAAACTTTGTCCCAAAAAAACAATATGCTAGACGGTGCTAATGCATACTCAATTCCTCCAATAATAAAAATAACCAAACTATAAGTGTTTAAGTTTGTTAATGTATAAAATTTTCATTTTGTTCTAAATGATGCACGTAAATTTGTTTTATAGGTTAATTAGTACTTCAAACCCCTCTCTATGTTAATAAATTTTTTCTTTTCCTTATTTTTAGTTGAATAAAATGGGTAAGAGTTCATGACAAACTCGTAACATTATAAGGTTATTTTATTTTTAAAAAAAAAGGTATGTCTTCTGATCTTTTAGGAAGTTGCCATGAGCATATAGTTTATTTGTCAACCATGCATAAAGATTGTAGTAATTGTCCTAGAACTAAATTTGCCGCTTAAGCACATTATAATTTGAACGTACGATATTCAATTTGTTTATTCTTTGCTGAATTGTTGGTGTTCAAGTATTATTAGACTTTGGAAAGACGATAAAATATATGCAGTTTTTAAATTTGTAAACCCGTGTGGATTTTGACTGCAGTTTTGATTAAGAAATTCATTTGGCCATTTGATCGTTCCAGCTTCATATATAGTTTGTACTAATTAATATTAAAGAATTAAAGTCGGTCAAATTCGACCACCGGCCAACAGATTGCATTGGGCTTTTTTTTTTTTTTTTTTTTTTCTTTGTTTTGAGGGAAGAATTTAGAGGCTTTCAAATTATTTTTTTTCTTATACTGTGATTTGAATATTTTCTTAACATATGGATATTTTACATAGTACTGTATATTTTTTTGGACGATTTGGATTGTCCCAATGAAGACGGCTACTCAACTTTTGACCCTATGATGGATCAATGCTAGCTACTAAGACTAATTTGTTTGATTATACTGTCCATTTGCAAAAACTGGAAACATTAATGCATGAATGAGAGAGGTCATGCAAGCAACATCCATCTACAAATACGAGCATGGTTGTTAATTTGTTGATCTTCTTAGTTTATAAGCAAAGAGTTAAAAGTACTACTCCATGCAAATTTTTGAAACTCCTCAAAAAAACTAAACAAACTAGCATTAATGCAAGAAAGAAACAGTGACAGTACTGATCGTTTATGCTTTAGAAGTCAAATTTATACTCCTCTGTTTCATTATAATTTACGTTTTAGATTTTTATTCGCGTTGCAAATTAAGTATCATTTTAGCTCTTCTTACTTTTTTTTTTTTTTTGCCCTTATTTAAATCTTTACTCTTTTACGCTTATAAAAATGATTTTGATACTCATTAAAGAGTTTACTTTTTCCAATCAATATTATTCCAAAGAATTAAAAGACATATCATTATTACTATATTGAATAAGATGACAGAGAAAAGTTTTACTCTCTATGCAGAAATTCTAATCATAAAAAGAGGGAGTATAATATTGTCATTATAGATTAATTATTACAACATTAATTAAAAGAGAAAATGTGAGCATAAATTGGATGCTTGCTGAATGGAGATCCAAGAATGATCTATAGTGCTGCTGATTGGCAAGGAAATGGCTGCTGGGTGATGGGATATTATCATTTTCACATTTAGTTTGTAGTCTTTGAGTTGAGCTGCTTAATTACAGGAAGTTACGTACAAGTAAATTAATTAGATACGCATTAATTCTCATAGATTTTTGGTGATAATTAAACTTAGAATCCATTAATGGATTGGTGCATAGATTTAAGCGTCATTAGCGTAAGAGAACGATAGGCTAAACAACAAATTAGTGTTCCCTGAAAAAGAAAATTGGGATCATGATATATAATGCTGTAAAGAATTGGCTGGCTAGAGAAATGACCTGACCGGCAATTTGTGTTTTTAAGGTTTATATGGATCGAACAAGAAGACAACGTTTTCTTTTATTTTACATACTGACAACCTAATACGTGATTTGATTTCATGTATATTGTTTAAGATTAATGCCAACAAAAATTAATTAATAATGTCCCTTTGATGAACTACTTGGTTAACCATCAATGATTAATGTTCATCACCACGGAGAAGAATCGAAGGAAAGCTTTGTTCATCATACGCTTAATTAACTTTAATTTGTTTAGAGTAGTATTAAAGATTATAACAACCATCTTGAATCAACTCGGTAAGATAAGGATGAAATGAGTTATAAGAAAGTTATTATTGTCAGTCCAAATTATGAGAGTAATTTAAGGAGTAATATATATATATATATATAGATAGAGATTCAAATCAATAATATGCATGCATTAATAGAAGATTCTTTAATTTCAAGTTCAAGATTTGCAAGCCAAAAATCCAATCTAACTGGCGTAAGAAATCTTGGAAAAAGAAGTACAAAATCCTCCAAATTGCCAGTTTGATAATGATGATAATGATACTTACGGAACACTCTAATTGATGAAATGGTCCAAGAAGAAAGTTGTTAAATTTGGCAGAATGAGAGACCAAATCCAAATTAGCAATCCATATAATAAAATAATTAATTTATAGTAACAAAATTTTAATTTCAATTAATACTGCCGATTCGAATATGAGATGATATTTATTAATTGTAATATCATCACTACAACCCTTTTTGCAAAATAATAGTAACCCATTTGGCCACTGTCCGCAGCCTCCGTATCTGAACAAGATTCTGGCGTGAATTAAATTATTGCTGCTGTCGACTAAAAATGGTCATCATCAAACGGGGCATTTGGGCTATATATGCATATTTTGTTGTGTAGTAAAGATAATGCACACTTGAGATATAAAAATTTGAGCAAATCCGTTGAGTACATCATGATCATCAGCAGCTTTGTCTCAATAGCCTACACAAAATCAGCACAGAGTTTTTTAATTATGATGACAGCCATTAAATATTATCGACACTCAAAGTTCAAAAATCCGAGATGTACCCAAAATTATTCTGCCTTAAATTAAAATTGGATCGTATAGTTCACTAAAGTAATTTTTGCGTTAAACAGAGGATCTGATTTCCAGAAATCCATACATTCAAGT